>OZ034809.1:14774983-15205483 GCA_964028335.1 Altica lythri
GTCATCATTGTCAACAACTATGAATTGCTTATCAGATTTCTGTCAGCTGTCATTAGTTTGTCATACAACTGTCAACTACTTGTCACACTTGTCAACAACTTGTCATGCAGATATCATATAAAGTAGCAATTATAGATTATTCCATGTGAAAAATGGACTCAAATGAGGAAGAATGTGTAGAGTTTTTAATTAGATACAAAAATTAGCTTTTCTGTACCAACCTATCAATAAATTCAAATTTCTAAGGTTTGTATTTGAACACAGTTTGACATTGATACTATACTGTCAACTGTCATTACTGCTTATCTTATCGTACTTCTGTCAGCTGTTATTGATCTTTCAAATAGGTTTCAACCACATGTAATAATTGTCAACCACCTTTCGTAATTGTAAGTTACTTGTCATAATTGTCAATCACCTGTCATATAGCATATAGCTATCAAATTCGAAAGAATATATAGAATTGACATTTACACACATCCAAAAACTCTTGAGTTATCCAACTGGGTTTAATAAAAGTCATTACCTCTTTTTACTAAAATCGGTTTACCTACAAATTTCGTATTTAAACACAGTTTGACATTCAAAGATATGTGTCATCCCTGTCAACAACCTTTGAGGCAACTGCCAATTGCTTAGGTATATCTTATCAGCTGTTATTGATCATTTAAATAGGTGTCAATCATAATTGACAACCACTTGTCATAATTGTCAATCAACTGTTATAATAATCAAATTGTCAATCACTGATTATATAGCAATAAAATATAAAATTCTTTGGGTACAAAAATTAGCTTTTCTGTACCAACAATGTCATTTTCGTATTCACAGTTACAAATTGAAGAAAATTTAACTATATCTAATAAAAATGTTAAAATCGTGAGCGATCCCGCTAGGTTGAATAAAAAGTAATTACTAAAAACCGTAAAATATACTTATCTATAAAACTTTTAATTTTGATACAATATAAAGAAAAAAATTGTGACAATTATCGATAATTTCGATGTTTCATTGACACGGCATCAACAATTATTAAATAGTGTCGTGATTTCTTTTAAAAGATTTATAATTTTTTTTTAAAAGAATTTAGGAATGTCGATGTCGACGAAATTTTAAGGTACCAGACGCTCCTTTGTACACTTGGTGACTTATTATTAAATTTAAAGATTACCTATCTACCGATATCTAATTTATCTGTTAAAAAAATAGCAGACTCATTTAATAAACGAACCAGATTTATAATAATCACGTTCTAAATTTATCAGAAATGGGATCAATTGATATATAAACTAATCTGAATTGAAGTCGCGTTTATGCAAATTAGGGTGCTATAAGTGCATCTTAATTAGATTGTTATGTGAAAGAAACCAAAAACCAGTAGCTATTTCGGGCGAGATCTAACAAACTTGTATCTCTTTAGTCATATAAATTAACTATTTAACAAGAAAAAAGATACCGAAAACATTGAAATAAGAGTAGGTAATTGAACGTTAAATAACGATTAGAAGACATAAATGGGTTAGTTTTAAACAAAAAATTTCCGTTTGTCTTTAGAAACTTAATGTATAACAATTACAATATAAAATTGAGTAACATATCTTTTATAAAAAGTCTCAACTGTTAACTGTCATCTATATATTGATATCTGCCAAATGTCATTTGTCTTTATTATAATAAGATCCAATTTATGTTATAGTCCATTTGTTTAGAGTTGGCAGCTAAGAAAAGTCATTAAATCGGAAAATTCTGTAAACAAGACCCTAAATCAGTAGCACACGTACTTTTTTTACCGGTATTAAGAAATTTCTTTTAATCATCATATTTTAATCTTCTTAGGTAAGGGATTGGTAGTCATAATACTATATTTAGAATATTTTGTTTTTTGATTTTAACGAGAATAATTGTGGTCGTTAGGGGTGTTAAGGGATTAAGGTAACCCTATGTGTATAATTGCAAAAACGATTAAATTTTTTATTGTCTCTAACCAAAGGTAGAGTTGGTACAGTACAAAGTAAACTTCTGTAATTCGGTAGTCAACTTTCACTTGTCACTTGTCATCTGTCATTTGTAATTTGTCAAATCCATTTGTCAAATGTCGTATGTCTAAATTATGGTGTTTTATCTGCGCCTTGATGTAACTCTATATAAATTATATGATTTTATGTTGAGGTCTTAGAAACTATTAAAAGTTCACTCCACTAGATTATGCCAATGAACGATGTATATTTTTTTGTTCTTCCTCAAAATCGGTGTAGTTTCGCAACAAAGAAATTGGGCACCGACTTCTTTTAAAACCTTTGACATTGACACTTCTGAACTTTCATTGTAAAGTTGTCATCTGTCAAATAGGTATCATCTGTCAAATATCATCTGTCAAATGCCATTTGTTAAATGTCATCTGTCAAATTTAAAATGAGTCAGTCACGTTTTCCAAATCAAAGTCGATATAGTAAAATCATTTGATACAGAAATATAGAAGCTTTTGTCATCATTTATCTAATAATTGCTATTTGCCAAACGTCAGTAATAAAATTATCGATTTATTGAGTGCTTAAATCTGTCATCTGTCAAATGTCATTAACCTAAATTATACTATTATAGGTGATTTGACATTGACGTTTGTCATTATTCAGTGTCAACTGTCATCTATCAAATGTCACTTTTTTGTCAAAGAAATTGGGCACCGACTTCTTTTAAAACATTTGACATTGGCGCTTCTCAACTTGCATTGTAAAGTTGGCATCTGTCAAATGTCATCTGTCAAATGCTATCTGTCAAATGACATTTGTTAAATGTCATCTGTCAATTGTCATTTGTCAAATGTAAAATGAGTCAGTCACGTTTTCCAAATCAAAGTCGATATAGTAAAATCATTTGATACAGAAATACAGAAGCTTTTGTCATCATTCATCTAATAATTATTGCTATTTGCCAAATGTCAGTAATAAAATTATCGATTTATCGAGTGCTTAAATCATTTGACATTTTTACAGTTGTCAACTGTTACTTATTAATGTCATCTGTCAAATGTCATTAACCTAAATTATACTATTATAGGTGATTTGACATTGACGTTTGTCATTACTCAGTGTCAACTATCATCTATCAAATGTCATCTGTCAAATGTCATCTGTCAAATGTCATCTGTCAAATGTCATCTGTCAAATGTCATCTGTCAAATGTCATCTGTCAAATGTCATCTGTCAAATGTCATCTGTCAAATGTCATCTGTCAAATGTCATCTGTCAAATGTCATCTGTCAAATGTCATCTGTCAAATGTCATCTGTCAAATGTCATCTGTCAAATGTCATCTGTCAAATGTCATCTGTCATCTCTCAAATGTCATCTGTCAAATGTCATCTGTCAAATGCCAATTGTTAAATGTCTTCTGTCAAATGTCATTTGTCAAATGTACCTAAAATGAGTCAGTCACGTTTTCCAAATCAAAGTCGATATAGTAAAATCATTTGATACAGAAATACAGAAGCTTTTGTCATCATTCATCTAACAATTGCTATTTGCCAAATGTCAGTAATAAAATTATCGATTTATCGAGTGCTTAAATCATTTGACATTTACACTTGTCAACTATCACTTATAAATGTCATCTGTCAAATGTCATTAACCTAAATTATACTATTATAGGTGATTTGACATTGACGTTTGTCATTATTCAGTGTCAACTGTCATCTATCAAATGCCACTTTTTTATTTTACTAGAAAATTTTAGTGCGAAAGCAATATAAACGCTAGATAAAGAACTTAGGTACGTCTGGTTGAAAAAAATAAATGTTAATTTACACTGTACCTCGTGAATGTAATTGCGCAGTAAAGGTACTCATTTTGTATCATTCCGATAACAACGTATAATTATGATTGGGTGTTTAAATAATTGCATAAAAATATGATGAATGTACGTTCCTTTTCAACACGGTATGTTATAATTGCATTTCCTTACCTGATATTCATTTAATTTTCAGTTCAAAACATGCAATATATATTAAAGGCAGTTGAATTTAATTAAAAAATGTCATTTAAAAATTATGGTTTAATAAAAAAAAGGAACTAATATATTTTAAATAGATCTAAATATAGATGACTTTTGTAATCCTCGATCTATAAATCGCACGGAGAACATCGGAACTAGTTTTAATCAAATTAAGGGATTCGAAAACTAATCCTGTATGTTCATTTTATGCAACTTCAGAGGAATATAAGGACATGGAGATTATCACCTTTCCATAGTCTTAACCTTATAATATTACCGCAGGATTAACACACTATGTGGATCGAAAAAATGAGGTTTATTTATCGATTGGTAAGAGTTAAATGTTAACCAATAGAACTATTCTCCTTCTGTTGTTATGCTTCGTTTGGCGCGTTAGGGAAAAATATTTACCATTCGTGCGCACATCGTCACGAAAAACCGAGCGCACACCGTCACAAAAAACCGACAGCATGAAATTAGTTACTCGACATTTTGTTTTTTTGTTCATAAACTTTAAAAATAAATACAAAAACAAGAAAAATTAAGATAGTAGACAGAAATTTGTTGGTTTAATTTCTAATATTTTTACAAAACTCTTCAAGTTTTTGACTGTATTCTCTCGAAGCCATTCTAAAACTAAATATTTTCCATTATATTAATAGCGAAAGCAAAGTTCGTTATCACTCTAACCCATCAGTCGACTACGTCACACATCGCGATCCAACTAGTGCACAAAGGTCACGCGCTTTTAATATTTAATTCAAAAATTATTTTTTTTTTCTACTGTGGTTTGTCACATTTTATTAAATCCTGCGATGGTGTAGTGGTTAACGTATTTGTTTATCATACGAGGGACCCGGGTTCGATTCTGTAAAGAATTTTTGTAATTAATTTGTATTTGACGCGAAAGTTGGTAGCACTGTAAAGTTGGTAGCATGTAAAGTTGGTACGATGACAGCGAAGCGCAAAAAATATGCGAAAAGAAGAATTGGCTGCTTGTGCCAAACGTAAAAAGCCACTCGAAAAAGAAGAATTATCAGAGCGCCAGGGCTCCAGCGCTAACGATAGGTGTTCTGCCCCCTGGAAAAAGTGAGGTTATGTTCGAAAACTATTGACAGTTGACTGCTAGCGCACCTTTATTATTTAAAAATTCAAATTTGGCGTGCTTTAGCCAAGTTCCGAACCATTTAGCACAGATTTCAACCAACAGCACCACCACATCTAGCGGCGAAATTTGGAATTAGTGAGGCCGTACCGGCGTTGCCCCACTACTTATATGCCTTAACACCATGTGGAGTTTCGCCGATTTCGCTTTCTAAATCCGTTTAACGCGGTGGATCAGTCCCTATCATCATTGTATTTGGTCGTTTATAAGTCTCCATTTGTTCCGATCTTTTATCTTTTCTTTCCATTCTGTAATTCCTGTCCTCCTCTACTTCAGTTAACCATTTCGATCTAGGTAGAGCAAGTCTTCTTTTTCCTCCTGGTTGCCATAATACCATAGTTTTTGATACTGATTTTGGTCCTTGTCTCCATGTATGACCCAGCCATTTGATTCTTTGTACTTTTTTTTTACTGTATCTTGTCCTTGTACTTCTTCTAAAATTTCTCCTTCTAAATTCCTGTTCTTCGATTCTAACTGGACCCAGCATTGTTCTTATTATCTTTCGTTCATTTATTCTTAATTTCTCTTCTTCTTTTTTATCATAGTCATTGTTTCTGCTGCATACATTGTTATTGGTCCTATTATGATTTTTGAGAACATAATTAAAAGAAAAACGAAGAAAAGTTCTATTAAACTTATAGATTTCTACATTTGATGTACCTACCCAAAGTTCTTAAGACACTTAAATATTATTTTATATTTAATTTAAGCTCCTTAACCAACGTTATTTCAACATTTGTTTACAACGACAGAATTCACGAGTCTACACGGTATAGGCTTTTCCATAATATTTCTGGTCTCAATAATCAACCCAGATCATAGTTAGATTTTTTGCCACTGGCGGCGCGAGTAACCATAAGAACTTATAGAGCCTTATAAGAACCGATGTTTATGACATTTATGATATTTAAATTTCGCGAAATTAAATTCAATACATAATATTAATTTATTTATTTAAAATTAGTTGTTATAAAAGCTGTCAATAGTAACAAAACTTCCCGCGTAAGGATTTAAACGAGTATCTTAGGAACACGAGCGCACTCTACCGGCAATAGTTCTGTCCCCTAAATTGAGACCATTTTTTTAACATTACGTTTAAACTCCTGGTATCTATACTTCGTGGAATTCACTTTCATTGAAAATTACTAACTTTCAATCTTGTCAAACTTACGAAATAAAAGAGAGGCCTTTTACTATATAGGTATTAGATTAAACTTTATGATTGGTGTTTTTAGACCAAGTACACAAATATACTATTATAATACCTACCTGAAATAGCTCCGTTAGAGCTATGATTAAATAAAGTAAAAGATTAAAGTACCTTTAGATATCTCTTATTAAGAAGAGAATAGTTGTTCTTTCTAAGAATAGTATACAGAAACAGTGATTCATTACAATTTTTCAAATTTCACTACATAGATATCAGCGATCTGGCGGCATTCCTCACAAATTCTTACCTTCAAAATACCCATTACGATCCAGTATCTACCGTACCTGGGTGGCCATCTATCGCTTTACCTTGCTACTAAAAGACACCAATTCCACATTAAAAAGATGTGGAATCTCCTTGCGCTACCGTTTAGATAAGAATCCAGTGGGCCGAGACGACGAGGATCTCAGTTTTTTTTAATGAAAATACTCGTTTATTCTTCTGGCCTACTGTCGCTTTTAACCGCATTTATTCCCGAGAAGTAGTCGAGTGATAATAGAGTACTTAAAGAGTGTTGAAAAGTTAAATAATTTCTGACCGGCTCTTTTTAAGTTTCGAAGAAACGAAACGGAGGCGGAGGCACCGAAGAACTGGATAATATTTTTTAAATTCTTTGAAATAAAATCATGGAGGCTTCGTTCTACGAAGAGATTTATTTATTAAGATAATAAAGTTATTTGTTTTGTTCTTTTTTTATAAGATAAGGTTTGTTTAGCGAGAATGCTGCTATTATATCAAAAAATTGTCACCTGAAGAATAAAAAAGTCTTTCAATAATCCCAGTTGAGTATATCTCATAAAAAACGTTAATCGTCGACCTCGAAAATAATTCATAATCACCTTCTAATTACCAACAGACACTTCTCCCGGCAAAATGCCACCCTTTGGCATACTTGAGGCCGACATAGAGGATACCCCAAACCCCTAAAAAGCGGCGTTCCGGCTCCCATGCGCTCCCTTCTCGACATCATCCAACAGGACCGTTATTATAAAATTTGCAACCGATAAAATCTAGGAAATCACAATGTAGTAATATACAAAATGTAGTTGAACACTATAACTGAAAGTTATGATTAATAATGTTATGTCATCTGTCAGTATCATTTGACAATGTCTTCTGTCAACGTCATTTGTCAATTTTACCTTACAATGTAAACTTAGCACACTAAAATATCGTACTGTAGTATTTAATTAAGTTATTATTATTTACAGTTGCGTGATCTTATAACACATTTCCTAAATACAACTAACGTCACTTGTCAACATCTTCTGTCAAAGTCACCTGTCATTTTCACCTAAAAAGATTACTTGTCAACTTCATTTAACAATGTAAATATGTGAAGCTCGTTTGGATAACGTATCGCAGTTTTTTCTATGGGTTGTTGTAAACAGTTTTCTTATTTACCCAATAAAATCATTTGTCAAGATCATCTGTCCACATCGTCTGTCAAAGTCACCTGTCATTTTCACCTGAAAAGATCACTTGTCAACTTCATTTAACAATGTAAATATGTGAAGCTCGTTTGGATAACGTATCGCAGTTTTTTCTATGGGTTGTTGTAAACAGTTTTCTTATTTACCCAATAACATCATTTGTCAAGATCATCTGTCAACATCGTCTGTCAAAGTCACCTGTCATTTTCACCTGAAAATATCACTTGTCAACTTCATTTAACAATGTAAATATGTGAAACTCGTTTGGATAACGTATCGCAGTTTTTCTATGGGTTGTTGTAAACAGTTTTCTTATTCATTCAATAACATCACTTGTCAAGATCATTTGTCAAAATCACATGTCAATTTTCCTTGACAACGTCACTTGTCAACTATACCAGACAACGGTACACGCAGGTTAAACGTCAATATAGTAAAATTTGAAAATAGAATAATGTAAAGCAGTTCTGTCCTAAAAGTTCTTATCATTTATTTGTCAACGTCATTTCTTAACTTTACCTAAAACGTTACTTGTCAACATCGGCTGTCAATATCATTTATCAATGTCACTTGTCAACTTTACCTGACACCATCAATATAGTAATAGTATATTATGTTACTAGGAGTAGAAGGCCAACATTATTGTTGAGCCCAGATTCTTGCACTGCCGAGGCGCTAGCCGAGGCTGTGCAAACTGGGCGAAACATATAATGGGCCTTCTGCTCCGAGTAACATATACTATTTTTTCTTCAAGCGTAATAATAATATGCATTTTATAAAAAATATAGAAGGCTTTGTTTATATCTCAACTATTTAATTAATACAAACGAAAAATTACATAAAGTGTTACCTATTTATTAACAGTAATATTAAATGTGCAGTTTTGTATACTGCAGTTGTTTAAATTTAAGCCACTGCCACCGCTTTCAGCTTCGACATTTACAATTTTGTCATTGGTATACATCATATTATTAGTAAGTTGATTGTCGATTATTATGTCAGCGATTCCAGAACTATTACTTGGTTGTTCTTGCCAATTAAGTATTTTTTGTGCAGTTTGTGTTTTACTGGAAATGGAATCCTCTAAGTACCCTTCAGCAACACTGGTGGATTTCCATCCACCATGCCGCTTTAAAGCGGTAATATCACCTCCGTTGTCAACTAAAATAGTTGCGGAAGTCCTCCGAAGGCAATGTCCTGTATATTCATGAGGATTTGTTAATTTCAAAAACGTAGCAACGTCTTTTGGTACGTTTGATATTTTGTGGATACCCATTACCACACGGTGACATTTACCATTCTGGTATTTAATAAAAAATCGCTGCAGGCCAATATCATCCGGACGAAGAGCCGTATACTGTCTTACCAAATTCAAATAAAAATCGCCAATTATAGTAAACGACCGTTGTTTTTTGTTTTTTGTGTTTATGATTTTAACCAAAATTAAATTTCCCAAATCTTGGATTTCGCTAGACTTTAAATTAACAAGTTCATCGCATCTAAGGGCTCCTGTGACTCCAAATATTAATATAACCTAAAACAAACGTTGAAATAAATAAAAAAAAAAGCTGGTAGCACCGGGATTAGAACCGCTGACCTTTGCGACCGAAGACAAAAGCTCTGCCACTGAGCTACCGTCATTAAATGTTATAAGTAGGAAATGAGGTAATATTTGCTGTCAAGTTAAATATTGATCTGCTAGTAGATATCACTGTCAACGGTTTAATAAACGTAATAATGATTAAAAAGAAATAAGAAAGTACCTACCTTTGTTGCTAAATAAACATTATTTGGTGCATCCTTGAGAAATTTATCAAATTGATCTTGTGTTAATACTTTTGATTTTTTCGGTGTATAATTTTCCCCTTGGCGCTTTATAAATGCAATTAATTTGCTATATTTTTCTATTTTAACATTATGTTTAATGTTTAATTGACTTTTAATCATTGAATACTGTGCCCATAGAGTAGAACTTTTAAACTTTCTGGACAAATTCGTGAAGTATGCAAGCATAACGTTTTCCGTGTATTGCTGTACATTATATTCATTGCACCATTTTAGAAATTTTTCGTATGCAAAATCATACAGTTTACGCGACTTCGTTGGAATTAGAGTTTCAATACTGGAATTAGCTATTTCAACTAATTCCGGAGGCGTACATTGCAATTCTTGAGACATTTTTCACAAAATTTTCAAAACAGACAAACGTCAAATTAAATAAGTTTAAAAATGACAGTTCCTACCTACTTGATTACAACGCCCCATTATTTTATTAGTACAATAATGAAAATTCATTTTTGTACTAGTAAAATAATGGGATATTTCTACGGTCTGTGTTGCAAAAAGTAATATAGTTATTATTATACGCTTGAAGAAAAAATATGTCACTTGTTATCTGTCGATATTATTTATCAGTGTTATCTGTTAAGTCATCTATAAACGTCATTATCTTTTAACCTTTTATGGTTTACTACAGAAAAGGATTTTCGTATAAAAAATATCTTAGGAGTACATTTAGAATTTCTTTTTGAAAGGTCGGTTCTGGTTATTCTCAGTGCTAAATAACCGCACCGGAAGTAAAGACATCGATCCTTCGCTCTTCCTTACTTCCTTTAACGCTCTGCAAGGCATCGGTTGCGCCCTCTAGAGACAAGGAAGTTGGTGAGATTCAGAAGGTCCGATTTTAGAAACTAGAAACCACAAAGCAGCGAAGTGATGCCGATGTATCAAACTCGTTATAGATGTTTGAGATTATTTTTACGATAAAAAATTTCGTTTAATGTAAAATCTCATTCTGCAATATTTAAAATACCAATAAAATACTTTTTTATAATTCACGTTCACAAAGTTTCTATTTCGACACTAAAAACAGTATCGAAATAGATTCATTGTAACACTGTTTTTGGTAACTTTTTGTTTTACACAATTGGTTGCACTGCACTGATTATTAACGAAAGAGTTATCAAGAAGTATGTTGTAGTAAATTATTAACTACATTATCAGCAATATTGCGAAATTTAGAATATTTTATACAAATTTGACAAACATTCAAATTTAAAATCATTAAAACTGTCAAGTGTCAAAAGTGTCAAGATTGCCAACATAAATAAATATTTCGAAAAACTCTCATTTTATTTTTTTTATACTTTTAAAAGTTCATTATAAAAAATAGTATGTAACACTCGAATTACAATGACAGTTTGAAGTACTCGTTCTTTGCGAAACTCACCGCTTCGCGGTTCGTTTCACAAACTGCACTCGTACTACGAAACCTGTCATTGTAACACTTGTATTACAATATACTATAGGGTCTGTAATGTGGATAAATTCAAGTTGGAACATTTTTACTAGATGACACATTTTACATTCTAGATTTTGACATGAACAAAGAACAGTTTTAACATTATTAATAACAATTTAAATAGTATATTGTTTTACGAGCAAGGAATGATACTCATTTCCCACGAGTACGATGTTTGCAACATGAGCCGCAGGCGAATGGTGCAAATCGTACGAGTGGGAAATGAGTTATTCCTTGCGAGTCAAACACTATACTTTTTCTACGGTTATACCACATAATAATACAATAATTCAAAAATAAATCATTTTTAATACAAAACAAAACATAACGATATAAGTTATATTATTTAAGTAAAATTAACTATTATTTACAATATTTACAGTTATCATACCTTAAATTTATTTTTTAATTCAGAAAAATATGCTAAAAGCACAGTTTCTGAAACTTCTTTTCTTTTGCCAGGTCACGAAGCTTTTATATGCATTCTGGTACTTATGCTTTGAAATTTCGGGAATCAAATTCTGACAAACTTCGTTTGCCGCTTCTCTTATTTCAGGAGGAGTTAATTCTAATTCATTTTCATCACTACTTAACGTTTTTACTTAAATAACAATCTAATTTAAATAATGTATTAAAAACTATCTGTTGTACCTGTCACTACTTTATTACTGTCAACCTGTACTGTTAGTCAAATATATGAATACATGATTGTCACAGTATAGTTGATTAAGTTAAAACAATAAAGAAATGAACACTTTGTGTTATCAGATAAAGAAATGAGATATTTCTTTATTTGATATAACAACGTACCCCATTTCTTTAGAGATTACTGTCAAAAAATGATACATTTGTATAATAACCGTAGAAAAAAGACTTTTAACGCTTTAGACTATTTAACAAAATTTACAATGTTATAAACAGACAGAGTTATAATAGCTCTATTTATTTGCTTGGTTACTATTATGGTTTTGCATAGATAAGAATTTACACATATTTTAGATTTGATTTCAAGTGTTTTCCTTACTTAGATTATAATATTTTAAAAAAAGCAGTGTCAAGGAAGTATCAGAAACATTAGTTTTTACTCAAAAGTGAACTGTTTTGCGCTTTAATGACGTACTTTACATCATTTCACAATTACATTTGAAAAAACTGCTGAATATATTAAATATTAGCATACTTATCTGTGATCCACATAGAAAAAGCTTTTAAGAAACAACGCACTGAATTATTTAACTTTATCTATAAAACGTTTTTTGTTTTGATAATTTGTAACTGGTTTAAAAGTTTTCGCCCATCTCTAATATTGAAATTTAGTTATAGTTCGCAATTAGGTGTTGTTAGAGGTGGACGAAAATAATTATAAAATAACCAGCACTGAGGCCACATATGACCCATTGTGCATCCTCCCGTTTTGTAGGGATATCCTCACCTCAGGCTGTCACCAGGCCTAGTGATTTAAAATAGGTGATGAGGCTCCCGAGGGGGATCTCCCTGACATCAGCTGGTGTAAGCCAATACTCGCCCAACACGGATCTTCTGATTTCAGAAAAAGCATACATAATAGGTTTGTTCCAACCGTGTTATTTTGTAGCGTTTCGAAACGGTCACAGAATTACTTGTACTGATTTAATGCGCAACTGCTAACTTTGTACGATTCCATGACGATCCGGAAATCTTAATGTGTTGGAACGTTTTTGTTATCACATTGTGATCGTTTCTTCTTTTTTATGCAGTTTTTGTGTTAACTGCAAGTAAATTTATTTAGTATAAAATAATTGTGAATATTATGGATAATATGGATGGTAAAGATAAATTAGTCTTTTAATACATTTTATTAATAATTTATTGTTTTGTATATTTAGAATTGGACGACCTTATTGTTATACCAAGGACATCTGTTCAACAAATGAAACAAGATTTTAAATAAAACGAAAATCAAACCAAATTATTAATTGACTCTTTTAGAAAAATAAGTTGGGCACCATTGATTTTCATTCTAAGGCTAATTTCATTGACTAGATTCCTTGAAAATCTAAAGTGTTCAAAAATACAATTTCTGAATAACGTGGAGCCGTAACCTATGAAAAATAAAATTAAATAAGAAATGTTTAAAATAACAAATAATCTTGGTTTTTGACACGTGCTTTATATAAATCTTCATCTGTTAAAATATCAATTGAAGAAAAGTCATTGTCTTCTTCGATATCACTCATTTTTACACATTAACTAATAAAAAGTTCGAATATCAAATAGAAAAATTCTCAAAATAAATAATAAAAGTTAAAATATTCTATAGAAATAACTACTAATACAAAAAGTTCAAATATCTAGAGAAACAACAGATCAAATTCACAGCGTACGCAAAGTTCATAACCACAACATCTAAAGCTATCAAGTATCAACGAACAAATGACTAAAAAAGTTACTCTGCGCAACTCGATCCAATCAGTTTCTACTCCTTACCAAGTACTGAAATGACGGTACATAACACGATTCACAAAACGATAACGAGTAGGTTGGAACACGAATATGCATGGTACACTGTACGGTAATAACGCGGTTGGAACGTTTGTTTCGAAATGCGCATGACTGTTGTCGTACAATGTACGGTTTTCTGTGTGGTTGGAACAAACCTAAAGTGTTCTACTGTTTCCTTTTCTTGTTCGCAGCCTCTGCATAGCGGCGATTCTGTTAATTTCATCCTAAAGAGATGTTGTCGCAATTGGCAGTGACCTGTCAAGATTCCCACAGCTGTTCGGAGATTTTGTCTGGTCAATGCCTTAAATTTTTTTGCTGTTTCCTCGCCAGGATGAGGTAATAACTCTCTGGCCAGTCTACAGTTCGTAGTTTCATCCCAGCACTGTATACATTTTTGGTGAGAGTGCTGTTTGATAAGGTCCACGACTGCGGACAATGTTAGCTTGGTAGATGGGCGAGGGCTAACATATTTGTAGCCCGCAGCCCTCCTTGCTAAATTGTTCGCAATGTGGTTGCCTTTAGAGTTCCCATGTCCTTTGATCCAGAGTTATTTCTATAAAAAGTAACAAAAAATAAAATGATAAGTTGTTGAAACAATGTTTTTATGAGACGATTCAGCGAACGGAGGAAACGTAAAAAAATCAACAAAAAAAGCGTTACATGGGACATAGTACACTTTCACAATGAGAGAAATATTTGCAAGTATTTTCTGCTTATTGCATTTCCTAAATGCAACTGACAAAGTCACTAATCAACGTAAATTACACTGGTACCAAACAAATTGACCAACTTTTTGAGGCCCTGAATTTGAATCCGGAGTCCTTTTTGCTCCATCAGGCATGAGTTGTGGGTAAACCTTTAGGCTAAAACAATCAGGGTTTACAAAGTAGGTATACCTGCTTCTTATGTTTATGTGAATAAAATATGGTCAGCTAAAAAAAATTTTGATTCAGGTTCTAAAAATGTTATTGATTGTTGCTCCTCATTATCTGCTCCCCTTGCATATTAAGCTTGGTCAATATCGTCTGTCAAAGTCACCTGTCATTTTCACCTGAAGGGATCACTTGGCAACTTCATTTAACAATGTAAATATGTGAAACTCGTTTGGATAAAGTATCGCAGTTCCTTCCAAGGTTTGTTGTAAACAGTTTTCTTATTCATTCAATAACGTCACTTGTCAATATCATGTGTCAACATCACATGTCAATTTTACTTGGCAATGTCGTCTATCAACGTCACAACGTCAACTATACCAGACAAATCATACGCAGGTTAAACGTCAATATAGTAAAATTTGAAACTCGAATAATGTAAAGCAGTTCTATTCTAAAATTTCTTATTATTTATTTGTCAACGTCATTCCTTAACTTTACGTTACTTGTCAACATCGGCTGTCAATGTCATTTGTCAATTAAAAAAAGACAAGAAAAATCTTGGAAAATCATAATAACTCGATAAATAAACAAAAACCTAAACTAAGTAGGCTAAAAAAACCATCATACTTGTTGATTTTGACATTATTAAATGGCAACGGTGTTGTCGCAAGAAGATAAGTAAGCAAGCATCTTAAGAAAATAGAAGAAAAAGAAGAAAAGATTGTCGTAGGTAACTGCGACGACTGTTTTAACGGCTCGAATTCGTTCGAATCTCAGCCGGTATCATTCGATATCTGCTAATTAAGGATAACGACAACATGTTCTGTTTCTGTCCGAAGAATAAACGCCGTCGTGGTACGAAGATATCGGTCGAGACCGCGACCGCAACCTTTTTGATTCCGAGCCGCAATTAGGCCTGTTTATCTCTAAACTTTTAAATGATAATAATGTTAATGTTTCCTAACAGTGACATTTATAGACCTGCTGATAAATATACCCCAACGAAATGACCGCAGAATCGACAACTTTTTGGAAAGAATAATGTTATCAAGAATTTTCTAATAATAATCAACATCTACATTAAGTTGGCAATTTTAGCATATCTTACTTTATTGGAAAAAAAATTTTGATGATATCACAGCATTTTGACTTTTTTTAATAACAAACAAACATTAAACTTCAAAATAGAAACATATTCCTAGATTTTTCCCACAATTTTTGTTAAGCTTTTAAATTTGATACCGTGGCGCCCAACGTGGGGCAAATTTTAAAATTTGATCATTTAAAGACTTTTTACAAGAAACTACGCTAAACTTCCTTGTGTAGTTATACATCTACATTAAGTTGTCAATTTTAGCATATATTACTTTATTGGAAAACATATTTTAATGACATCACAGCATTTTGACTTTTTTTAATAACAAACAAACATTAAACTTCAAAATAGAAACATATTCCTAGATTTTTCCCACAATTTTTGTTAAGCTTTTAAATTTGATACCGTGGCGCCCAACGTGGGGCAAATTTTAAAATTTGATCATTTAAAGACTTTTTACAAGAAACTACGTTAAACTTCCTTGTGTAGTTATACATTTACATTAAGTTGGCAATTTTAGCATATCTTACTTTATTGGAAAAAAAATTTTAATGACATCACAGCATTTTGACTTTTTTTAATAACAAACAAACATTAAACTTCAAAATAGAAACATATTCCTAGATTTTTTCCACAATTTTTGTTAAGCTTTTAAATTTGATACCGTGGCGCCCAACGTGGGTCAAATTTTAAAATTTGATCATTTAAAGACTTTTTACAAGAAACTACGCTAAACTTCCTTGTGTAGTTATACATCTACATTAAGTTGGCAATTTTAGCATATATTACTTTATTGGAAAACATATTTTAATGACATCACAGCATTTTGACTTTTTTTAATAACAAACAAACATTAAACTTCAAAATAGAAACATATTCCTAGATTTTTTCCACAATTTTTGTTAAGCTTTTAAATTTGATACCGTGGCGCCCAACGTGGGGCAAATTTTAAAATTTGATTATTTAAAGACTTTTTACAAGAAACTACGTTAAACTTCCTTGTGTAGTTATACATTTACATTAAGTTGGCAATTTTAGCATATCTTACTTTATTGGAAAAAAAATTTTAATGACATCACAGCATTTTGACTTTTTTTAATAACAAACAAACATTAAACTTCAAAATAGAAACATATTCCTAGATTTTTTCCACAATTTTTGTTAAGCTTTTAAATTTGATACCGTGGCGCCCAACGTGGGTCAAATTTTAAAATTTGATCATTTAAAGACTTTTTACAAGAAACTACGCTAAACTTCCTTGTGTAGTTATACATCTACATTAAGTTGGCAATTTTAGCATATATTACTTTATTGGAAAACATATTTTAATGACATCACAGCATTTTGACTTTTTTTAATAACAAACAAACATTAAACTTCAAAATAGAAACATATTCCTAGATTTTTTCCACAATTTTTGTTAAGCTTTTAAATTTGATACCGTGGCGCCCAACGTGGGGCAAATTTTAAAATTTGATTATTTAAAGACTTTTTACAAGAAACTACGCTAAACTTCCTTGTGTAGTTATACATCTACATTAAGTTGGCAATTTTAGCATATCTTACTTTATTGTAAAAAAAATTGATGACATGATTATTTTGATTTCACAGCATTTTGATTTTTTTTAATAACAAACAAACATTAAACTTTAAAATAGTTAAAAGATCTGAAACATATTCCTAGATTTTTTCCACAATTTTTGTTAAGCTTTTAAATGTAATACCGTGGCGCCCAACGTGGGGTAAATTTTAAAATTTGATCATTTAAAGACTTTTTACAAGAAACTACGCTAAACTTCCTTGTATAGTTATACATCTACATTAAGTTGGCAATTTTAGCATATCTTACTATATTGGAAAAAAAAATTTGATGACATTATTCTTTTGATTTCACAACATTTTGATTTTTTTTAATAAGAAACGAACCTTAATCTTCAGAATAGTTAAAAAGATCAGAAACATATTCCTAGACTTTGGCAAGCTTTTAAATTTAATACCGTGGCGCCCAATATGGGGCAAATTCTAACATTCGATCATTTAAAGACTTTTTACAAGCAACCATGCTAAACTTCCTTCTGTAGTTATAGTTCACGAAAAGAAGAAATAAATAAAATTTTATCGATAAGAAATGAAAAGAGAGATGGTTTTACCTGTCGGCTTTTCAAAACGAACAGGATATTATATCGTGAATTCAAATGTGAAAATTATGCATCTGCACAACCAAATGAACCCGAAACATAACCGACCAGACTTGATAATTATTTTTCAACAGAGTTAATGATATTAATATTTTGCACCTCACACCGTGAGGATATTTAATCAATTTATACACTAAGAAAAAATTTCTACTTCAATACCCAATGTGAAACAATATTGAAATAAAATAATACGGTGAATAAATCTAATAAACGAACCAAATTATACATTATTTAATCAATATAATAGTTAACTACAAAAAAAAGAGATTTAGCACTCCCCAAAATGACCGAGATTGGTGAGCACAGTTTTCTTAACGATCTAAAGTATTATTTGACCAAAACGAATCACTTATAATACTTAAAATCAGTTGTGATCACTTCGAATCAGTTGTGATCACTTGAAATCAGATGTGACCACTTGCAATTAGCAAAACTGTCAATCAATTTCGAGTTTATATAATTTTTAAGGTAACCTACTTAATCTGCACTGAACTGATCCAATTCAAACCGTCAGAGTGTTCTGATTGGTTGAAAAATCTTCTACTAAACAGTAAACTTTGTTCAAGGCAAAAAACACCCTAGTGGTCTAAAATTGAGCTATGAAGATCTAAGGATATTAAAGAACACAACGCCCTCTATTGTAAACTTACTCTTTAAGTTAACCTTGATTGAAGAAAACAAGCATTCTAGAAGTCGAAAGATATTTTAAGAAGATCTAACAACTTTCCCAAACAGTTCTTTAAGTTTCCTTTATGTATGTAAGGGCAGAGCATTCTGATTGGTTGACACAACGCCCTCTATTGGAAAATCACTCTTCTCCTTAACCTTTATTGACTTATAAAAGTACCCTGGTGGTCTAATTGTGATCTAAGAAGATATTTAACAACCATTCCAAACAGATCTAGGAGTTTTCTTTATATCAAGAAATTTTTTCACAAGCCTCACTCAAAACACTAATTTAATAGGATTACAAATTTAAAAATATCTAGGCAGCAATTTTAAAAGTATAATTAGTTAATAGTACATTACGTAACGAGTGCGGAAAGCAGGTGATCCCATCACGAGTGCGTTCGATAAAAAGAACGAGTGATGGGATTACCTGCGCACCGCACGAGTTTCGTATTCTATTTTTCATCACTCCGTGAGGAAAGCTCTCGAATTTGTCTAAAATAAAAGGAAAGAAATAATAATGAAACGTTTGATTGAGTATGTTGTGGTGCATGTACTACCGCGATATCAGATGCAAAACTATTAGAAAATTCATCCTCAATTTCTCTTAATTCACTTTCTATCTCATTTATTTTTGATTGGTAAACACTTATCAACTCTGTTTCGGTCATTCATTGCTTTCCGCATGGTCGTGCATGGTCGAAAGCAGTGCTTTCCGCACGGAGTGATCAAAAGTTTTATATTTCGTAACGTTGAAGAAAGCATTGCTTTCCGCACGGTCATGCATGCTCGAAAGCAGTGCTTTCCGCACGGAGTCATGACAATGACATTCTTGGCGTATTTGATTTAAAAGATTAATTAACATAACGCCCTCTATTGTAAAATCGCTCTTCTACATAACCTTGACCGTGGTAAAAAATTTCTTAGTGTAATATTGTTGGTGAGGTGATTTTATAGATATTAATAATATTTGTCTTGTCTGCGCTTTAGCGGCGTCTGTTCTTTCATTTTATAATTTAATGCTGATGTTTTGCCATTTGAATAAGATCCGATCAAAAAGTTTAAAGTAAAGAAGAGAGAAGAGAAATCATCAACCGATAATATTATTTATGGACATACAAACGATGTGTCAATTAACATGCTGATAAGTTCAAATGATGTGAATGCTTGTTTTATATTAAACCTTTGTAATTTACCGACTCGTAATTAGATAATGTTAATAATTTACTCTCACTTGATGACGTTTTATATTATATATAAACTTTAGTTTTTACGCTATGCTTGATTTTATTATAGAAATAAATAATAGCGATTCAATGAAGCTTAAGAAGATCTTGTCAGTGATATGGATGGTTAGTTTGAAGCTATTTTTGTATTATAATATTCATCATCATCAATAATAAACTATATAGAAGATAATATATGATCGTTTTTCAGTTTCTTTGCTACTGTGGTAAATTTTGTAGCTAACAGCAGAGAGTAGTCAAGATTTTTTAATATTTGATATACTAATAGATCTTCGTCGCTGTTTTGATTTATTTTCCAATAACTTCTCGTAATACAATCAAAGCAAAATTTGGTACAAATGTGTAAAAAACATTGCATAATCTAAATTTTAAAGAATTTTTAACATAACTTTGATATTTTTTTAGATATCTACATTTATGTTAGTTGGGGAGTAAAATTTAACTTATAGGTATTTCTGTATCGTCCTCGATTTTGCAATTTTTTTTAATTACTTCTCGTTGAACAATTTTATCCAAATATTGTGCTAGAATGTAAAAAACTATACTTAATCTAAATATGTAAAAAGTTTTAACATAACTCAACTATTTTTCCAGATAATATCATTTCTATTTGTTGAGAAGTTAAATCAACGAATTGATTCCCATAAATCCTGTCTGACATTTTGAGTTTTTGCATAAACTTTTCAATATTTTATTTAAATAAAATTTAGTACAAGTATGTAAAAAGGTATACATTATTTAAATTTGTAATAGTTTTTAATATATCTTAACTATTTTTTGAGAGATTACCACTTTTATTGGCTAAAGAGTAAATTCTACTACGATGCATTTGTATATGTTTGTCGATGTTGTAATTTTTTTGAATAACTGTTCGTTTAACAATTTAAATAAAATTTTGTGCAAAAGTGTAGAAAAGTATAACCAATCTAAATTTGTAAAAAATTTTAACGTACAGAAACTATTTTTTTAGATATAACCACTTTTGTCACTCGAGGAGTTCTATAAAGGAATCGGAACCCTGTGGAATTCTCGACGTTTTCAGTATTTTTAAATAAATTTTTATTACGCTATTAACATAAAATTTATTTTAATTATGTAAAAAAGTCAATTTATTTAAACATTGCAAAAATTTTTAAAATAACGATAAGTTTTTATTATATATCATTAGTTCTGTCTGTTAAGAATTTAAATCAACAAATTGATATTACTAAATATTCTTCGAGATTTTTGTTTTTTTCAATAAAATCTCATATTTGTATTCCAACAAAATTTTGCATAAATGTGTAAAAATACCAAGTTAATCTATATGTGCATAAATTTTTAATATAATTCAACTATTTTTTTATATATCAACGCTTTTGTCGGTTGAGGAGTTAAATCAACTCAGGCGTTTATCTCTATCTTCTTCAACGTCGTAATTTTTTTCATAACCTTGGCGTAACACGATTTTAACAAAATTTTCTGATAAGATGTAAAAAAGTATAAGTTATATAAATTTGCAACAACTTTTACGATAACTCAATTATTTTTTAAGATATTAACACTTTTGTTGGTTGAGGAGTTAAATCCACTCAGACGTTTATCTGTATCTTCTTCAACATCGTATTTTTTTTCTAAGCCTTGACGTAGCACGATTTCAACCAAATTTTCTGATAGGATATAAAAAAGTATACGAAATATAAATTTGTAACAACTTTTATCATACCTCAATCATTTTTTAAGATATCAAAACTTTTGTCGGTTGAGGAGTTAAATCAACTCAGACGTTTATCTCTATCTTCTTTAACATCGTAATTTTTTTCTAAGCTTTGGAGTAACACGATTTTAACCAAATTTTCTAATAGGATGTAAAACAGTATACGTAATATAAATTTGCAACAACTTTTTGCATACCTCAATTATTTTTTAATATATTAACACTTTTGTCGGTAGAGGAGTTAAATCAACTCAGACGTTTATCTCTATCTTCTTCAACGTTGTAATTTTTTTCATAGCCTTGGCGTAACACGATTTTAATAAAATTTTCTGATAAGATGTAAAAAAGTATATGTTATATAAAGTTTGCAACAACATTTACCATAACTCAATTATTTTTTAAGATATCAACACTTTTGTCGGTTGAGGGGTTAAATCAACTCAAGCGTTTATCTCTATCTTCTTCAACATCGTAATTTTTTTCGAAGCCTTGGCGTAAAATGATTTCAACCAAATTTTCTGACAAAATGTAAAAAAGTATACTTAATATAAATTTGCAACAACTTTTAGCGTACCTTAATTATTTTTTAAAATACCAAAACTTTTGTCGATTGAGGAGTTAAATCAATTTAGACGTGTATCTGTATCTTCTTCAACATCGTAATTTTTTTCGAAGCCTTGGCCTAAAACGGTTTCAACCCAATTTTTTGACAAAATGTAAAAACGTAATCGTAATATAAATTTGTAACAGCTTTTAGCGTACCTTAATTATTTTTTAAGATATCATTACTTTTGTCGGTGGAGGAGTTAAATCAACTCAGACGTTTATCTGTATCTTCTTCAACATCGTAATTTTTTTAGAAGCCTTGGCGTAAAACGATTTTAACCAAATTTTTTGACAAAATGTAAAAACGTAATCGTAATATAAATTTGTAACAGCTTTTAGCGTGCCTCAAATATTTTTTAAGATATCAACACTTTTGTCGGTTGAGAAGTTAAATCAATTCAGACGTTTATCTGTATCTTCTTCAACATCGTAATTTTTTTCAAAGCCTTGTGGTAACACGATTTTAACCAAATTTTCTGATAGGATGTAAAACAGTATACGTAATATAAATTTGCAACAACTTTTAACATACCCCAATTATTTTTTAAGATATCAAAACTTTTGTCGGTTGAGGAGTTAAATCAACTCAGACGTTTATCTCTATCTTCTTTAACATTGTAATTTTTTTCGAAGCCTTGGCGTAAAATGATTTTAACAGAATTTTCTGAAAAAATGTAAAAAAGTATACGTAATATAAATTTGTAACAGCTTTTAGCATACCTCAATTATTTTTTAAGATATCAACACTTTTGTCCGTTGAGGAGTTAAATCAACTCAGACGTTTATCTGTATACTCTTCAACTTCGTAATTTTTTTCAAAGCCTTGGCGTAACACGATTTTAACAACATTTTTTGATAAAATGTAAAAAAGTATAAGTTATATAAATTTGCAACAACTTTTATCATAACTCAATTATTTTTTAAGATATCAACACTTTTGTCGGTTGAGGAGTTAAATCAACTAAGACGTTTAACTGTATCTTCTTCAACATCGTAATTTTTTTCGAAGCCTTGGCGTAACACGATTTCAACCAAATTATTAGCTAGGATGTAAAAAGATATACGTAATATAAATTTGCAACAACTTTTAACATACCTCAATTATTTTTTAAGATATAAAAACTTTTGTCGGTTGAGGAGCTAAATCAACTCAGACGTTTATCTGTATATTCTTCAACTTCGTAATTTTTTTCAAAGCCTTGGTGTAACATGATTTTAACCAAATTTTCTGGAAGGATGTAAAAAAGTATAAGAAATATAATTTTGCAACAACTTTCAGCATACCTCAATAATTTTTTTATATATCAGCACTTCTGTCTGTTGAGAAGTTATATCAGGCAATTAATAACTCTTATCATTAACTCCTCATCAAACAATTTGTATGAAATATGTTAAATAATGTACTTAGACCAAATATCACCACTTATAACCGTTAAAAATTAGCATTTCCAAGTACTTTTGGTAAAATCACATTCAAAATCCAATAAGGCACAAGAACCAGTGCATAAAAGTCACTTTTTTGTACTCAAGTTGTAGTTGTAAGGAAGCAAGCGCCATCTCTTAGTATCTACTGAAATAAATGATTAAATAAAGCTTTCTTTAAATTTGAATGAATATATGTAGAACGTATCTGGCCGATCAATTTCCTACTATATGTGGTTATTGAGTAAAAAATTTCTAACAAAATACCTACCACTAACTATAATATCTCATATTTAAATTTCCTGTTGATGCCGCCACCCATATCAAATGAACTGCTAACAGGTTACAAATAAAAGAAGAAATAAAAAACAAATCCGATACCGAAACAAGTAAAAAAAGCTAAAAAAATCCTTTTTACATATTTTTAAAATAACGAATGCGTACCTACAAGAACTGGTTCTCTTACCAACTTACCATCGATAATGATTTGTTGCCAACATTATAAACATCTCTGTGTGGTCTGAAACCGCCAACTCCGACTTGATCGCACACGCTGTACCAACATTTAAATATTAACAGATACCACGTTCTTGTATTTTTTATCATATTCAAATTTTTTTTAATACTCAGTCTTCCGGAAGAATCTTGTTTGGTTCTGTTAGGAAATTATCGGTTTTATAAATTACGAAAGATACTAGACAAATATTAAAGTAACAGTGGGGTTCCCATAGAGACTAATATGTATGTTGAAATATTTCAAATCAATGGAAAATGTCAAATCTTAGTTGAAACATGTCAAATCAATGTAAAAATGTAAAATGTCAGTTGAAATCTGTCAAATCAATTAAAAACTGTCAAATGTCAGTTGAAACATGTCAAATCAATTAAAAACTGTCAAATGTCAGTTGAAACATGTCAAATCAATCTAAAGAAAAAAAGTTAAATCGTCAAGTCAAGATAAGCTTTAAATAGCATATCAGAATGGTATATTGTAATACAAGTTATACAATGACAGGTTTCGTAGTACGATGAGTGAAGTTTGTGAAACGAACCGCGAAGCGGTGAGTTTCGCAAAGAACGAGTACTACAAACCGTCATTGTAATTCGAGTTTTACATTCTATTTTTTATAATGAACTTTTAAAAGTATTAAAAAAATAAATAAAATGAGAGTTTTTCGAAATATTTTTTTATGTTGGCGATCTTGACACTTTTGACACTCGACAGTTTTAATGATTTTAAATTTGAATGTTTGTCAAATTTGAATAAAATATTCTGAATATTGCAATATCGCTGATAGAACTCTTTCATCTTTCGTTGATAATCAGTGCAGTGCAACCAATTGTGTAAAACAAAAAGTTACCAAAAACAGTGTTACAATGAATCTATTTCGATACTGTTTTTAGTGTCAAAATAGAAACTTTGTGAACGTGAATTATAAAAAAATATTTTTTTTTAACCTTGGTGAAGTAAAATATACTCATAAATCCAAATACCAACAAGTAAATATCTACATAAATACTTCTAACATGTTTTGAATAAAAATGATGTTCATCCACGATTACAGCGAATAATATTTCAAATGTTGAGTTATTCATTCTATATTTTAATGTAAATTTTCTTACCAGATTTACTCTATCAGCCTACACCTGTGAAAATAAATTATTAGAAATACTATTGAACATGCCGCTTCATTATATCATTCGGTATGTCTTAGATAATGATAGTTGGCAAGAAATTAACAAGAAAGAAGAAGAAATTATGTTAAATAAGTGGTTGGAAGTATGAAGGAGTGGAGTAATTTCTTTAATGGAAATGATGTCTTAATTATATTAAGCTTCAGTAGGAGTATTTAAAGTGGTTTAAAAGTAATCTTTTGACGCATGCTTGACGTGAGAAATGCGTGACAAGAACGTTACGAAAAGTGTAATTGGGCAAAGCGAACGGAAGGGAGTCAAATCAATAAAAAAATGTCAAATGTCAAATGAAATGTATTAAATTAATGGAAAAATGTCAAATGTTAGTTTAAACAATGACATGTCAAATCAATGGTAATATGTCAAATAACAGTTAAAACAAATCAAATCAATGAAAAAATATCAAATGTCACTTATAAAATGTCAAATGAATGAAAAAATGTCAAATCAACTGAAAAATTTCAAATATCCGTTGAAACATGTCAAAAATATAGAAATATGTCAAATATCAGTTAAAACCTGTCAAATTAATGATAAAATGTCTTATTTTAAGTTATTTATGTCAAATCAGTTTAAAAACGTCAAATCTTAGTTATAAATAATGCTAAATCAATGAAAAAATAAATATAAAATCAATTGTAAAATGTCAAATAGCAGTTGAAACATGTCAAATCAATTTAAATATGTCGAATGTCAGTTGAAATATGTCAAATCAATGAAAAAATATCAAATGTTAATTTGAAACATGTCAAATCAATAGAAAAATGTCAAATATAAGTTAACGGCAGGTTAACGGGTCTATATTTGAAGTATTTACTTAAAAAATCTTAGCAAAATAATGCAATTTGTTTTTGGGATATCCACACTATTTTAGAAACGTCAAATGTCAGTTAAAATAAGTCAAATCAATAAAATAAAATTTTAAATGTTATTTAAAACATGTCAAATCAATAGAAAAATGTCAAATGTCATATTTGAAACATGTCAAATCAATGAAAAAAGGTCAAATGTCAGTTAAAACAGGTCAAATCAATGGAAAAATGTCAAATTTCAATTATAAATAAATCTAAAAATGTTAAATGTCAGTTAAAATATTTCAAATCAATTAAAAAATGTCAAATGTCAGTTGAAATATGTTAAATCAATTAAAAAATGTCAAATGTTAGTTTGCAACGTCAAATCAATGGTTAAATGTCAAATGTCAATTAAAATATGTCAAATAAATGGGAAAATGTCAACACTGAGTTTCAACAGGTCAAATCAATGGAAAAATGTCAAATTTTAACTTATATTTGTCAAATTAATTTAAAAACGTCAAATGTCGGTTGAAATATTTCAAATCAATGGAAAATGTCAAATCTCAGTTGAAACATGTCAAATCAATGAAAAAATGTAAAATGTCAGTTGAAATTTGTCACATCAATAAGAAAATGTCAAATGGCAATCAAATTTTAACTTATATATGTCAAATCAATTTAAAAACGTCAAATGGCATTTGAAATATTTCAAGTCAATGGTAAATGCCAAATCTCACTTGAAGCATGTCAAACCAACGGAAAAATGTCAAATGTGAGTTGAAACATATCAAATCAATTAAAAAATGTCAAATGTCACTTGAAACATGTCAAATCAATCTAAAGATGTTAAATGTCAGTTGAAATTTAACAAAATCGCCGCAGTTGGACATCGGAAAACTCGAGAAGCCAAAATATGTTCAGAGTGTGATTGTAAATTAGTGGCATTATTCGACCAGTTTTTTTTGAGCAACTAAGAGCGCTACAAAGGCATGATGAACGACTTTTTATGAAGAAATATTAGGGTCAGGCACTTTCGATTTATTTCCGCATTTTGAGCTCGGAAAACAGGAGAAACCAAAGCATCTTCAGGGACAGTTTGATGCTGATTGTATATTGGTGGTATTATTGGACCAGTTTTTTTTTAAATGAGGCTGGAAACCCCTTTTCGGATAACAGAGAGCGCTACTTAGGCGTGATAAACGTCTTTTTATTAAGAAATATTGAGGTCAATCTTTGGATTTGACAAAACTGTCACATTTTGGCCTTGGAAAACTTAGAAAATGAAGCCTTAAATGTCTTTTCTGTCAACGGATATCTTTACAAATACCTGATTAAAGAATTTTTTTAATCAAAGACTTAGATTTACCTAATAAAACTGAGGCATATGGATCTTGGAAAACTTGAGAAGCCAATGTATCCATCCTCGTAGAGTGTCAGTTTGGAGCAATTTGTGGATTGGTGACATGGTTGGCCCATTTTTGAGACTGGAAACACATCTTTCCACACCAAACTTGTTGATTAAGTTTTTATATATTTTACATTAATCATTTTGTTTATTTAGATTGTGTTGACTTGTGTGTTATTGTTCGTTAACAAATTCGTTTATTGGAAAATTGAATTTGATTCAGATTAGCCATTATTTTGAAATACAACAATTTACTCCAAAGTAGAACTGTTGATGGAACAATTAAAACAGAAAAAACAAGAACAACAACAATATTATCAATATAGCTTTTGCTCAGTCGATCGACTGCTTAAAATAACATTTCACATTTCATGTAAATTGTAAAACATTTGCAATTCTCTATGTAGCTGTATACCGATCAGATCAGGTGTCCGAATAAATTTGAATAACATTTTAAGTTGCTGCTTTTAGAGGAAAAATATGTATTGCCGGCTTTGTATGTGATAATATCGCGATAAAAATGAGCAACTCGAGTATAGCAAATAAAAAGTTATTGAAGAAAAAAGAAATTGAAACGTATCGAGAAAAAAAAATTAAAACATTCAAATGAATCGAAATGGATCGAAAGAATCAATATAATACGAGTGGAAAAAATGAGAAAGATGAAGAAAAAAATAAGAGAGTCAAAAATGTGAAAGGATCAATAAAATGAGAATTCTTAGTTTATGGAAAACTTAAGTTTAACTGTTTTTTAGATTATTCTTATAAAAAAACGGGTGCGGCAGTCAGTGGGACTGCCGGCAGAAGTTATACTTCTATGCACGCGCCCGGATTCATAAATTTGTATGCGAATGAGTTAGCAAAATCATTATATGATATTCGTGTTCAGCAACCTCAAAAACCTCCTAGTACCGAGTGCACACTAATTTTGTATTGAATTTGCATAAAATTCCTGGAAACGAGGTCCGTTTTAAGCACCAGGTGTTTCGGACACCATCGCCATTATCATATTCGTATTCAGCGACCCAAAAAACCGCCCAGTTCCAAGTGTGCACTGATTTTGTACAGAATTTACATAAACCCCCAAGAGAAGAGGTAAATACCCTAGGTATCAACTGCCGCGGAGACTTTTGACATCATGATATTCGAGTTCAGCCCGATTACATAAATTGAACCGATTTGGAATACTTACTGAGTTGTAATTTTTCTATCTATTGTCTGTTCGGAATGCACTTTTCGACTATTCTTAAAAACTCTGTTTATGTAGCCAACAACCTCAAAAGCATAGTGCAGGATATAATGCAACCATGTGACGGTAGTATGGACTACAATACAATACTCATTACTGAATATTATTATTAATATTAAATACTAAACTTTATATGCTTACTTACGGACAAAATTATAAAATAATCTGTCAAACACAATGTGACATCACTATGATATTCAAAACATTAGCTCAGACGGTTTTTTGTATATCTATCTCTTTTCAATGTACTGAATGTTTAAACAGTATTCAAAGGACTTATAGTTATGATTAAACATGTGGTAAATATTTCATCTTTGTTTCTACCGACCAATATAGGTAACTTATATGTGTTTCTGTCTCTCTCTTACTCACACCATTACATATGTAATGATTTTTCTATTTAACCCCACACAAATCTTTTCCGCCGAGTGCACGAATAGAAGTATAACTTTAAAAATGTCAGAAAATCGTTTTTTTATAATTTTGACAAGTAAAGTGACATTTTTCAAAACTGCTGTCAGTTTTGAAAGTCATTACTTTTCATAACTAGTTTTGAAAAGTAAAACTTTACGTAACTAGTTTTGAAAACTTCATTTCAAAACAAGTTACGAAAAATATAAAGAAAATATAAACAACTAAGAACTATTTTATACTAACTTTATTAAAGAAATATTTAAAAGCAGACATTTTTAAACAAAAAATTAAATAAGTATACTTAATATTTAAATCAAAAACTTACCTTTTAATTATATCTGTATTAAATAGAATTGTCATTAGAAAGGTGTCAATGCAAGATAAACATGAGAACTAGATGTATTGTTTTTAATTATTATTAGATAATTATGATTTTTTTTAATTATGGAATTTCGTCAAAATTATAAAAAATCTTGTACGGAACTCGTTATAAAACGCCATTTTGTTTAACTCGTGTTCATTTGCAGCACTCGCTACGCTCTTGCTGCAACATCACACTCGTTAAACAAAATTGGACTTTTCATAACTCGTTACGTAAATAACTATTTTTTTCTATACAGAAATGTTACTTAATTATACTTTCACATTTGGGTATTAATTAATTAATAATTAACTTTAAGATAAATGTAAAGATTGCATGGACAATACCAGTTTTAATTAAAAGATCTACTACTTCTAATTTTAATGACTCTCTATTGATTCAAAATCGATAATGAATTTTAACAAGCATAATTACTGTCTAATAACAGCTCATTAGAGTCGTTAACAGTAAGTTCAATATTGTCCTTAATCCATTCAATATGAATTATATAAGATTTATTACTGGACATAGATATTAATTTTAGTTTTCTTTTTTGTTACAGACTATATTAAACTCAATGCACAAGTACCAACCCAGGTTTCACTTAGTCAGGGCGAATGATATTCTAAAACTTCCCTATTCTACTTTTCGGACGTATGTGTTCAAAGAAACGGAATTTATAGCAGTTACAGCATACCAAAATGAAAAAGTAAGTAAATTTTATTGATAATGTTTAAAATTCGTAACAGTGTGGTAAGTGACAACTATGTAATGAGAGATGTCATCTACTTGTCACATATGTCAAAATTTAGATGTAATACATCTGTCATTAGTTATCTTGCTGACATGACTGAGCCGTGTGACAGTTGACATCTATTTGTCACATATATGTCAAAATTTTGTTTTTACACATCTATCGCCAGACATCTTGCTGACAGATGTCAATTTTTTTTACAAATATCCATTAACGATGTACAATTTAATTTATTGTAAAAAATACTCTATACCAATAAAGGTATCTGCCACATACCTGTCAAAAGTCGGACGTCATCTCTCTCTCGCTCTCTCAGATGTCAATTCTATTTGTCACATGTATGTCCAAATGTAGATGTCATAAATCTGTCGTGACAGTTGTTGTAACAGTTATGTAGTGACAGTTGACATCTATTTGTCACATATATGTCAAAATTTAGCCTTGACACTTCTATCTATCTTGCTGACAGATGTCATTTTTTTTACAAATATCCATTAACGATGTACCATTTAATTTATTGTAAAAAATACTCTTTAGCAATAAAGGTAACTACCACATACCTGTCAAAAATTGGCTGTTATCTCTCTCTCTCTCTCTCTCAGATGTCAATTCTATTTGTCAGATGTATGTCCAAATGTAGTTGTCACAAAGCTGTCGTGACAGTTGACATCCATTTGTCACATATATGTCAAAATTTAGCTTTCACACATATATCGTAGTCATCTTGCTGACAAATGTCAAATTTACCCTTTTTTTACAAACGAAGTACAATTTAATATATCGTTGAAAAAAGAAACTATAGCAATTAAGGTATCTGCTACATATCTGTCAAAAGTCAGACGTCATCTTTCTCTCAGATGTCAGATGCAAAATATTTATGTATATTAAACTTAACGCACTCAAATGTCACAGATGTGTCACCTTAGTGTCAGATGTCAAAATGTTAAAAAAGACAATACAGTTATTTGTCATATACCTATAAGCTATCACCTATTAAAAGTCGAACGTGATCTCACTGTCACATGTCAAAATATGTTTTTATATAACTAACTGCATTCTTGTTTGGATAAAACAATACATATCTACCTACAAAAAAAAATATAACCCCAAAACATATAATGTACTAGTTGTACATATGTCATCTATCTGTCATCCAGCTGACACACATCTGTCAAATATATTTTTGCTGTCAGGTGTCAAAATGACTGTAAAATGTCTACTAGATATATTGAGACAATCTCTCATAATGATTATCTTGCTGTCAGATATCAAAACATGTTTTTATATAATTACATATGTCATCTATCTGTCATACATCTGTCAAACATATGTGACTACCTTGCTGTCAGGTTTTAAATGGACTGTCAAATATCTACATATAGACCTACGAAGAAATAATCTGCTATAATGGTCATTTCGCTGTCAGATCTCAAAATATGTTTTTTTTATATATTTAACGACATTTTTGTTCCGATATGACAACACAGCTCTAGTCACAAAAAAACATCGCCAAAACAAATAAACGTCTTCCTGTCATTCACTTGTCACAAAACTGTTAAATATATGTAGCGACCTCGCTGTCAAATGTCAAAAAGTCTGTCAAATTTCCACATATTGACCTACTGAGATAGTCTGTCATAATGGTCATCTCGCTGTCACCTGTCAAATTATTTTTTATATAGCTAAGGGTATTCTTGCTTGGATGAATCTACTCACCAAAAAACATCGCCAAAAATAAAGCACTAACTGTACATATATAATCTATCTGTCATTCACCTGTCACACATCTGTCAATCATATTGTGCTAACTCGCTGTCAGATGTCAAAAGGAATGTCAAATGTTTACATATACACCTAGCAAGATACAAACTGTAATAATAGTCATTTCGCTGTTCGATGTCAAAATATCTATCTAACGATATTCTTGTTTGGATATAACAACATGTATCTTCTCTTATGTATAGATATAATTTTTTTCTCTTTTACCTGACACACATCTGTCAAATATATACGTATAGCTACCTCGCTGTCAAATGTCAAAAGAACTGTCAAATGTCTACATACAGTCCTACAATCTGTCATATTGGTCCATTTTTCGATAGAAAAGACTACGAAAAGTGTCAGAAACCAAGATCTACGATTTTACAGCAAGAATTTGTGTAAATTTTATAAAATTCCGTTACAATCCACTGGATATTAATACATAATCAAGTTAATACATCAAGACATTTGATCTCGTTTTATCTACAATATCCTACACAAAATCGCTGGGAAATAAATGTTAATTGCATAGAGAAAACTAAGCTTAATGACACCCATTTCTTGCTAATGATCTATAATAAATCATATTTAACTTGCTAAGTTAGACATTAATCGTAAATTACACCTAATAATTACAAATAATTGTAATTGTGTAAATGTGTGATCTGACAAGGGAAAATGTCAATATGTTGTGTTAATATAATTAATAACAAGTTCTTATTTATTTTAATTAAAACAAATTATATTTTAATAATTGTGTTACACGTTAAGTTTAATTATAGCAAATACCAAAAGATATTCCATTACCCGCCTTTTACTTTGAAGTTTAAGAAGAAGATGTAGACTACAGCTCCTCTGCAACTGTCATTTCTGATGTCCAAAAATCGCCAAAGCCCTCTATCGGGCTTAAACCGTAATCAGAATGACAAGCTCTTAATTCCGAGCTCACTTATTTGTGTGCATGAAACTGACAAAAGAGCTGAACTGACAACAAATCTAGTAACAGCAGATATCGTACTTCCAGACACAAATAAACCAGATCTTGCAAAAGTTTGATTAGGAACTAGCAACACTAGTTGACAAATAAAAAGAAAAATGAACGTAAAGTGTCTAAAGAGTTACCTAGAATGTAAGTTATCGATGACAAAAAAGTAAATAAAAAGAATATGCCAAAACCAATACCCCAGAAATATGAACCAATAGCAGAAGAAGATGTAGACTACAGCTTCTCTGCAACTGTCATTTCTGATGTCCAAAAATCGCCAAAGCCCTCTATCATTCTTAAACCGTAATCAGAATGACAAGCTCTTTATTCCGAGCTCAGTTATTTGTGTGCATGAAACTGACAAAAGAGCTGAACTGACAACAAATCTATGTAGTAACAGCAGATATCGTACTTGTAGACACAAATAAACTAGATCTTGCAAAAGTTTGATTAGAAACTAGCAACAGCAGTTAACAAAAAAGAAGACAAATGAACGTAAAGTGACTAAAGAGTTAACTAGAATGCCATTTATGATGTCCCAAACCGCCGAGGCTCTCTTTTCTTAAGCTCAGCAGGCCTTGGAGGTCTAGGGCTACAAAAGATTAGTAACAATTTGTTTTTTTTTTAATCTTTTTATGCATTCTTTTACCACTTTCTTCCATTCACTTCTGTCTGCTTTTTCTTTTCAATTCTCAATGTTACTTCTTTGCAAGTCTTCATACACGTTGTCTTTCCATCTTTTTCTTGGTCTACCTTTTCTTCTCTTTTGTCTTGGCTTTCTTTTTTTGCTCTCTATCGTTATCAGAATGACAAGCTCTTCCTCCCGAGCTCAATTATCTGCGTGCATGAAACAGACAGTCAAAGATTACGAATAAATCTTATTCGAACACTCACAGTTTATTTGATCATGCGTTGTTTAGTCTTCTACTGATATTGATTCTAAATAAATATTGCCATTAAAGAATTTTAAAGATAACGATAAATAATATCTACAAAAAAAAATAACCAATTGGCTGACCAAGCAGTAAAATCGTTAAGGTGTGAAGTCCCTCCTTCAAACAAATGCAATATACATGTTTAACTATTTAACATGCTTCGATAGTGGGAAAGTAACTGATAGCGATAAAAAGTTTTGCACCAATGAAAATTTGATGATATATACTTGGTAAACAACCATTGCATATGTTTTTAATTGTCGTCATCAGCATAGAAACAACTTAATTAAATGGTTTAAATGAATTATGAGTTTTGTATACCATAAAAATCAACTAGAGGTATATAAACCAAAAAAATAAAATTAGTAAACTAGATATTATCAACCCTTTATAAAATAGTAATCTAAATTGAATTTAAAAAATGCAGACTGAGATTTTGAAAGTGAAATTCTTAAAGCTCACCTCCCAGAATTAAAGCACCTGTTATTAATTCTTCTAGGAATGAAAAAAGTAGATTTGTCAACACAAAGTTGCCGCTAACATGAAGAGAGAATTGTTGTTATAATTAGATGAGGACTAAATTGAAATAAAAAAAAATCAAATTCTTAGAATTTTCTTTTAGAAAATACGTCTACAGAGGCGTAACTAGAAAACAGGTTCTTCTTTGGTTACTTACCACCACTTTCGAATGATTAAAAAAAAAAAAAAAAAAAAAAAAAAAAAAAAAAAAAAAAAAAATATGTAAGAAACCGTACAAAAAAATTGAAAATCGTTAATAATCATAAAAAAACATAAAAATCGTTATAAACCGTTAAACGAATCATAAAGAATCGTATAAAATTTAAAAACAAAAAAAAAACATAATAAACGTGAGACTGTTAAAAAAAATGTTGAAACATCAGAAATCGTAAACAATTGTTTCTAAATCATGAACAAAAAATTATGAAAATCCATGAAAAATTTATGAAAATATAAAAAAAATAAATAGAAATCGTAAAAAAATGTTCAAAATCCTGATCAGTTTTTAAAAATTGTTGAAAATCGTGAAAAAATGTTAAAACTTAAAAAAACTGTTTAGAGACTCAAAAAAATGTAAAAAATCGTAAGAAAAGTTAATGGCAAAAAATTAATAACGAGCTTAAAAAAATCGTGAAAAATCGTAGAATATCGTAAAAAAATTTAAAATCGTCAAAAATTGTGTAAAGTGTAAAAAATCGTAAAAAAATTTAAAAATATTTAACATAATAAAAAAATCTAATAATTCTAAAAAATTGTTAAAAATCGAAAAAAGTTGATTACAATCTTAAAAAAAATGTTGAAAATCGTAAAAAATTGTAGAAAATCGTGAAAAATGTTAAAGCTTAAAAAACTCTTTTCAGACTTTAAAAAATGTAAAAAATCGTAAGAAAAGTTAATCGCAAAAAATTAATAACGAGCTTAATAAATCGTGAAAAATCGTAGAATATCGTAAAAAAATTTAAAATCGTCAAAAACTGTACACAAACCATTAAAGTGTAAAAAATCGTAAAAAAACTTAAACATAATAAAAAAATCTTGATAATTCTAAAAAATTGTTAAAAATCGGATAAAGTTGATGACAATATTAAAAGAAATGTTGAAAATCTTAAATAATTGTAGAAAATCGTGAAAAATTGTAAATTCGTCAAAATTTTTTAACAAATCGTGAAAAACTGTTAAAACTTAAAAAATTGTTAACAGACTTTAAAAAATCGTAAGAAAAAGTTGAAAATCGCAAAAAAATATTAACGATCTTAAAAAAATCGTGAAAAATTGTAGAATATCGTAAAAAAAGTTTAAAACCGTCAAAAATTGTACACAAACCATGAAAGTGTTAAAAATTATAAAAAAATGTTGAAAATCGTAAAAAAAATTTAAAATGTTAAACATAATAAAAAAATCTTGACAATTCTAAAAATTTTTTAAAAAAATCGGAAAAAGTTGATGACAATCTTAAAAAAAATGTTGAAAATCGTAAATAGGTGTAGAAAATCGTGAAAAATTGTAAAATCGTCAAAATTTTTTGACAAATCGTGAAAAACAGTTAAAACTTAACAAATTGTTAACAGACTTTAAAAAATCGTAAGAAAAAGTTAAAAATCGCAAAAAAATATTAACGATCTTAAAAAAATCGTGAAAAATTGTAGAATATCGTAAAAAAAGTTTTAAATCGTCAAAAATTGTACACAAACCGTGAAAGTGTTGAAAATTATAAAAAAATGTTGAAAATCGTAAAAAAAAATTAAAAATGTTAAACATAATAAAAAAATCTTGACAATTCTAAAAAATTGTTAAAAATCGGAAAAAGTTGATGACAACCCTAAAAAAAAATGTTGAAAATCGTGAAAAACTGTAGAATGGTCAAAAATTTTTGACAAATCATGAAAAACTGTTAAAAATTAAAAAATATTAACGATCTTAAAAAAATCGTCAAAAATTGTAGAATATCGTAAAAAAATTTAAAATCGTTAAAAATCGTCCACAAATCATGAAAGAGGGTTAAAAATCATAAAAAATGTTGAAAATCGTAAAAAATTGTTAAAAATGTAAAACATAATAAAAAAATCTTGACAATCTAAAAAATTGTTAAAAATCGTAAAAAGTTGATGATAATCTTAAAAGAAATGTAGAAAATCGTGAAAAATTGTAGGAAATCGTAAAAAATTGTAGAATGGTAAAAAATTTTTGACAAATCATGAAAAACTGTTAAAACTTAAAAAATTGTTAACAGACTTTAAAAAATCGTAAGAAAAGTTAAAACTCGCAAAAAAATAATAAAGAGCCTAAAAAAATCGTAAAAAATTGCAGAATATCGTAAAAAAACTTTAAAATCGTCCACAAATCATGAAAGGGGTTAGAAATCATAAAAAATGTTAAAAATCGTAAAAAATTGTTAAAAATGTTAAACATAATAAAAAAATCTTGACAATCTAAAAATTTGTTAAAAATCGGAAAAAGTTGATGATAATCTTAAAAGAAATGTTGAAAATCGTGAAAAATTGTAGAAAATCGTAAAAAATTGTAGAATGGTAAAAAATTTTTGACAAATCATGAAAAACTGTTAAAACTTAAAAAATCTTAACAGACTTTAAAAAATCGTAAGAAAAGTTAAAACTCGCAAAAAAATAATAACTAGCCTAAAAAAATCGTCAAAAATTATAGAATATCGTAAAAAAACTTTAAAATCGTCAAAAATTGTCCACAAATCATGAAAGAGGGTTAGAAATCATAAAAAATGTTGAAAATAGTAAAAAATTGTTAAAAATATTAAACATGATAAAAAAATCTTGACAATTTTAAAAAAATTTTAAAATTTTTAGAAAACGATAAAATCATAAATTGATGTTGAAAATCATGAATATTTAAAAAAAAAATTGTTGACAGACTTTAAAAAATGTAGAAAAAATAAATTAAATTAAAATATTTAAAAAAACATAAAATATTGTTAACAAATCGTTGGAAAAAATAAAAATCTTGGAAAATCCTTAGTTGTTAAAAAACGTGAAATATTGTAGAACATCGTAAAAAACGTTAAAATCGTAAAAATTATTAATAAACCTTTAAAAGTTGTTAAAAATCATAAAAAAATATTTCCAACCTAAAAGGAATATTGAAAACCCTAAAAAAATTCTTGATATCTAATCATAAAAAAAAAAATGTTGCCAACCAAAAGGGAATATTGAAAATCGTAAAAAAAAATGTTGAAATTCGTAAAAAAATGTTGAAAATCGTAAAAAAATGTTAATATCATTAAAAATTGTTAACAAATCTTGAAACTTTGTTGAAAATCATGAAAAATCGACAAAGCTGAAAAAAAAAGTAAGAGGTGTCAAGGGACACCCGGATGGAACGAAGTTCCTTTCGATTAATTAGTGAAGGAATTGTAATTTGTAAACACAACAGAGAGTTTGTCTATACATAAGCATTTATTATCGTCTGTATAAAATCTCTACTTACCTAACTCTATCAGCAATATCCGGAACTTGTGCAGAAACACTGTCAGGATACATTATTGTTTTTATTTTCTATTATTTTAATATTTATTAACTACAAAAAACCTGTATAAACTTAACAAAGTCGCGACACTACTACACTGTTCAAAGCAAAATAGTAAATCCATTATTTTCAACAGTTCGTTCCTTTTAACAAAAGTGTCCATTTATACAATACCAGAGGTTTAGAGGATATACATCTACCTAGAATTACTTTTTATTTCAATTTAATTTAAAACAGGAATTAACAATTTAATACAAAATTTTAAAATTAAAATATTTGACAGTAACTGACAGTTAATGTAATTTGACGTAGGTACCTAACTAGTCAAGTTAAGATCTATTTTTGAAATGTTTATGAACAGGATGAAATAAAATATAATACTATTATAGGTACTTATTTTTTTCTACAGTATTTTCTTTTAATTTAAATTAGTGTCTTTTTAATTGTACTTTTATTAGTATTTATTATATTAGGGTTTCCTATTTAAATAAAGATAGGTATATCTATCTATGAGAGCGAGAGAGAGAGACAACATGCGTATGTCGTGTCGTGTGGTGACAAATTTTGGTATGAATCTTTTGTGGCTAGCTCCTAGCGTCAGTCGTAACTGTTCGTAACGCCCGAAAGGGAACTTCGTTCCAAAAATCGTTAAAATTTTTTAAAAAGCATTAGAAAATGTTGACGAATTTATTAAAAACTCCTAAATATTGGAAATCGTTAACTATTAGAAAAAATCGTAAAAGATTGTTAAAAACTGTGAAAACTCATAAAAAAAATAGATAAAACTTTTTTTAAACGACGATTTTCACTAGACAAAACCTACTCCTGTATGCCTATATTGCAGTTTATGCGGCAGTAGAAGTTTTAACTCAAAAAAATGACAAAATGACAAATTGTAGATAACATCTTGAAAAAAAAATTTGAAAAGAGGTTGACCTTAAAGGCCATCCTTGCAACTTCCCGCTAGTTTTGACGTATTTTGACGTTTTTGACTTTTTTTGAAATGTTTAAAAAGCCATAACTTTTTAACGCCTTATTCGATTCTGATGTTCAAGATGGCATTCGACGCAGTTTTTGAGACCTAAAAACGTTACCGGGAATGCAAAATCGGTTAGTCAAAAAAGTTATTGAAAAAAATACACTTTTTTTGAAATTTTTCGACAACGATATCTCACGAACGAATCCACCGATTTTAATTTGCAAAACGGCATTCGACGTGGCTTTTTAAGCTTGAGAGCTGATTAGGTTATGAAATTGATCGATGCAATAGCCAAAAAGATATGCCCAAAAAACATCATTTTTACCAATTGTTTTTTTCGGTTATTTTAAAATTTCTCGAAATCTACTGGCTCGAATCGGTTCAAACTTACAGGGAATCTAAGTTAGATGAAACTCTTTGGAATGCTTTTTATTTCATTCCGATCGGTCCAGCCGTTCAAAAGTTATAAGAGGTTTACATACATCCACACACACACACACACACACACACACACACACACACATCCACACGTACATACAGACATACAGACACCCTCGTAAAAATAGTCAGGGGAGGTTCCTAAGACCTCAAAACGTTGAGATCCGATGAAAACTCGATTTTCGAAAAACGGGGTGAAACCAATAACTTCCCGATTTTAAAAAAAATTTTAATTTTTTTTAAGCGGGAAGTTAAAAATTATAAAAAGTAGTTTCATGTAAAGTGAATGATAGCACTCTAATAAATTGTTTTTTTGTTACAGATAACCCAATTAAAAATTGACAATAACCCCTTTGCTAAAGGGTTTCGGGATACAGGTGCAGGAAAAAGAGAAAAAAAGTAAGTATTGAAGTTTGAAAGTACTTTAAGACTTCTACTAAAGTATCCACAAAAAAAAGTTTTTCTATAAAATTTTTTACAAATCGATCTAACAACCAATTCATACAATTACATCTCTTTTCAATCACTGTGACTTTTTTGTGGATATTGTCAGTGATAGATGCTGGTGCATTTTTTAGATCGAGATAGAATCGTGTTCAGACTCCCTGTGACAATTTAACCTCTGTCGATTGATTACGAAGACAACGTTTAACAACTTTTCTACGAGTGTTTCTTTATCTCGTCGATGAACACATAGGCGTTACAGTACATTATAAAAACAGGCTAACTTTGCCAATATTTCTTTTGCTTCTTCTAGTAGGTATCTTCTTTGACGATTTTTCTTATGAATGTAATGGAGACTATACAAAAACAATTTTTTTTTTTTTAATTCTTACACTTGTTAACAACTTTCTCTCAATAAACCTTATCCTCAACGTATGATTTCCTTAATTCCTTTTTTAATCCACAACAGGCCTTGGAGTTCTAGGGCTAAAAAGATTAGTAACAATTTGTTTTTTTTAAGTCTTTTTATGCATTCTTTTACCACTTTCTTCCATTCACTTCTGTCCAATGCTTTATCTCTCCAGTTCTCAATGTTACTTCTTTGCAAGTCTTCATACACGTTGTCTTTCCATCTCTTTCTTGGTCTACCTTTCCTTTTCTTTTGTATTGGCTTTCGTGAGGGTATCATTTTCAGCATTCTTTCTTTGTCCATTCTTTCGATGTGTCCTGATTTCCTTAATTAATTCACAAAAAAGTGCACCAAAAACCGAATTTAGAATACTATCTAAAAAATCACAAACAAATTTTCGGATTATTTTAAAAATTCTTTGGAGCGCTACTGAGGCTTGTTCTATCTTGGCATCAGAGCAGAGCAATTGATACGTCGTTCACAGAAATTGAACTTAGGGCGTATAATATGTACAAGCGTATATATAAACGCAGACAACGAAACGCTATATCGCCGAAGGGTCGAACAAAGGGTGGCGATCCAGGCGAATTATAACAGGGTTTAATTGACCGACTACAGCGATAATTATAGTTGGTAACCTTTTCGAGTATTGCACAAGAGATCCTGGGAATAAAAAGAAGAACACTGAGTCATGTAATGCACATATTAATTCACTTTTTATTGATTTACCAACTCAAAGAATTATAATTGTATCGTTTTCATTGATTTACCAATCTTTAATGGTAAATCGATTATTTTATAAAAATATCACCCTGTGAATTTAAAGTGAATTAAAGGATGAAATAGCGTTTCCTATTCCATCTCAGTGCGAACCCCAACCGCATGTTTTTCCGCATTTTCTTGTCGTTAGCTCGGCAACAAATTGTCCCGTTAAAATATTCTGGCGTAGAAGTTCTTTCTCTCGGAAAAGTTTAAATTAAAAGGCGACCCAAAATAAAGACACAGAGGGTGACAATAAGGCTTAACACTATCAAATTAGCGGTGACATTTGCAGAAGGTCAAAAAGGGTGATAAACCCTCGGCTTCTGTCGGTGGGTGTATCAAATTTGCATTTACAGTAAGTGATATGCATACATTAGTGGACCAACTGTTTGGTTTTATAAAAGGGATTGATTGTTTTCTTTTAAGTATTTTAGATGAAATTCGGTTTAATTTGACGTCAAATTTTATAATTTTATTCTCTCTATTGTTACAGACAAGCGATGTTGGCGCAGAGGCATACAGATGATAAAACATCACATCCACTACCAGCTCGGATGTCAGCTGATAGTAGTACTGTTTCTAAAACTGATGATTCTGAATTGGATGTAGTTGGTACAGCAGATAGTCCAAGACCATCTTTGCATTCATCTACTCCTATTGCTTCATCTTTAAACCAATCAGGTAACTACAGTTTCTAAACCCTCCATAATTCACATTCTACTTTTTTGCTAGTATCATAACAAAATACTTTTTTTATTGCAGGTAATGAAGATGATTCCATCCGCAGACGCCTACATGACGACTCCGGTTCAGAAAGTAGCTGTTCGGAATCCCCAGGAAGTACAGCGTTTCGTCCCCGACCTTCATCTCCAAAAGAAACGTCTGCGGGTCCTTCTAATCCTTCCGGAGAGTACCCATCACCTAATATAAGTGTAGGTCCTCCGATACATCCACCTCCTCATTTACTTCCATATCTGTATCCGCCTGGAATGTATCCTGGTGCTGGACATTCACCATTCGGACCTCCTTTAAGTCTTTTTACTGGTGCTCATAATCCAGGCATGAATCCTAGTTTGTTATTTAATGCTCAGTTGGCTTTAGCAGCCCAACATCCTGCACTGTTTTCTCACTATCAAAATTTAACACATTCCAACCCCCACGGACATCATTTATCTCCAACGTCACCGATTCATAATCATTTAAAAGGTGGAGGTCATAGGTTTGCACCGTATACTCTACCTAACTCTACCAGTGGAGTAAATTCCTCACCTTTAGGCAGTGCTTTTGAAACAGTAACACCCAGTTCACATACGAGGAGTTTAAGTAACTCCCCTTCAGGTAAAATTAGGGGTACCTCTCTTTCACCCCCTTTAAGGCCAAATACAACATCTCCAAAACCAGAAACTGCTAATTCACCCAGTGATTTAAAAAGTATAGAAAAAATGGTTAACGGTCTGGATGTGAAACATGAAAATAATGATAAGTAGTGATTTTATTGAAGCCATAACTGATTTATTTTTTAAACCGTACTGTATATGTATAATTTTTTTAAAGGTCCTTTTCTGTTGATGTAGAGATCTTGCAGACAATCAATATTATCAATCATTAACAGCAATAGGTTTTAGTGCCAAAATAGATACTTTTTATAAACTGATTTTATATTTTATTTAAGTTGTTAATTAGAAGGGTACTATAAACAATAAGGTATGTATTCAGAGGTCTTTTTCTCTGTAAGCAGTAGATGAAGATGATGTAAGAGCTATCTTATGTAGAAGATCTACGGAATGAAAAATGTAAATGAAGGCTTTAAAAGAATCTTTAGATAGTAGTTTTAAATCACGTTTAACTGTTATATAGAAATCTGTCAACTAAAACTTATTTATATTACCTAAATATTTGAACACCTCTAGGTGTTCTTTAACTTGAATTTGAAGTTTCATCAATGGTTCCTACTGATTCCTTTTTTTCCATTGTTTTTAATGTATCTAACTACTTATGCAATTTTATAACTCTCTAGAAATCTTTATCAATGTACCTACTTCCCTTACGTTTCCAGGAGCTAGTTGAAGATGTTTTCTGTAATGTGTCTAACTACTTTTACCAATTTAATAACTCTTTAGAAGCTTCTTTCCGTTTCCAGGAGCTAGTTTGACATGTTTTCTCTAATGTATCTCACTACTGTTACTGTTAGAATTTTATAACCCTCTAAAAATCTTTATCAATGAATCTAATTTCCTTACGGATCCTGGAGATAGTTAAAAATGTTTTCTGTAACGTCTTTAACTACTTTTGCCATTTTGATAACTTCATCAATATCTCTACTTTCCTTACGTCTTCAGAAGCTAGTTAAATATTTTTTCTGTATTGTCTCTAACTACTTTTACCACTTTGGTAACACTCTAGAAAGCTTCATTAATGTCTCTTCCTTCCTTACGTTTCCAGGAGCTAATAATACAAGATTTTTTCTGTTATGTCTTTAACTACTTTGACCATTTTAATACCTCTCCAGAAAACTTCATCCATATCTTTACTTTCCTTACGTTTCCAGGAGCTAACTGAAAATATGCATCTACTGCTTACAATACTTTAATCAACCTTCTTAAAGAATCCTACAATACTTTTAACATTTTTTTAAAGGTTTCCATCAACTTTTCTGATACCTTTAAAGACTTAATGTATAAAAATATATTTATTTATCTGATATCTGATTCAAAAGTGTTTAAAGTATCCTACTATTTGTGCAATAACCAATTTTATCAAGAATATTGATGACTGCAAAGATCAGGACCTATTCTCCAAGTGAAGCTACATTTTATGTGACTGTTGCTTATATAGTGGACCTGTGATAGACCCTTGCGGTACTCAAATTCTTGCGCAGTCATTAATGTTGCTTCGCGACTAATTATATTACAGGATGTTTGTGAATTTCGATATAAATTCGATAAGATCCTGTAGACTGGGTGTTTTTGCAATAAATTGAAGCTCATAAGAAGATTGTTTCCTAATAAGTGAATTAAAAAAAAATTGGCAAAATAGGTTGATAAGATTTTTATTTACTATAAAAGGATTTGATATAAAACAGGTTGGTTTAACCTAAAAGTGCTTTTTTAATAAGCTTACCAGTACAAATTACATTATACGTGTATTTTGTATAAAAAAATTAGTACCGTCTGACAAGTATCTCGTGACAAGGCGGAGCTTCCAGTGCGCAGAGAGAGAAAGTATTCGGCCAGACTAGGATGGAATATACTTGAACATTAACGCTTGATAAGATTTCACCAGATTTTAATTTTTTTACAATGTTGTCAATATGTTGATGATTACAGTAATATCGGCTATTTTTAAGTATGAACAAGGCAACAGTGTAGATGTAAAGAGATGCTCACAGCATAAAGACTACCACAAAAATGGTTTTTGGTGTACGCCCACCATATCCCCACTTTCAAATTTGTTACGGCGCATCTTCACCTTATTTCACGAGATACTTGTAATTCAGGCAATTTTTAGTTTATGTTTTATTGGTGCTGCTTTAGTTTGTATTTTTTTTAGGCACTAAAAGTTATACCTTATTTCAACTTAGAATCATTATGTCAAACAATATATTTTAGTTCACTTACACAAACGGTATATAATTTTTGGTGCCATTTTATAGTGATTTTTTAGACTGTATTCATAAAATTGTACGAAAATATATAATTTGTTCCTCTTTTAATTAAATTCTGTAAATAGGTATTGTAAAGATAAAATTTGTAAATATTTGTTTTCCTTTATGTAAATTGTATATTTAATTAATTGTATATGAATATTAGATATCCAAAATTTATTTTCAATGTATGAAAATGTTTAATAAGATGTTTTTAAATGTTAATCGGAATATTCATAAACGTCATATGCCATATAAGATATGCCATGACGGTTGACAGATGACATGACAGTTGACATGACAGTTGACAGATAACATGACAGATGACATGACAGTTGACAGATGACATGACAGTTGACAGATGACATGACAGATGACATGACAGTTGACAGATGACATGACAGTTGACAGATGACATGACAGTTGACAGATGACATGACAGTTGACATAACAGTTGACAGATGACATGACTGTTGACAGATGACATGATAGTTGACATGACAGTTGACATGACAGTTGACAGATGACATGACAGTTAACAGATGACATGACAGACGACAGATTACATGACAGTTGACCGATGACATGACAGTTGACCGATGACATGACAGTTGACAGATGACATGACAGTTTACATGACAGTTCACAGATGACATGCCAGTTGACAGATGACACTTGGCAGATGACACTTGGCAGATGACATGACAGTTGACATAACAGGTGACATGACCAGTTACATGACATGTGACAGGACAGGTGACATGATAGTTAAAAATGCCAATTGAGTTTACAGTTGACATGACAATTGACATAAGAGTTTACATGACATTTGATTTGACAGTTGACATGACATTTGATATGACAGTTGACATGACAGTTGATAAATGACGTAACTTTTCTGAATGTCTTATCTTTAGTCTATAAACTCTATAATTGAAATAAAATGATATTAGTAATTATAAATTTTGATTAACAAAACATCATATTAAAAATTTTCTAATAGATTCACATTTAAGCTCACTAAACTACATAAAATCGGTGATTTTTCTGTTACGCAATCTCTAAAGCAACTTGTAGCAAAATTTAATTTAATGTAAATAATTGATGACGGAACAATTCCTGTATAAAAGGCTTTTTTGTTAAATTTTGATTAGTACCAGTATGACTAAATCGTTATATTTATTATTTATAATTTTTATTATTAATATCTGGTACTATTCAAACTATATATTCAGAGTAGAAAATGTGAAGTGTCTTGTGTACATGTCGTTTAATTTAAGAATAAAAATGATATTCATATGATTTTTTACTTTTATTTACCAAAATATCTCTCATCCTACTTTCTCAAGTAATGAAAGATTAAAGCAGTGATAATCTTATTCAATCTGTCAAACGTCAGTTGTCTTCTGTCACAGGCAGATTTAATTTGTCGCACGTCAAATGTCAACGTATTTGTCATACGTCAAAATAAAATCAGAACTCAACAATTCATAATCAAAGTTTTGGTAATTTAAGAATAAAAGGATATTCGTAAAATTTTTAGTTTTATTTACCAAAATATTTGATCCTACTTAATCAAATAATAAATGATTGAAGAAGCAGTAATAATTTGATTCAATTTGTCAAACGTAACTGTCTTCTGTCACTGGAAGATTCAATTTGACGCACGTCACATGTCAACGTATCTGTCATACGTCAAAATATTAATCTAACACAAATCAGAACTCAACGATTCATAATTTAAGAATTAAATGATATTCATATAATTTTTTACTTTTATTTACCAAAATATCTTATCTTACTTTATTAAGCAATAAATAATAATTGAAGAAGCAGTTATAATCTTATTTAATCTGTCAAACGTCAGTTGTCTTCTGTCAAAGGCAGATTCAATTTGTCGTAAGTCAAATGTCAACGTATCTGTCATACGTCAAAATATTAATCTAACACAAATCAGAACTCAACGATTCATAATTTAAGTTTGGATAATTTAAGAATAAAATGATATTCATATAATTTTTTACTTTTATTTACCAAAATATCATATATCTTACTTTATCAAGCAATAAATAATTAAAGAAGCAGTCATAATTCTATTAAAGTGAAACTTTTATTAGATCGTTTTAAGTGCATGTTGCATGTCGCATGTCGGTCGAACGCCGAGTAGGTATAAAGTATAAAGTAGGCAACGCTTATAATTTAATACAAAAATGTACGGGAGTGAGCACATCTGCTAATTAAAACAATCCTACTACGTCAACGGTTATATTTTACTTATTAACCTATTCGTATTAATACGAACTTCGACTGCGTAAGTATCTACGACATGTAACGTCGACGGTTATATTTTACCTATTCGTATTAATACGAACTTCGACTAAGTAAGTATCTACGACATGTAACGTTTTAAAAATATTACAGTCGTAAATAATGATTTTTGAAACTGAAAATATGGAACTTGAGTAATAAATTATGTAACATATATTAAATAAAAGCTTTTAAAATTAATCAAAAAAGTTTCATTTTTAAACAAATAAACTTTGTAATTATCCTACCCTTGTTATATATATTCATTTCATTCTTTTGTCGATTTACTGAAGTTTTCACTTCTATCGTGTGTGAATCGCACACACACCTTTTGATTTTGATTTCGATTTCGATTTTGATTTAGATTTCAGTTTCAATTTCGATTTCGATTTCAATTTTGATTTCGATTTCAATTTTGATTTCGATTTCAATTTTGATTTCGATTTCAATTTTGATTTCGATTTCAATTTTGATTTTGATTTCAATTTTGATTTCGATTTTCGAGTTCGATTTTCGAGTTCGATTTTCGAGTTCGATTTTCGAGTTCGATTTTCGAGTTCGATTTTCGAGTTCGATTTTCGAGTTCGATTTTCGAGTTCGATTTTCGATTTCGGTTTTCGATTTCGATTTCGATTTCGATTTCGAGTTCGAGTTCGATTTCGATTTCGATTTCGATTTCGATTTTCGATTTCGATTTTCAATTTCGATTTTCAATTTCGATTTTCAATTTCGATTTCGATTTTCGATTTCGATTTTCGATCTTTGATTTTTGATCTTCGATTTCGATTTTCGATTTTCGATTTCGATTTTCGATTTTCAATTTTCGATTTTCGATTTCGATTTTCGATTTTCGATTTCGATTTTCGATTTTCGATTTTCGATTTTCGATTTTCGATTTTCGATTTTCGATTTCGATTTTCGATTCCGATTTGATAAAGCGATTTTTATACCTTTAATGGAATATGATTTGAAAAATTTTTAGTTAAATGTCTATAGGGTAAAAAAAAGTTTCACTTTTACCGTGGTTTCATAAAACCACACAATGCTTTTTTTTTAAACTGTCAAACGTCAGTTGTCTTCTGTCAAAGGCAGATTCAATTTGTCGTAAGTCAAATGTCAACGTATCTGTCATAGGTACGTCAAAATATTAATCTAACAGAAATCAGAACTCAACGATTCATAATATAAGTTTAGTTAATTTAAGAATAAAATGTTCATATAATTTTTTACTTTTATTTACCAAAATATCTGATCTTACTTTATCAAACAATAAATAATTGAAGAAGCAGTCTGTCAAACGTCAGTTGCCTTCTGTCAAAGGCAGATTCAATTTGTCGTACGTCAAATCTCAACGTATCTGTCATATGTCAAAATATTAATCTAACATAAATCAGAACTCAACGATTTATAATCTAAGTTTAGTTAATTAACGAATAAAATGACATTCATATAATTTTTTACTTTTATCTATTTACCAAAATATATGATCCCACTTTTTGGTAATAAATCATCAAAGAAGCAGTTATAATTTTATTTAATTTCTCAAACATTAATTGTCTCCTGTCACAGGCAGATTTAATTTGTCGTACGTCAAATGTCAACGTATCTGTCATACCTCAAAATATTATTCTGACATACGTCAGAACACAACGATTCATAATCTAAGTTAACAGAAATGCTAAACTTTAATTCATTCATAAATCCTGTTTGGAAAAATACGCTAATAATTCTTGTATTGCTCGTGACTCTCCTTACCACACCATAATTAACTCAGGTAAGTAAAGAACAGCAATTATTTGATTTAAAAATTAAAAGCTATAAGTATGTACGTAGTTGTAATATTGATAAAAAAATCAATAATTATCTACTTAATTGTCACATTAAGTGCTGAAGTATTTCATGGTGTATAGTAATAAATACGTACAAAGTGACATTAAATTCAGATTAAATCACACAAACATCTAATACGTGATTATTATTACTGTGTTGTTTAAAAGTCAGAGGGAAACGTAATATTTTAGTTCAGTAAATGTGTTATTTACATTTAAAATAATTGAGTCACAATCGTTTAAAAATTAACTGTTTTCCATCCTACAAAATAGTTGGATAGTACAGTTCGACAAGTATCTCGTGAATTAAGGTGAAGATGCACCGTAAGAAATTTGAAAGTGGGGATATGGTGGGTGTACACCAAAAACCATTTGTGTGGTAGTCTTTATGCTGTAGCATCTCTTTACATCTACACTGTTGCCTTGTTCATACTTAAAAATAGCCAATATTACTGTAATCATCAACATATTGACAACATTGTAAAAAAATTAAAATCTGGTCAAATCTTATCAAGCGTTAATGTTCAGGTATATTCCATCCTAGTCTGGCCGAATACTTTCTCTCTCTGCGCACTGGAAGCTCGGCCTTATCACGAGATACTTGTCAGACTATAGACAATTGTTAACCAGGGTGGAAAATGGCCACTTTCCATCCGTTACGCGCCTCCATAGACAGAGATCATTAAAATTGGCAAATATGACAAACTTTTTATATCGGTATCGGTATCAGTATAACGAAAAAAACCAATACGAAAATGTCTGTATGTACCTACTAAAAAAACCTTGGTAAAACGGTCTAGATAAATCTTTATTAAGTATAAACAACATCCGGCACCCGAAGAAAAAATAAAGCAAAGTATAAGGATAAGGCGCTAGCCGAAAACACATCGGAAAGAAATGACAAAAAATAACCTCAAATGTAAACAATAGATGTTCCCAACTACATTTTGTAACGATTACAGAATAATAACTACGAATTGTATTGTAGAATAAACAATTTCAGTGGAATTTATTAATAAGAGAAACGTAACAATAACAACAACGGAGCGAACAATAGGTAGGTACCAGGTATTATCTACCATATAGTCTCGACCATTGTCATAACGACTTCTTCTGTTCCCAAAGATCAATAATTCAATGCGTGGGCATCGATTCCAGTCGCTAGAAGAAGTCATCGATACCTTTGAAACTGCGATTTTGCAGGTGGCGACTGAAGACTGGAATAAATGTTTAACCAATTGACGATTGTTGACAGATTGCATCAAAAGTTTAATATCATTTAATATAAGTTAAGTATCACTTTAAAGCAGCAAAATAAATAATCTGCATTACCGATATTAGTAATATAATTTCAGCTCTGTTATTGATCCAACTCCTTAACATTTATGACAGATGTCAATAACAGTATTCTGTCATTCGATAGAGTACCAATATTCGTAACACAACTTTAGCGCTGTCATTAATCGAACTACCTGACGTTTGTTGACAGATGTCATTTTTGATGATTTTAAGGTGATTGTTTATATCTAACCGAATCTTTAACATACTTTGTAAAACAAAACGTGTCTAATTATTTATTAACAATAATCTAACGACCAATACAACTGTGCTATAGATGTGTATATGTATAATTACTACATTTAATACGACCTCTTGTATCGATATCTTTGATTAGATAGATGTTTTATAATTTATAATAGATTGCTGTTAGATACTATTAATGGTTAACACTGTCCTTGCATTGTTTGTTTAAGATTTATGGATGCATTGAGTGTTTTAACTTACAACAAACCTTCTTTTAATAAAACAAAAAAAAAGGTTGGTATAATAATATGAAACTTATACAACCATATAATCCCACAATTTATATCTATACAAAGTTGTAAAAAAAGTTTCACATTGTGTATAAAGTTAACAGGATATAACATTAAAGATCAGAATTTTGACAATATAACACGAGTATGTATAACAATTTAGGTAGTATGTTATAATCCAAATGTTGTTTGTCAACGATATATTATATTATATTACTCAACGAGAGTATAAGGGTAGGTATTATTCACGAAGTAATGAAGTTTACAACACGAGCCACATCTGCCAAAAGTTCCAAAATGTAACATAAACTCGAAATATTCACTGTCTAAATGACCATAGGAATTCTTCTGGAACAAAGATAATTAGCCCCTTAAAGGTTAAATTGGCGTTGGGCGCCAACTTTGTAACCTTAAAATTTCCCTAGGCTAGCTCCTGAGGGTCGTGGCTTCCATCTGAGTTTTTTCTAACTTCCTCCAAACATTAATCAAAGGGCGCCAAGTACAGACACACAAATAAAATTCGAAACATCAGTTTTAAAATGGTTTATTATTTTAATTATGTTTTTCGATGGCTTCTGTCGGAGATTCGATAACTTGTAAAACGGAATTGTAAGATGGATGGAGTTTCTTCCAAGGGACAACCTGTTGGATTTTCGTACAATGTGGAAAGGAACCGCAAACGGTTTGGAACACCCTTCAAGGGACTTCCTGTCGAATTTTCGTTAATGGAGGAACGGAACTGCAAACGGTTTTTGAACACCCTTCAAGGGACTACCTGTCAGATTTTTTATATGACGTGGAACGAAACTGCAATCGGAATGAATCTCCCTTCAAGAGACTTTTTGTCGAATTTTCGTTAATGGAGAAACGGAACTGAACAATGGCGTCGGCTTCAACTGATTGTCGACTGACTGCGTAATTTCTCATATGTTTATAGCTGGACCTAAATAGGGCCATTCTTATAGTTGGCTATAACCCAGAACAGAGAGCGAAGGTAGTCGGAAATAACTCTGAATTTAATTAAATTCACCGATCAAATTCTCTCCTACCAACTGGCAATCCCCTCTCGTATCGGTGCGATAACAATAGATAATATAAAAATATATATAGTCCGGATGGTATGCTCGAAAACCAACATTACAAACGTTACATCTTTGGCCTCTCAACAATATAAATTTTCAAGATATCCAAAATGATGTTGCTTCTCAACGGGTTGAAATGTTTTGTGGCAAACAAAATTCAATTCCACCACAACTTAAGTAGATTATGCTTTCGAATCGAATTACCAAATAGAAACCGTAAAATTCAAATCTTAGAACTTTCTGGAAAGAATTGTTGACAACATTAAACAAAAGAAATTTTCTAGATAAAACAAAAATGTAATTATGGTTTACTATAGTGAAGGTCCAGAGAAAGTATAAATTTCTAAATTACTTATGTTTGTTTTTTGATGCTACAATAGTCCCAAAGAGATTCGTCTTGGTCTACTGCCTCTGTAGAGCCTCTCAGTTGCCCATTTTCATAGCGCGCAGCAGAATAGCGCTTCAACACTTAATTGAAAATTTATATCGTTTACAAAAAACATTTTGTCTTTAACTAAACCTACACACTACTTCTTAATAGCAAAAAACTTCTTTTAGTTACTTTTTTCATCTACAATACAATAAAATTCACGAGATACTGGTTGTACTGTACCATTACCAAGTGCCTGAGCAACAGAAACCTGTAAAACTTGGATTTTAAGTAAACGTCAAAAGGACATAAGTCAAACTGCAATTGGCATTAAAATCCATATTCTTATTAATGTGTGATAGAATTCGAATTTCTTTGTTGCGTCAAATAAATACTGGATTACTAAATCGATATTCCAATATATAGAAACAACTTAAATTCTGTTATAAAGAAAATCGGATATAGTAGACCTAAGCTTCCGTAGTTTCCTTGTTGTTCGAAATAATGTCAACCAGACAGTATCGATTTTATAAAAAGGAAAGCTGCAGCAGTTGGTGGTCATTTGACTAAATCCCATAATAAAAGGGCATTTTCAAATCATTACTAACCGCCGTAGTAAGTAACGTCTACTGAATTTAGATAAGGAATTAGGATGACAAAAAAATCTACCCTCGTCTCTACTGCTGAGGAAGGCTAAAAAATACATACGATCGACGTTGATTCCTGCCACTGATGATGGTTAGTTGGCTTGATGTCTTTCTTTATATCAACTTTATTGATTAGATAATACTGGACTTTTAGGTTAAAGTTATTTAGTCCCACCAGTTAAAATAAAGATACAGTAATAGTATCTATCTATATATATAAAAATGAATGTTTGTCTGTATGTATGTATGTATGTCTGTATGTATGTCTGTATGTCTGTATGTCTGTATGTACTCAATGAACTCAAAAACTACTGGACCGATTATTATGAAAATTGGTATGTATATGTATTTTTCCACGGAAAAGGTATGGTATGATATGCTCAATGATGCCACTCGCCACCAGGTGGCGCTGCAGACTGGCAACTTCTGTCCCGTTCAACCGATTGTCATGAAAATTGGTATGTATAGGTTTTTTTCCACGGAAAAGGTTTATATGATATGCTCATTGATGCCACTCACCACTAGGTGGCGCTGCAGAGTAGCAACTTCTGTCCCGTTCAACCGATTGTCATGAAAATTGGTTTGTATATGTATTTTTTCACGGAGAAGGTTTGTATGATATGCTTATTGATGCCACTCGCCACCAGGTGGCGCTGCAGATTAACAACTTCTGCCCCGTTCAACCGATTGTCATGAAAATCGGTATGATTATGTATTTTTAATTGGTAAGATACATTTGATATTCGTATTAATTGTAGTTACCACCAGATGGTGCTTCCATGTATCAAATTCAATAGTGATTACAATACAAATTCGTATAAATATAAGTTCGAAAAATATATTTTTGGTGCTATAAGTAAAACAAAACTATACACTTTCTTTCCTTCTCTATCTCTTCTCCTCTTTTTTTTTCCTAAATTTATTTTAGTTATTGGCGTAGCAACGCGCGCCGGGTACAGCTAGTTCTATATAAAGAAAAAAGAAAAAGGAAGAAGCTTGTTATGATATATCAAATTTAAAAAACATAAATGTGTGTGTGTGTGTGTGTTCTTGTGTACGTACGTACAGCCCGACAAGTATCTCGTGAAATAAGGTGAAGATGCGCTGTCACAAATTTGAAAGTAGGGGTATGGTCTGTATTTGTGTATTCTGTTATTTATTTTTTTGACGAATGTATATTGATTGAATATTGTTTTTTATCGTTAGAATGATTTATTTTTTGTTATTGGGAAGTGAAAATAAGGCTACTGGCGAAATAAGTCCCTTAAAGACATTTTAATTATATATTGTTTGGTAAATATTTTAATTTAGTCAAATCTTTATTTTTGTTTTCTTTCTACTAGTCACCCACAAAAATCATTCCGTTACCATTTATTTTCAACTCATCTCTATCATACTTAAAAATATTATTGTGAACATTAACAAATTGACAATATTGTAAAAATTTTAAAATTTTATCAAGCGTTAATGTTTAGGTAAATTCCATCCTAGTCTAGCCGAATAGTTTCTCTCTCTGCGCACTGGAAGCTCCGCCTTGTCACAAGATACTTGTTAGACTGTAAGAAGTTATACTTCTTTGGCCTGAAAATACCAATCATAAAGTTTAATCTCATGCTTAGTTCTGTATATAACAATAAAAAAATAAAATCGGGAGAGATAGCATTTAGTTTCATTTTCTTTGAATGAAGACTACCTCTAGTTACCAATATCCTGTTAGTTCCTGATTGTTACAACTATAAAGATGCCTTATTTTAAGTCTGGATATATAAAGACATTAAAGTAAACGATGGTTACGATTTATATTAGAAAATCATGTATCAGTTGATATTAATTTTTGCGCAGAGATTAATCATATCTGATTTTATTGTCAATGCAATTCTAGCAACATTCAAAACTTTTCTTAGCAAAGTAATTAGTGGATGTGCATGCAAAGTATTTACTCGTAAATATCGCAAAATTGCGTCGATGTTGCCTGCTATACGGGCGTAAATAACTTTATTTTCAAACGCAAGTCAACTGTAATAATTAATTACATTTGGGGCATTTTGTTCAATTGCTACTACTGCTGCAAACCATTTATTTTCAGTAACTTCTTTTACGGTTCAAGTTTAGGTACAATTTAATGTTAAGTTGATATTTATATGGATTTTGTGTAATGTACTTTTATTTATTGGTATACTAGCGAACTTCGTACCGTCTATTAATAAATTTTTAATTTTTTTAATTTTAACTATTTTTTTATCGTTTTTTCCGATTGTTTTCTTTTCTATCATTGTTGATTTATTTTATTATATTTTTACTATTTTCTCGGTTTTTCTCCTTTTCCTTTATTTTTTCAGTTTTTTCAACTATTATCCGTTTTATTTTACGAATTTTTACCCATTTGTAACTAGGTATTTGATAGCTGTCAAATGATGGCAAAGCTATCTGCAACCATCATTTATTTATTTATTTATCTTCTTCTTCTATATATTATACTAGCTTACCCGGCGGACTTCGTACCGCAAATCATCGTCATATTTTCTCATTAGTTATCAGGTTTATACTATTTTTTTTTCGTTATATTTTGTAGTTTATCGATAAAATATATTAGATGCATCACAAAATTTAAATTAGTAAGAATTTCTCGTTTAAATATAAATGATATTAACTGCGCCACCTTCCGGTGGCGTCACAATACTTAAGTGAGGATTGCTCGTTTAAATATATATGTGATATTAACTGCGCTACCTTACGGTGGCGTGATATAGAATCAAATAAGTTGTGGTTGCTCGTTTAATATGGAAGCGCCATCTGGTGGTAACTGCCATTAATACGAATATCATATTTATATTAACCATTAAAAATACAGCATCATACTGACTTTCATGACAATCGGTTGAACAGGGCAGAAGTTGCTACTCTGCAGCGCCACCTGGTGGCGAATGGCATCAATGAGCATATCATACAAACCTTTTCCGTCGAAAAATACATATACATACCAATTTTCATGACAATCGGTTGAACGGGGCAGAAGTTGCTACTCTGCAGCGCCGCCATTTCTTACATAAAAACACATCCTTTTTTTATATACTTATATAGATAAAAATGAATGTTTGTCTGTATGTCTGTATGTCTGTATGTACTCAATGAACTCAAAAACTACTGGACCGATTATTATGAAAATTGGTATGTATATGTATTTTTCCACGGAGAAGGTTTGTATGATATGCTCATTGATGCCACTCGCCACCAGGTGGCGCTACAGGGTAGCAACTTCTGTCCCGTTCAATCGATTGTCATGAAAATTGGTATGTATATGTATTTTTCCACGGAGAAAGTTTGTATGATATGCTCATTGATGCCACTCGCCACCAGGTGGCGCTGCAGAGTAGCAACTTCTGCCCGGTTCAACCGATTGTCATGAAAATTGGTATGTATATGTATTTTTCCACGGAGAAGATTTGTATGATATGCTCATTGATGCCATTCGCCACCAGGTGGCGCTGCAGAGTAGCAACTTCTGTCCCGTTCAACCGATTGTCATGAAAATAGGAACGTATATTTATTTTTCCACGGAGAAGGTTTGTATAATATGCTCATTGATGCCACTCGCTAACAGGTGGCGCTGCAGAGTAGCAACTTCTGCCTCGTTTAACCGATTGTCATGAAAATCGGTTTGATGATCTATTTTTAATCGGTAAGATGAATATGATATTCGTTTTAATGGAAGTTACCACCAGATGGCGCTTTCATGTATCAAATTCAATACTGATACGAATTTGTATAAATATAAGTTCGAAAAATATATTTTTGGTGCGATAAGTAAAACAAAACTATAAACTTTCTTTCCTTCTCTATCTCTTCTCATCTTTTATTTTTCTTAAATTAATTTTAGTTATTGGCGTAGCAACGCGCGCTGGGTACAGCTAGTATATATATAAAAATGAATGTTTGTCTGTATGTCTGTATGTCTGTATGTACTCAATGAACTCAAAAACTACTGGACCGATTATTATGAAAATTGGTATGTATATTTATTTTTCCACGGAGAAGGTTTGTATGATATGCTCATTGATGCCACTTGCCACCAGGTGGTGCTGCAGAGTAGCAACTTCTGCCCCGTTCAACCGATTGTCATGAAAATTGGTATGTATATGTATTTTTCCACGGAGAAGGTTTGTATGATATGCTCATTGATGCCACTCGCCACCAGGTGGCGCTGCAGAGTAGCAACTTCAGTCCCTTTCAACCGATTGTCATGAAAATTGGTATGCATATGTATTTTTCCACGGAGAAGGTTTGTATGATATGCTCATTGATGCCACTCACCACCAGGTAGCGCTGCAGAGTAGCAACTTCAGTCCCGTTCAACCGATTGTCATTAAAATTGGTATGCATATGTATTTTTCCACGGAGAAGGTTTGTATGATATGCTTATTGATGCCACTCGCCACCAGGTGGCGCTGCAGAGTAGCAACTTCTGCTCCGTTCAACCGATTGTCACGAAAATCAGTATGATGATGTATTTTTAATGGGTAAGATGAATATGATATTCGTATTAATGGAAGTCACCACCAGATGGCGCTTCCATGTATCAAGTTCAATACTGATTTTAATAGATATCTATACGAATTCGTACAAATAAAAGTTCTTAAAATATATTGTTGGTGCGATAAGTAAAACAAAACTATAAACTTTCTTTCCTTTCCTATCTCTTCTTCTCTTTTATTTTTCTTAAATTGATTTTATTAGTTGATGGCGTAGCAACGCGCGCCGGGTACAGCTAGTTTATTTATATATTTCGAAGTTTTTCTATACGCATCAACTACGAATGATAGCAAAGTCATCTGTCAACACTGACAGTTGTTACTTATGAATGACAGCTTTGATAGCTGTCAAATGATGGCAAAACTATTTGCAACCATCATTTAAAGAGTTGTAACAACTAAAGCTAAAGTATTTGCATATTAGCCGTTCTGTCATCGATTTAATCTATCATTCACTATAAGAAAAGTTTAAGAAGAGATTTCGAAAACACAGGAACCTAAAGGAAAGTAGGTAATAGCTACGTTATCTGGGCACTTGCATTTCTGTCTTTTAGTATTAGATAGTAACTTTCTTGTCTTCATCTATAACTGACAGCAACGTCATCTGCCATATATTGACACCTATTATCATGAATGACAGTGACAATAAATGAAAAGTTTCATAAAGTATATTAAAAACACAATTACTTGAAAAGAACTAGAACTAATAAAGTAATTTCAGCTAGTTAAGTTTTGATTTGTATGGTCTAAATAGAAGGGACATCCGGTATTGTTTAACGCTGTTGGAATGGCTTTTACCACATATTACCTTTGACGAGGATAATTAGGGCTGCACACATTCCGCTTCTGTGTTTTAAATGAAATTAATTGCACAGGAGCTATTACAGCCCGTATGCTATGGTATCGAACTAGTCCAACCCTCCAGGCTACTATTTAGGATTAATATTATTTATATGTTGTTAAAACTAACGTACTCGAATATTTTTCTAACAGGTGTCGTTAATGAAGTCAATTTTCATCTATTTTCTATACATATTTAGAAGTTACTTTATATATTGTGTCACGGGTTTAAATTCACAATAGTTATAACTAATTGCTTACCTTATGAATTCTCCGTTATTAAGGATTAAATCGTGACAGGTTCAGGTTGATTTTAGTTCGGTTATAGTTAATCATCAACTTATAAATATATTCTGCCATAAATTATTGTTAATATTGTCTTGAAGTATATTTATCAAATTTAAATATAGTGGTTGACAATTTTCTTTTTGTCGATAACTCGTGATATTGTGGTTCTACAGTCAGTGTTCCGTTATATTTCTATCTTGCTTAATAAAATCGAAAATGAACGAGGGATTAGTTAATGTTGAGATTTTTATCGATATCTTGATAAATAATAAGATTAGTCGTATCTAACGACTACTGTTTGTTCTAAATTGGTAGCTGGAGATCCTACGGTTATTGTCCCTATAGTAGTAGAGGCCACCTCTTATTTCGACGTGTGTCAAAATTCCGTGCATGTGATATGAAAGAACCAGGTCTTTTTCGTTTACCAGCCTTTGTCGTAAGAACGTGGCATTGAGAAGATTTTCGGGGTTTAAGTTGTAATCTCTATTCATCGGAGACAATTCATTTTGGATTTACGAAATTAAACCTCAGTTTTCCTAACGAACAAGTATTGGAGTGAGATTTTTAGTAGTTTTGTTGGATTCGTAAGGAAAAAGCGCTTTGGCGGATTTTAGGAAGTCTTCTGTGGTGAATACACGTTATTTATTCATGTGGTTGTTCGATTCTTATGGTTCTTTCGTTCCCTATGAGTGCATGTAGCCCATAGAGCAGACAGAAGGTAGATTTGGTCATTGGTGATTTAAAACCGTTCAGACGGTGAACTGTGGTAGAATTCCCGATTGGTGCAATTAGCAACGAGAATATTGTTCCACCCGTTTACCAGCCAGGGGTGTCACGAGTATTAAGAAATAAAACAACCCTATCTTAATAGGTGAGTTACTGTGTTATATATTTTTTGTTCTATATAAGATTAATAACGCCATATAGATGCAATTTTAGTTTTAATATCTTGATTTTACATGTGTATTTCTTTGTGTATCGTATGTAGGTTTATTTATGTAAAACTAGACTTTTGCTTATTCTTTTACTATTATTAATTAATTTTATGTTAAATTTTGATTTAATTTATTGTTATAATTTTGTTGTGACTAGCAAGTCAAATTTAAGTTTGTTGAGTACATTTAAATCATTAGTTTTGATCATTAATTGTAAATTCAGAGAAGTCAGCTTCTAAATGTTGTATTATTCATTTAAATTCATTTTTATTCTTTCATTATAGTACAAATTTAAGTTAATGTGTTCAATTGTATTAAAGTTATTAAATCAAATTAATTCAAGGAGTCATTAAAATCTGTTTAAGCTATTGTTAATATCGAATTACGATTTTAGGGTCCTAGATACAGGTGTAAATCCTGGTTACGGGTTTAAGTCCTAGTTATTGTGGTTGGTGCAAGCCTATTGGTTTTGGAACAGGCTTGGTTTTTGGAACCGACCTAAGTATTAGAGACGCCGAGGATTAACAGATAAGCCTAATTAGATTTAAGTCGCAATTATACCTAGTAGTTAAGAAAAAAAAAATCTATTTTTCTTGTCTTTTTTTTGTATTGAGTGTGATCACACATATTGGTAAATTTATCTTTTAATATTATTCATATATTCTTTTTTTTTATATAAATATCAATAGCGTTGTCAAGCACGAGGCTTGACAGTTGTGTAAATTCTTAATTTTTATTAAAGAAGGGTCTAGTTGATATTTTGTTTTATTTAGCTCACTTTATCGTTATTTTTTTTATTGTGCAATTCAATTAGTACTGTTTAATATTTTGAATTTATTTAATTATCTCCAGCGGGTAAAGTAGTGCCTGGAACATCAGGGGTTTCCGATTTTAAATCGGTGGCGCACTCACTTTATTTTGGTACTCACCCTCTACGGCTGAGCTGGGCACTAATTTGCCAGTAGAGAAACCACTACCGAACACAGCTGGAGTTGAATTTTAATTGGGTAAATTTAGTTAACCTTTTTATTAGTTTTTCAAAATTTGATTTAGATTTACTTTCTTTAAAATACGTGGCAATTGTTACTTGTTCTGGTTGATTATATGTATATTTTCAAACCAGTAGTTAACGTTCTAGTTCTTGTTTCTAAACAAGGTAATATTGCTTAAACATATTACTAATCCTCCTCATTCTGGCGACTAATGGCTTATCAACTAAATTTAGACAATTGAATAACGCAATCAAACAGGTTCACTTTGTCATTTCATATCCACACTTCATCTGAAAGGTGGATACCCGTTTTTAATAGATGTCGCCTGTCTCTCGAAACTGTGTTTTGATAATGATACACATTCTAGATAATACGCTACCGAATTGGAATTTCAGTCTTAGGTGTTATCTTCAAAATACCTTGAATATTTTTAAATTGGTATTTTGTGTAGTAAAAAATGTGATATTCAAATATACAACAGAAAAAATATTCTACTCGAACCACAACTAAACTAGTTATAATAGTTGAGATAAGAAACTGTTCTAAAAAAAAAGAGGATGAAGGATAGGTACCTAATATTTAAGAAAACATAATAAAAAATATGGAAAAGTACTTAATGTTAAGAAAAGAGAAGTTTGACAGTAAATTTAAGAAAAGAGTGTTAAGAGAGATAAGTATGAAACGTGATGTGAAGAAATGGTGGACTCGCAATATTAATGTTGCTAGGAAGATAGTTAAAGAAGTATTGGGAAAATCATCAGGGAAAGGTGCACCAGAAAATAAAGATGCGTGGTGGTTGAATAAGCACGTAAAGAAAGCAGTTAAAGCAAAAAAAGTAACGAAAAAGAAGTAGGATTTATCTCTATGGATTTATCACGGAGTGCAAGTATGAGAGAGAATATGAGGTAGCAAAAAAAACATCCAAAGCTAACAAAGGCCAAAACAAACTATCAGAGCCAATGGAAAAGGTCCTTGAGAACATTGAGAGTAATAAAAGAAAAAAATCAAGCTTCGAAAGACATAACTGCCATCCAACAAATTAAGAACAAAGAAGGAAGACTTTAACAAACGTAAGATAGTATAAAAAGAAGATATATGACGAAAATCTGCTAAACTATAAAAATAAGAGAGGTGTTCTTTGAAGGTGGTAGTCAGACCCAAGGCGCAGTTTTGCGTATGCCTGGGTAAACTGGCTACTGTTTTCCAGGCTGAAGTTGTTGCCCTATCAGAGTGTGCAAGAGCGTGTTTGGATCGTGATCTGACAGGCCACACCATATACATAAACTCGGACAGTAGAGCAGCGCTAATGGCACTTGACAGTTTTGACTTTACGTCTTAAGCAGTATGGGACTGTCATCAGGCCATGAAAACCCTGGGAGAGTAGGTACAACCAGGTTATCCTTAGTTGGGTTCCGGGGCACATTGCTGGCAATGAGGGAGCTGACAAGTGGGCAAACAAAGGAGCTGAAAGCCCGCTCATTGGACCAGAGCCGACGTGTGGTATTGCTTACAACACAGCACGAAGAGCTGTTCGCCAGTGGATGGGCATACAACATCGAAAGAGCTGGGAAAGAACAGAAGGCAACATACAGTCAAAAAGAATGCTGCAGACACCTACTGGCCCTCTGTAAAAAAAAGGTGGTAATGTAAATTTTCGAATGATGAGAGAAGTGTCTAGGAAGAAAATAAAGAATGCATTAAAGAAGAATGGAAAGTCGAATGGAATGAATGGAATACCAGCAGAAGTCAGAAAGTTGCTTGGTGAGGATGGAGTAGCCATTTTGTTGGACCTGGTGAGAAAAGTGATGAATCCTGAAAAAATATTGATTATACTTGTGACAATCTGTAAATGAAAAGAAGGATAATCAAGAATGTTGTAACTATGAGAAGTTTAAACTAATACCACATACTTTAAAAATTTTGAAAAAATAGTTGAGAAGAGATGAGTATAAATAAAGAGCCATTTGGATTTATGCCTCTTTTTGTTATGATAAGAATGATGTAGAGATGTTGTGAGATGCAAATGATATTTAAAAAAATGCAGGAAAATAGGTTAAGATGGTTTGGACATGTAGAGAGAAGAAATGAGGATTATGAGAGTAAAAGTAAAAGTTCTCGGACAACGTTGGATTAAGAGGCATTTTTCATTTGGTTCCCGTTCACTTAGCCAGCCGTATAAGGCAAGCTTCAAATCGGTAAGCACTTCCTCTACAACCATCTACTTACCAAAACAGTATATACCAATCAGGTTTCCGCGAGATGGCATCGCCCAGCAACATCTGCAGAGATTCTGGATGTGGTCCAGTTACCAATGCATTCATCTTTTCATTCATCTTTTTCCTGGTATTAGTGACTAGTTTATGACTTTTACCTACCACCTAGTAAATGCTATTGTAATGGAATTCTTAAGCCCCCATTATAGTGAAGAAAGATTCTAAAGAAATACTAGTCCAATAAAATTACCAATATGGAAAAGAACATGACAAGACTACATATCTGCTACAATCAGGAAGAGAAGATGGAATTAAATTAATCAACGTACCTACTAAGAAGAATACAAAATAACATAACGCTTAATGGTTTTAAAAGAGGTCAGTTTACTGAAATGGCCTTAGTGGATACGTCTGCAGCGTATGACACAGTACAATATAATATTCTGCAACATAAATGGTACTGGGTCAGAAGAAACTCTATTATTACAGATATGTTTTGAACTCTTTTGCAGATCTATGGACAGAAGAAGTAGAAGAGTTTGTATTCCCTCGTAGTGTCTTCTTAAGGGGTCTCTCTCTCTCTCGGCCTTATTCAATGATTTGTTGTATTCAGTCAGAGTTTTGCTATATTCACATTAATCCATCAAGATACTGCCCAGAGTACCTCACGATCTATGGGCGGACTAAGAAGAGAAAGAAGAAGAAGAGTGTTTTCTTGATGACTCTCTCTTGGTATTCCTCAGTGATTTGTTTTATTGTATTCGCTTCACCAGCCTGATCTTTTTTGCGACCTTAAATTGTCGCCTGACTTCCATTATCTGTGTTATCAGTTCATTAGTCCACCAGAGTAATTTCCAGAGTACCTCACGATCTGTGAGTAGACTAAGAAAAGAAAAAAAAGAAGAAGAGTGTGTATCTCCTAGTAGTGTCTTCTTGATGACCCTCTCTTGGCCTTCCTCAGTGATTTGTTGTATTCAGTCAGAGCTTTGCTATATTCACTTAACTCGCCTAATTTTTTTTGTGACATTAAATTGTTCTCTATCTCACCAGGTTATTACTCCACCAGGTTACCATCTAGATTACCTCCTCGCACTAGATTATTTCCTTGTGTTAACTGATATCTAAATGCAGTTTATTTGTTGTATGATTTTTAAGACAATTTAAAATCATTTTATTGGTAAATTTGTCTAATTTTTGTGTGAAAATGATATTAGGTATTTTAATATTTTAAATATTTAATAAACAAGCATCCTTTAGTATTAATAATCATAGTTTATAAAATGGCCTAATATGCATAACATTTCATACAAGATTAAATTTATTTATAGCTGTAATACACCTAATGTGAAAACACATTGTAGGTAGAGCGTTTTAATTTACACTACAACTTGCTACCTGCTATTTTTGCTGATGAATAATTAAATAAATATTTTAGCATGCACGAATTTATTACTGACGTTAATTAAATCATATTTTATTCATCTTACTGTACACGCAAACGATACCTCACTGATGTTTTTATTTAAACTATAAATTATAATTTTTTTAGTATATCCCATCAATGAAGTTGATGAGACAGCTATTTTATTGACAAAAATGAATGATTTGCTTAAATATTGTTAAAAATTAAACTAACAAGGAATTATATTTAGAAAAATCTATATTCCACAATGTGATCTCTTGCCAACACTAAAAAGTATGTAAAAATAATTGACACAGAAATAAGAATGTCTTGTACTATCTCTATTATCTCGTAAGAGATCTTAAAAAGGCTATTGACACAAAGGAATAGGATTCATGTGAGTTTATAAATGTAGCGAGAGCATTTGAGAACACCTCATAAGATTCTATTAACTCTTTTAGGGAATGGACTGGAAGCCGTGAAGCTAGAGAACTTTTTAGAATGGCTGAAGATCGAGAACCCATCTTTAATGTAATCGCCAACGTTTGGGGGACCGAACAAGGTACATAAAGAAGAAGAAGAAGCTCTTCCGGAACAAAAATTGATCCAAACCATACTAAACATTAGGAATATAATTACCTACCTTGGGGATCAATCAACTACGATAGAATCCGTAAAAGGCTGTCTTTAAGGAAAAGTTTAAAAAAGAAGGGTTTCGTACTCTGGACCATACTGATGGTTTAGTTATTTGTGGTAAGAGGTAAATATGACAGTTTTATTGCTGACCGCATAAAAAAAGCAGTAAACATCATAACTACTTGTTGTTCGAAAGAAAAACTTTCAGCGGATTATAACAATGCAACACTAATTTTATTCACCAACAGAATACTGTCTTCACTGCGCTAAAACCTGAACTTAAGAGCAATTACCGGAATTCTTACAGAACACTGTCCACTGAGGTAACTATCTTAAAATGGTCATTTGCCTTTTGGCACCGTGTGGCTGAATTAAGTACCAAATGCTTAAATGCCTCTCGAGAAATATCTGAAAAAAGGCGGTAGAGGACATATGATTAAAAATGTTGCTCAAATGTATGGGACTCAGGTAGGCTTGGTCACATGGCTCGAAAATATACCTGTGAAAATGCTTTAACGTACGTTGGTACGTTTTCAAAATAATTTAATTTTCATAAAAATTTAAATAAATTTAGTTCCTTCAATACACTCGGTCAGCCAAAACTAGGCTAGGCCTCTCTTGCTTTGGTCATTCCATGCAAACCAGTGTTGGCCAAGCCTTGGATAATTTTTGGTTTGACTAAGGCTAGACTGCCTAGTCTTGGGCCAAGACAGAGCTCTTTTGTGTTTACCATTCTGTAGCAAACCAATGTTGACCATGGCTTTGATATACTCATTGGATTGGCCAAAGCTAGAGAGCCTAGTCTTGACTGGGCTCCATTGCGTTGGCCGTTCCATGGTAAACCAATGTGAGTTTAGGCTCAGGTAATCGTTGGGTGGATCAAGGATGATTACCCCATCTTGGCTTAAGCATGCATGGACCAATATCGGGACACCAAAGTCAGGCTCCATACTACGGGACCAGACTAGGTCCCGTCATTTAACTCTGGTGGTTCTTACATGGGATAAGAGATGTAGATTTCAATGTCAGGTCCTTACGGGATTTATTTGAAACCGAAAAAGTGATACAAACAGGTCATCTTTTAGATGATTTCGATAAACGACGTAAATGCTTGCCTTTAAAAACGGCATCTCTGAGCACTCGTGCAAATCACGAAAGGTCCTCTATCGTAAATGTAAGGTTTGTTCCAACAGACCAAAGAACCGTTCAGGAACTGCGCAATAGACGAAATCTCAATACCTTTAACGTACTGAGTTGTTTCGTAACGGTTCCAGAACGGTTTTTTGGGCTGTTGGAACAAACCTATATTAGTTACCCACTGGCCACTGGATGATTCGGCATCAACAAGTCATGAGTGAAGTCCATCAGTATCTTGTGCCTCTGGGACACTTACAGAAATAAAAAGGATTAAAAAGGTCTAGAAACGCAATTAGTGCGATCAGACAATGTTGGATATTTTCCTGACTGGCAGAAAAGTCTTTGCTCCATAAAAACCTATGAAAGTATCTCAAATTATTATCCAATAATGATTAGAGAAATTGTTCATCATTTTTTTAACTTTGTTATTTGATTTGTCGTAATTGCATACAAAAGCAATGGATTTTATGCTTGGATGCATAGGTACAAACCTATATATGGTTCCTGCTTTTTTTTTTAATTGACCACTTTAAAGTATTTTTCCTTTCTTTAAGCTTAAATAAAGCTGTTTAGGTTGTCAAACATTTTTTGTTTTATTTCTTTGATCAATCATGCAGTCAAGGGTTAACCGCTGAGTAACAGATGCAACTAACCGTTAGACATTGCTTTGATCGAGTTTAACCTATTTGTGCTCGTTTTTTTATTATCAAAATTGTTTTCACATTTAATAAATTAGTATGATTTAATATATTTTTTTTTGTGAAAAACTTTGATGTATATTCGCGTATATGAGTTCCGTTATCTCCTTAAAGAATTACCTGAATATAAACAAATCAGTATCCAGCGCCAGGCTTATTCCTTTCTCTCTTCAAAAAAATGTAAAATTGCCTATCAAGGCCGAGCGCGCTTGCCCACAATTTATTCTAAGTAAACTAATTGCGATGTAAAGTTGGCTTTTTGATTTCGCCGCGTACCAGCCGTCCAAACAATTCTTCTTCTCTTTCTTATCTTTCTTATCTTCTTCCTGTCCATATCGAACTACTTGGACTTGTGCAACCGTTCTCGGAAACTGTTGGACTTAAACTAATTATACCGCTACCGTGTTGGTAGGAATGTTCTGCTTTTGTTTAACTTTTACTGGATGTAGTGAAGTGCTACCGATATCTGCATATACAGGGATATTCAGTTACTAAATTATATCAAATTCTATATAAATAAACATTATATTAATATGGAGTATCAATCGCCCAACCAAGAAGAAAAGAAAATTGTACTTTTTTGTAATAGTAGCAGATTTCCTTAAGTGCCAAATCTACAACCCGGAGATTATAATGGATTGGAAGGTGTCCCAAGGAGGAATTGTATATCAATTGACGTCCAGAATGTGGGGCTTCGGATTTTCGAAAAAAAAATCTTGATTGTAAAATGTCAAATTTAGAAATTTGATGGGAGGTTTGTGATTGACAAGCGATTTGGTGCAATTTTTTTTTATATTTCGAATTTAAAAAGTATATGGAATGTCCAAACGAGGGGACAATATTGATAGTCAGGTGGCGGTTAAGAACAAGTCATGGGATAGCCCAAGGGTAGATCTGATTCTAGGAATGTTGAAGGAAATTAAGGAGCCAAAGGATTTAATGCGAAAGGAAATAAAGGAGTTAATGATGAAGGAAATGAAGGAGCAATATGATTTAACTAGAGTAGACATACAGGGAGTTAAAGAGGGAATGAATAAAAATACTGAAGAAATGATTTAAAACACTAAAGGAATGATGGTTATATAAAGAAAATATACAGGAAATCAGATAGACTAGCAATAAAAGAAGAGATGAACAAAAATAAAGATGAATATATAAGATATTGTAACGGGATAATCAAACAAGGAAAGGACCTCTAGTTAAAAGACTGCTTTTAGGTTATGTAAATGTTTCTTAAAGGTCTTGCCCATTATGATAAACTAGACAAGTTTCCCATAACAATCCCCGGAGGATGATCTTTAGACCGAAGGCCTGAAATTTCGATAACTCTGATCCACTGGCAAAGCCAGTCTTTTCTTTGTCTGCAGGATTCATTTTTACCTGCTTCTATCCGGTTTTGAGGTCCAAAGTAGGAAACAAAGTAGAACCCACCAGTCCTTGGTAAAGGATAACTGTCCTTCTTAGTGACATCATTAAGCTTTCGATAGCTGACACAAAACCGCATTGATCCTTTTTTCTTTCTAACTAATACAACAGGAGAAGCCCACGAACTACTGGATGGTTCGACTATGACATTTCGATTCATTTCTTTAAGGTCTGCTTTTTCCTTCTTTACTTGGGACAGCCGTCGGGGTACCTGTGGAATTGGATGTGCATCGCCAGTATCAATTTTATGTTGGACAACATCAGCTCTTCCAAGTTTATTTTTAAAACCAAATACAGTTTTATGTCATTAAAGTAGGTCTCTTAACTGTTACTTTTTTAATTTTGACATAGAGGGATCTAATATTGTCATTAATTGTTCGATTTCGTTGGCCTTATCTGTTTTCATAACATTCACCTTGTGAATTAAGGCCGCTATTGGTTCTAAAGTTCCCATTTTCGTGTCCTTTTGGAGAAGAACTCGATGATGGTTCAAGTTGATAACTCGGATGTTACCTCTTTGGCGGATTTAACAAAAGTCTTTCTTGCAAGGAGTCCTTTTTCCAGTTCATGGTTCTTTGGCTTTATCACGACTGGGGCTCCATGTGGCTCCAGTCCATCCAACTGCACTGTTACGACACTTTCGCAGCTCGCCGGAAGTCGATTAGCTTAATCTAGGCATCGTCAACTTGTTTTCGATGCAGGAATATTTCTTCATTATCAGTACGGACTACTCACTATGGAAGGCGACTAAAAGATTAAAAAGACCAATCATTCAAAACCCACCAATCAAAAATGAAGATGGTAGCTGGGCTAGAAATAATCAGCAGAAAGCTAATAGTTTCGCACAGCATCCAGCAAACACATTTACAGCCAATGAAGGCGAACAACAGCTCGAACAAATGATGCAAAATCAAGATAACCTAGAAATAGTCTTTACCACTCCGAAGGAAATAACCAAAATGATCAAAGAAAATATCAACCCGAAGAAAGCCCCTGGATTCGACCTAATTACAGGGGAAATACTAAATCATCTACCAAAGAAAGCAATAGTTAAACTAACACACATTATCAACGCATCTTTTAGACTAAAGCATGTACTATCCTTATGGAAGATAGCTGAGGTAATAATGATACCCAAACCAGGGAAACCCCCAAATGTAGTATCTTCATATAGGCCAATATCACTACTACCAGTGATATCAAAGCTATTTGAGAAAATACTACTGAAAAGACTAAGCCCTATACTTGAAGAAAGAAAATTAATACCTTCCCACCAGTTTGGCTTCGGAGAAAGCCACTCCACCATCGATCAAATACATAGGATAACTAATGTGATAGAAAAATCACTAGAAGGAAAAAAGGTCTGTTCGTCTGTCTTCTTAGACGTTGCACAGGCATTTGACAAAGTTTGGCATGAAGGACTCAAATACAAAATGTATAAACTCTTACCCAGTCAATACGCAAGTTTACTAGACTCATATATATCAGATCGAGCCTTCAGAGTAAAGCAAGAAGATGCTTACTCAGACCTGAAAGAAATCAACGCAGAAGTGCCACAAGGGAGTGTGCTTGGTCCAGTCCTTTACCTCTTGTATACTAGTGACATCCCCCAATTAGAAAACGATACTATTGCCACATTTGCTGATGATACAGCCAATCTTGCTGTAGGAGAGAGTCATGAAGACGCGGCAAACAAACTACAAACATCAATCAATCAAATTAATATTTGGACCAAAAAATGGAGAATAATCCTAAACAAAAATAAATCAGTACATGTGAATTTTACAAACAAAAAGGAGCAATATGTACCAATCAGAATGGAAGACGAACAGATACCATATGCTAATACAGCAAAATATCTTGGTCTGACATTATATGCGAAGCTGCGCTGGAAAGCTCACATCAAAAAGAAACGAGAAGAACTCGGTATTAAATATAAGAAAATGTATTGGTTATTAGGAAGAAAATCCACTCTGTCAATATATAATAAATTACTCATCTACAAACAAATCCTGAAACCAGTTTGGACCTACGGGATACAGCTATGGGGATGTGCCAGCGAAAGCAACATCCAAATCATCCAGAGATTAAAGAACAAAGTGCTAAGGAACATCGTCGATGCGCCATGGTATATTCGAGATAGTGAGCTTCACCGGGACCTGGAGATGGACACAGTCAGAGAAACAACCACCAAATTTGCCAAGAGTCATGAAAATCGTCTCTTGAATCATGTGAACATCGAGGCCGAAACCTTTTGAGTTAGTTGTTTAAGTGACAAGTGTAAAAGCAGAGCAAAGTGCGAAATCTAACAAGTTAGTGTTAGTGTTAATAATATTTGTAGTACAATCTAAGGAACTTCTATTGAGTAAGACCCTTAATTTTAAGACATTCATATATAGTAATTTAGGCTAGAATAAAATTGTTCATTGATCGCACTGATGATCAGATTACAATAACTAAAAACAAAAAAAGACAAAAAAAAATTATCAGTACGAAGGATACGTCTGCAAAGATCGAAATGGAAACCACAATGGTAGATAACATGCATGCCCAGAACAACATCTTCGTCAACATCAGCCACCAGTACCGAGTGAACAAGAAAGGTTGAACCAAACTGTAGCGTCGCCTGTATCACTGTATCTCACCGTAGATTCTAGCAGATTCTCTGGTAGTGGTACGCAGTCTCCAACTGGTAGGCGACATCTTCTTCCGCATATGGATGGTTGGTCGGACGATAGTTTTCGTAGCTTCGGTGTTTACCGGCATACTAAAGGTCCTTTCCTTATTCGGTTATCCCGTTACAATATCAACTACGCCACCTTACGGTGGCGTCGTAGTACTAAATTTAGTAACTATTAGGTTTGTTCCAACAGAGCCACTCTGACTAGTACATGAACACATTCATGAACTATAAAATGCGCAAGTCCAGAACATGTATTAGTTCATGGTTGATGGTCCTTGTTGGAACGCTTTTATTCTTCTATTTTCTCTCATCTTAATTACTAATAATAAATTTATTCTTTGTTGAGTAACGCAATAGTTTTTGATTTTGAATAGTGTGATGTTTATATTGACTATAACATAATTTTAAAAAAGAAGAAAAATTTCGGATAATAAACAATTTTTTTTATACACAATATTTTTCATTTAAATAATATTTTTAACAGAAGTTTCTGAGCTTGCAGAGTTTATCATTATAAAGCAAAGTTTAATTTAATCTGTGTTATAAAGTGTAAGGAGAACAAAGTACCATGTCCTGACAAATTATCCATGCATCGAACCAAGGATAGATTTGACCGTACATAAACGCGTTCATGTACGAGTCAGAAACTTTGTTGGAACAGCTTTTTGACAGTACATGGGATTATTCGGTGTTCTGTTGGAACGGTCTAATCTTACTGCGCAAGCGTCTGACGTCCTTTTGACTGTCAGGAGCTCTGTTGGAACAAACCTATATTCTCACTTTTCTTTTTTATCATCAATAGTTTTGGCAGCGCACGCGATGACAGATTTTTTTATAACTAATTTTTTCACACCTTGGTTTACATTATTGCATTGTTATTAGGTATCTCTATTTGTTACAGAATGTAATATGTCACTCATTGAAGATGCAGCTTTGTAACGGTGAAAGATTTTTTGAAATAGATGCAGAAGTGTTTGTGTGAAAACAATACAAACATAGGTACATAAAAAAACACAAATGTTTCCTTTTTATAAAATTAGTTAAGATATACATAATTTTGTATCAAATGATTCTTGCTTCATTGAATCATGTTCGATACAATAGTTATGTTATATCAAAGACCAATATAAGCTTCAATATCGGTTTTAAAATAGCTACTTGTGTAAATTAGAAGGAAAATACCGATACAAGTACGCTACTGATATATAATTTTGAAGTTACCTAAACCCAACAAACCACCAAACAGGTATAGCTCATCCTTCAGTGTCTATTTCAATTTCTCGTAGATCTCGTTGGTGATAGCGGCAAGATTGATGGCAGAAAACAAGTGCATACCGCACCGGTGACAACAGAAGAATTGGCACCCGCTGCTCACTCAGAGGGGCGCTTGTTCAATTATATCCTAGATAGAATAGTACCTTGGTTAAGATTTATCTTAAGGTAAACTAACCTTTTAGTTAAACAATAATAAGATCGAGTTTGGTATGATTTTAAAAGGATGTTCTAGTGGATATGTATTGTGGTGACCTGATAGAGAATCTGCATGTTTTTTGAAAAATGAAAAGAAATGAAATAGACCGAAAAGGGCGTTAGGCTTATTAATGTCTAGACGTAAATTTTGGCGTTTGTCTCTCAGATGGTCTATTGTTTTAAAAAAGGTACAGTGTCAACTTGTTTTACGATTTTTTGTGTTTTTATTAGATTGCCGGTATAGCTCGGACAGGTAGGCGCTTCTTTCGGAAAGTCATTAAAATAAATGAAAGAATTCAGACGAGGGTTTTATAACAGATAAATGTGTAGATTGTTGTCTGCTGAATTCTTAGCGCCATTAAAAAAATTTACTTAGTAGATAACGAACTAACAAGACAATAACAAGGTGACTTATTTTTTTTTAATACTATTCTTTAATATGGCAAAATTGGCTAGTTGAAAATATTTAACAAAACAGAAAAACTGAAAACATTTTTGAAAAACTGATTAATGCTTTAGAGACTTAAGATATTATAGAACATATTTGCAAAAACACATCAAAAAAGGCCAACGGGAAACCATTAAAATTTACTGGAGAGACCAATAGTGAGTTTGGAAAATTTTAATTTTGATGCTTGTTTAATATAATATTCTATATCTTCATAAATACATATAATTCTAGCAACATAGTTACTGCTTAATACTCTTTAGGTATTTTAGATCATATTTGACCAAAAGACATCAAAAGGGCCCTAAGTAAAACCATTAAAATCTACGGGAGAGACCCAGAGTGAGTTTAAAAATTGTTAATTTTGATGCTTGTTCAACATAACTTTCTATATCTCCAAAATATATAAAATTTTAAAGATTTTAAAAACTAATTATTGCTTTAAATACTTATTACATTTTAGAACATATTTGCCAAAACACATCTAAATGGTCCAAAGGAAAACCATGAAAATTTACAGGAGAGACCGAGAGTGAGTTTGGAAAATGTTCTTTTTGATGTTTGTTTAACATAACTTTCTATATCTTCAAAAAGATATACAATTTTGGAAAACTAATTAATGCTTTGTCATCTGAAGATACTTTAGAACATATTTACTAAAACCTATCCAAATGGTCTAAGGGAAAACCATGAAAATATATGGGAGAGCCCGAGAGTGAATTTGGAAAATGTTCATTTTGATGTTTGTTTAACATAACTTTCTGTATCTTCAAAAAGATATACAATTTTAGAAAACTAATTAATGTTTTGTCATCTGAAGATACTTTAGAACATATTTACTAAAGCCTTTTCAAATGGTCTAACGGAAAACCATGAAAATTTACGGGAGAGCCCGAGAGTGAATTTGGAAAATGTTCATTTTGATGTTTGTTTAACATAACGTTCTATATTTTCAAAAAGATTTACAATTTTAGAATACTAATTAATGCTTTGTCATCTGAAGATACTTTAGAACATATTTACTAAAGCCTATCCAAATGGTCTAACGGAAAACCATGAAAATTTACGGGAGAGCCCGAGAGTGATTTTGGCAAATGTTTATTTTGATGTTTGTTTAACATAACTTTCTATATCTTCAAAAAGACATACAATTTTAGTAAACTAATTAATGCTTTGTCATCTGAAGATACTTTAGAACATATTTGCTAAAGCCTATCCAAATGGTCTAAGGGAAAACCATGAAAATTTACGGGAGAGCCCGAGAGTGAATTTGGAAAATGTTCATTTTGATGTTTGTTTAACATAACTTTCTGTATCTTCAAAAAGATATACAATTTTAGAAAACTAATTAATGTTTTGTCATCTGAAGACACTTTAGAACATATTTACTAAAGCCTTTTCAAATGGTCTAACGAAAAACCATGAAAATTTACGGGAGAACCCGAGAGTGAATTTAAAAAATGTTCATTTTGATGTTTGTTTAACATAACTTTCTATATCTTCAAAAAGACATACAATTTTAGAAAACTAATTAATGCTTTGTCATCTGAAGATACTTTAGAACATATTTACTAAAGCCTATCCAAATGGTCTAAGGGAAAACCATGAAAATTTACGGGAGAGCCCGAGAGTGAATTTGGAAAATGTTCATTTTGATGTTAGTTTAACATAACTTTCTATATCTTCAAAAAGATATACAATTTTAGAAAACTAATTAATGCTTTGTCATCTGAAGATACTTTAGAACATATTTACTAAAGCCTATCCAAATGGTCTAACGGAAAACCATGAAAATTTACGGGAGAGCCCGAGAGTGATTTTGGAAAATGTTCATTTTGATGTTTGTTTAACATAACTTTCTATATCTTTAAAAAGATATACAATTTTAGAAAACTAATTAATGCTTTGTCATCTGAAGATACTTTAGAACATATTTACTAAAGCCTATCCAAATGGTCTAACGGAAAACCATGAAAATTTACGGGAGAGCCCGAGAGTGATTTTGGAAAATGTTCATTTTGATGTTTGTTTAACATAACTTTCTATATCTTCAAAAAGACATACAATTTTAGAAAACTAATTAATGCTTTGTCATCTGAAGATCCTTTAGAGTATATTTACTAAAGCCTATCCAAATGGTCTAAGGGAAAACCATGAAAATTTACGGGAGAGCCCGAGAGTGAATTTGGAAAATGTTCATTTTGATGTTTGTTTAACATAACTTTCTATATCTTCAAAAAGATATACAATTTTAGAAAACTAATTAATGCTTTGTCATCTGAAGATACTTTAGAACACATTTAATAAAGCCTATCCAAATGGTCTAACGGAAAACCATGAAAATTTACGGGAGAGCCCGAGAGTGAATTTGGAAAATGTTCATTTTGATGTTTGTTTAACATAACTTTCTATATCTTTAAAAAGATATACAATTTTAGAAAACTAATTAATGCTTTGTCATCTGAAGATACTTTAGAACACATTTAATAAAGCCTATCCAAATGGTCTAACGGAAAACCATGAAAATTTACGGGAGAGCCCGAGAGTGAATTTGGAAAATGTTCATTTTGATGTTTGTTTAACATAACTTTCTATATCTTTAAAAAGATATACAATTTTAGAAAACTAATTAATGCTTTGTCATCTGAAGATACTTTAGAACATATTTACTAAAGCCTATCCAAATGGTCTAACGGAAAACCATAAAAATTTACGGGAGAGCCCGAGAGTGATTTTGGAAAATGTTCATTTTGATGTTTGTTTAACATAACTTTCTATATCTTCAAAAAGACATACAATTTTAGAAAACTAATTAATGCTTTGTCATCTGAAGATACTTTAGAACATATTTACTAAAGCCTATCCAAATGGTCTAACGGAAAACCATGAAAATTTACGGGAGAGCCCGAGAGTGATTTTGGAAAATGTTCATTTTGATGTTTGTTTAACATAACTTTCTATATCTTCAAAAAGACATACAATTTTAGAAAACTAATTAATGCTTTGTCATCTGAAGATACTTTAGAGTATATTTACTAAAGCCTATCCAAATGGTCTAAGGGAAAACCATGAAAATTTACGGGAGAGCCCGAGAGTGAATTTGGAAAATGTTCATTTTGATGTTTGTATAACATAACTTTCTATATCTTCAAAAAGATATACAATTTTAGAAAACTAATTAATGCTTTGTCATCTGAAGATACTTTAGAACACATTTACTAAAGCCTATCCAAATGGTCTAACGGAAAACCATGAAAATTTACGGGAGAGCCCGAGAGTGAATTTGGAAAATGTTCATTTTGATGTTTGTTTAACATAACTTTCTATATCTTTAAAAAGATATACAATTTTAGAAAACTAATTAATGCTTTGTCATCTGAAGATACTTTAGAACATATTAACTAAAGCCTATCCAAATGGTCTAACGGAAAACCATGAAAATTTACGGGAGAGCCCGAGAGTGATTTTGGAAAATGTTCATTTTGATGTTTGTTTAACATAACTTTCTATATCTTCAAAAAGACATACAATTTTAGAAAACTAATTAATGCTTTGTCATCTGAAGATACTTTAGAACATATTTACTAAAGCCTATCCAAATGGTCTAAGGGAAAACCATGAAAATTTACGGGAGAGCCCGAGAGTGAATTTGGAAAATGTTCATTTTGATGTTTGTTTAACATAACTTTCTATATCTTTAAAAAGATATACAATTTTAGAAAACTAATTAATGCTTTGTCATCTGAAGATACTTTAGAACATATTAACTAAAGCCTATCCAAATGGTCTAACGGAAAACCATGAAAATTTACGGGAGAGCCCGAGAGTGATTTTGGAAAATGTTCATTTTGATGTTTGTTTAACATAACTTTCTATATCTTCAAAAAGACATACAATTTTAGAAAACTAATTAATGCTTTGTCATCTGAAGATACTTTAGAACATATTTACTAAAGCCTATCCAAATGGTCTAAGGGAAAACCATGAAAATTTACGGGAGAGCCCGAGAGTGAATTTGGAAAATGTTCATTTTGATGTTTGTTTAACATAACTTTCTATATCTTTAAAAAGATACACAATTTTAGAAAATTAATTAATGCTTTGTAATCTGAAGATATTTTAGAACATATTTACTAAAACACATCTAAATGATCTAATGGGAAACCATGAAAATTTACGAGAGAGACTTTGAAAAATGTTCATTTGATGTTTGTTTAACATAACTTTCTATATCTTCAAAAAGATATACAATTTTAGAAAACTAATTAATGCTTTGACATCTGAAGATAATTTAGAACATATTTACTAAAGCCTATCCAAATGGTCTAAGGGAAAACCATGAAAATTTACGGGAGAGCCCGAGAGTGAATTTGGAAAATGTTCATTTTGATGTTTGTTTAACATAACTTTCTATATCTTTAAAAAGATACACAATTTTAGAAAATTAATTAATGCTTTGTAATCTGAAGATATTTTAGAACATATTTACTAAAACACATCTAAATGATCTAATGGGAAACCATGAAAATTTACGAGAGAGACTTTGAAAAATGTTCATTTGATGTTTGTTTAACATAACTTTCTATATCTTCAAAAAGATATACAATTTTAGAAAACTAATTAATGCTTTGACATCTGAAGATACTTTAGAACATATTTACTAAAGCCTATCCAAATGGTCTAAGGGAAACCATGAAAATTTACGGGAGAGCCCGAGAGTGAATTTGGAAATTGTTAAGTTTGATGCTTGTTCAACATAACATTCTGCATTTTCAAAAAAAAAAAAAAAAATTAAAAACTAATTATTTCTTAAAATACTTATTACATTTCAGAACCTCTTCGCCAAAACACATCTAAATGGTCTAACAAGAAACTATGAAAATTTACGGGAGACTCTGAGAGTGAATTTGGAAAATGTTTATTTTGATGTTTGTCTTACATAACTTTCCATATCCTCAAAAACATAAACAATTTTTAAAAATTAATCAATGCCTTGTAATTTAAAGATATTTTAGAACATATTTACTAAAACACATCAAAATGGTTCAACGGGAAACCATGAAAATTTACGGAAGAGACCAAGAGTGAGTTTGAAAATTGTTAATTTTGATGCTTGTTCAACATAACTTCCTATATTTTCAAAAAAACATAAAGTTTAAAAAAACTAATTAAAGCTTTAAATACTTATTACATTTTAGAACATATTTGCCAAACCACATTTAAATGGTCCAACGGAAAACCATGAAAATTTACGGGAGAGACCGAGAGTGAGTTTAGTCGAGGCAGTGAAGCATTATGTTAGGAAATCTTTTAGGATAGGACGGATCGGATTGCGGTTTTTTGCATTTGCTTTCAAAAATTATTTATACCATTACTACCTACTTTCTACCTAGTACAAACCGGAAGTTACTGCAGCCAAAAATGCATTCAAAAAATACATTTTTTGAGAAGTCTCAATAACTTTGTAAATAAGAGTCAGAATTGGCCCAAGCTGGGTACCCAGGGGTTTTTGAGGTCGGTGATCACGATTGTGATGTTCAAATTGACTAACCGAACACCTGGAGCTTAGGAACGTCGACGAAGATCATCTCTGGGGATTATCCCGAACTTCATGCGAAGCAGGAGAGAAACTCGATACCCTGGAGTTTTTTGGGTCGCTAATTTCAATGGCACCGGAGAACACCCCACTGACACCTGGTGCGCACTAACCTGGACGCGGATGTCATCTTCGAAACTTTTCCTGGAAATAGCGACAAAAGGGAACCGAAAATCATTATGGGGACATTTTGTGGACGCTGAATCCGAATTTCATGTGAAAAACGTCCCCCCGAACACCTAGTGTGCCCTAACCTGGCTCTGAACGTCATCCCCAAAGTTTTCCCAGACACAATTAAAAAAGACGAAACGAAGAGCCAGGTGAGGGCGCACCAGGTGCCCGTGGGGTGTTTGCCGGTGCAATATTTGAATTCAGCATCCCAAAAAACCTCCCGTAACGATTTTCGGTTCGTCTTTTCAACTGTGTCTGGAAAACCTCAGGGATCACGCTCAGGGCCAGGTTGGGGCGCACCAAATGTTCGGGGGTCGTTTTCCACATAAAATTTGGATTCAGCTTATACAAGATAATAATTGTCGGTTCGTTTTTGCCCGCGTCCAGGTTAGAGCGCACCAGGTGTCCGTGGGATGTTTGCCGGTGCCATATTTGAATTCAGCGACCCAAAAAACTCCCGGGTATCGAGTTTCTCTCCTTCCTCGCATGAAGTTCGAGAGATGACGTTCGTCGACGTTTCTAAAGTCCAGGTGTTCGGGAGGTCAATTTGAACATCATAATCGGGATCAGCGACCTGAAAAACTTCTGAGTATTCAACTTGGGACAATTCTGACTCTTATTTACAAAGTTATTAAATTTGCCAAAAGACCTCTCAAAAAAATGCATTTTCTTCATACCTCGGTCGAAAGTACGTTCTTTTGTCCCTAATTGCAGGGAAGAAAGTTTAACATTTACTCCCTGTTTACGGCGGGACGAAAGTTGAATTTTCGGTCCTACGCGTCATGATGTTTTGTCGTCTTTAACATTTACTCCCTGTTTACGGCGGGAGGAAAAATTTCTCATGCGTAGTTAGACTTGTAACTAGGGACTGTTTATTCTCGTGTCATTTCTATTTCTATCTATAACCTTAAAAATAATCATCAATGTTGTTTATTTGTCATCTGTTAATTGAATATTAAAGTAAGCCTGTCCCACCACCAGCTGCACTCGCTTCGCTCGTTTCGACCGAGGTATGAAGAAAAATAGTATACACTACACGGGCCAAAAGTTGAAATCTCGGTCCTGCGCGTCATGATGCCCTCGGCTGCTTCGCCTCGGGCATCATGACGTGCAGGGCCGAAAATTCAACTTTCGTCCCTTGTAGCGTAATATACTATTTTTGAATGCATTTCAGGCTACAGCAATGTAACTTACGGTTTGTACTAGGTCGAAAGTAGGTAGGAGTGGTATATAAATAATAATAAGCAAATGCAAAAAACCGCATTCCGATCCGTCCTATCCTAAAAGATTTCCTATCTTTGGCCATTTTAGTGCTTCATTGCATCCACTAGTTTGGAAATTGTTTGTTTTGATACATTCACGTAATTTTCTATATCTTAAAAAATATACATAATTCTTTAAAAATAATAAATGCTTTAAAAACATAAATATTTTAGAACATATTTACCAAAACAAATAAAAATAATTGCTAAGGAAGAAAGGGAAAAAGGAAAACAGACGAAAGTTGGGTATAGAAAATTAAGAATTAATGACAAGGAATGGAAATGGGATGATGAGCAAGGACGTCTGCTAGAAGAAAAAGGAAGGGACAGCTCAAAAAACTAATACGTACTAATAATCAGGACGGCAAACAAGAAAATAATAAGGCAATGAATCAGGAAGCGAGCAAAAGGGATAATGAAGATGATAATATAAATATTAGAGACAATACAAGGAAATGCAAAAAAAACAAAAAAAGGAAACGGAAGATGCGAGATGATATAGTAAAAGTAGGTACTTGGAATATAATGACGACTTTTGAGGAAGGAGCCCTGTGGAATCTAGTTGAAACAATGAAGAAGTACAGAATTGATGTTTTAGCCTTGCAGGAAACAAAGCAAAAAGGTAAGCTCACAATGAGTATAGACGGGTATGGGTTTTTTAACAGCGGAAATGATAACAACAGACTTTTCGGAGTCGGATTTATAATAAAAAGAGAATTAATGAAAAGTGTTATCAACTTTGAAGCAATTTCGGATAGGCTATGTAAAATAAGGTTGCAGGGCAAGTACAGGAAAATAACAATAATAAACGGGCACGCACCGACAGAAAATAAAGAATTGACAGAGAAATACGATTTTTATGAAGAGATGGCAAGCGTACTGGAGGGAACCCAAAGGTATGATATAAAAATGGTGGTAGGAGATATGAATGCTAAGGTGGGAAGAGAGGCGATTTACAAGAAAGTAACAGGAGGAAGAAGCAAGCACGAGCAAAGTAACGAAAATGGAAAGTTATTGATAGAGTTTGCTACGGAACAAGATATAAAATGACATGGATTTCACCAGATGGAAGAACCAAGAATCAAATTGATCATGTTCTAATAGAAAGAAAACATCAAAAGTTAGTGAAAAATGTTAGAAGTTACAGAGGTGCAGACGCAAATACAGATCACTTTTTGGTGGTAGGAAACGTCAAGCAGCAGCTGCCAAGAATACAGAAGGTAACCAACAGAAGGAAAAAGTATAATGTAGCAAGAATACAGGAAAACGGGGTAAGAAAAGAAATGCGGGAGTATTTTAGAACAAATTTGAGAATAATGAAGGAAGAGGACAATGTAGAAACGGAGTGGATGCAACTAGAAAAATTAATGAAAGATGTGGCAGAGCAAAAGCTAGGTTGGGAGAAGACAACAAACAAGAATGGATGGTTCGATGAGGAGTGTAAAAGAAAATAGAGGAAAAGAATTTAGTACGACTAAGGGCACTAGAAACTGATTCGACTGAAGTCAAGAGCAAATACTCAGAAGTCCGAAAAAACACCAAAAAGTTACTCAGGCAGAAGAAGAGAAATTATATGCGGAATAAATAACAAAATATTGAAGAACACTTGAAAAACAAACAATTAAGAAATTTTTACCAAGAGGCCAAGAAATCACGAGAGGGCGCAGTTAATTACCAGCAAGTACCTTATATTAAGGATAACGAAGGAAGGATATTGGCAGATCCAAGAGAAAAAGCAAAAAGATGGGCGCAATATTTCGAAGGAGTGCTAAATGGTCAAGAAAAAGAACCAGAGCAGGAACAAGAAGTAGAGGAGGAAAGAGAATATGTGGATCACGTGGAGGAACCAACAGATAAAGAAATCTTACAACAGATGGAAAATTTGAAGAACCATAAGAGTGCAGGAGAGAATGGGATCCCAGCGGAAATTGTTAAATACGGAGGGGAAGAGATACAGAAAAGAATATGCAGAATAATACGTAAAATATGGAACGAAGAAAAAATGCCTGAGAGATGGAACACTGCAATAATATGTCCAATCTTCAAGAAAGGGGACAAAAGTATATGCGAGAATTATAGAGGGATATCACTTCTGGATGTGGTGTACAAAGTTCTGGCTAGAGTTTTGAGAAACAGATTGAATGTGTACCAAGAAAGAATAGTGGGAGAATACCAAGGAGGTTTCAAGAAAGGAAGAGGAACAACAGATCAAATATTTACCCTTAAGACAATAATGGATAAAAGCTACGAGCGAAATTTAGGACTACATGTCATGTTTGTAGATTTTAAGCAGGCTTATGATACAATATATAGAAAATAATGCCTTGAACTTACTAGGAATACCAAAAAAAATCGTGAAGCTAATCAAGATGACATTAGACAATTCATACAGCAGAGTAACGAGCGAAGGAACTACTGTATCAGACAAATTTATAGTCCAAAAAGGATTAAAGCAAGGAGATCCAATATCGACAACGGTTTTCAATCTAGTGTTGGAAAAAATTGTACGAGATAGCAACATACAAACAACAGGGCTTATTTATCACCACAAGCAACAGATAATTGCATATGCAGATGATTTAGCTTTGCTAACCAGAACAAGGAAGGAACTGGAAAGAGCGTTCTGTAAGTTGGAAGAGGCTGCAAAAAATTACGGACTTAGTATAAATCAGAAGAAATCAAAATATATGGTGCTAAACCATCAGAATGTGGACGGTAGAAAAGAATATATAGAGATTAAAGCGGGGGAGGACAGAAAATATAAAACTGAAAAAGTCTGTGAATTCGAATACTTGGGTGCAACGCTGACAAATAAAAACGAAGAATGGAAAGAAATAAATAAAAGATTAGTGAAAGGAAGTAAAGCTGTGGGATCTTTAAATAAGTTAATAAGATCAAAGAAGTTATCTAGAGAAGCCAAAATTAAAATTTATCGAACAACTAGCGGCCGCCCGCGACTTCATCCGCGTGGACTTTAGTTTTTTGCCACAGAGTTTCATACAAATTTGCAACCCGTATTTTAAATCCTTAGGGATGGAATTTAAAAAAGTAATTTCTTAGTACACCACTACGTAATAAAACAAATTTATTCTCGAATTTTTAAGACTTTACGCGTCTATCGACAGTTTCATGTCGTCCAGCAGCAGCGTGCTACCGTCTCATCGCTCCACACACCCCGCTCAGTAAAGCGCGAGTGGTATTAGACTATTATTTTTTTAAAACTTTAAAAACTTGCATGCTATATGCATGCAAAATCTTAGCCCGATCGGTTTGAAATAGACAAAGTTTTATACAAACTTTCATCCCTATTTTATCCCTTAGGGTTGGAGTTTATCAAAATTCTTTCTTAGGGGATGCCTAAGTCATAGTAGCTATATGCATGCAAAATCTCAGCCCGATCGGTTTAAAACTGGCACAGTTTCATACCAACTTTCATCCCCTATTTTATCCCCTTATGGGTGTAATTTATCAAAATCCTTTCTTAAGGGATGCCTACGTCATAGTAGCTACATTCATGCAAAATCTCAGCCCGATCGGTTTAAAATTGACAAAGTTTCATACAAATTTTCATTCCCTTTTTTATCCCCTTAGGGGTGGAAATTATTAAAATTCTTTCTTAAGGAATGCCTACGTCATAGTAGCTATATGCATCCAAAATCTCAGCCCGATCGGTTTAAAATTGATAAAGTTTCATACAAACTTTGATCCCCTATTTTATCCCCTTAGAGATGCAATTAACCAAAATCCGTTCTTAAGGGATGCCTACGTTATAGTAACTATCTGCATGCAAAATCTTAGCCCGATTGGTTTAAAATTGACAGAGTTTCATAAAAACTTTCATCCCCTATTTTATCCCCTTAGGGGTGGAATTAATCAAAATCCTGTTTTAGGGGATGCCTTCGTCGTAGTTACTATATGCATGCAAAGTTTTAGCCCAAACGGTTTAAAATTGACAAAGTTTCATACAAACTTTCATCCCCTATTTTATGCCCTTGGGGGTGGAATTAATCAAAATAATTTCTTAGCGGATGTCTACGTCATAACATCTTTCTGCATGCCAAATTTCAGCTCCATCCGTCTAGCGGTTTGAGCCATGCGTTCATAGATCATACAAACTTTCATCCCCTATTTTATCCCCTTGGGGGTGGAATTAATTAAAATCCTTTCTTAGCGGATGCCTACGTTATAACATCTACCTGCATTCCAAATTTCAGCCCCATCCCTCCAGCGGTTTGGGCTCTGCGTTGATAGATCACTATATCAGTCAGTCAATCAGTCAGTCAGTCACCTTTGAGTTTTATATATATAGATAATACGACCAACAGTGACATACGGAAGCGAAACATGGGTTTTAACAAAAGCGGAAGAAACAAAACTGGATATATGGGAAAGGAAGGTACTAAGGAAAATTCTGGGGGGAATAAAAACAGATGAAGGACTCTGGAGAAGAAGAACTAACCAAGAATTGAAAGATCTTTATAAATACCCATCAGTAACAAGCTTCATAAAAGCTCAAAGGGTGAGATGGTTCGGGCATACTAGGAGGATGCCAGAAGATAGATATGCAAAAAAGGTCATTAAAGAAGGGGAAGGAGGTAAAAGAAAAAGAGGGAGACCAAAGAAAAAATGGTTGGACGCGGTGTTGGAAGATATCAGAGAGGTAGAACCAAATTGGGGTGCAAAAGTACAGAATCGCAACCTGTGGAGAGAAATTGTTAAGGCAGTTGAAGAACGATAAAGAAAAAAAAAGTCATGGGCCTCAAAGGCCTGCAGTACTGTACTATATATATTTACCAAAACACATTAACATGGTCCAATGGGAGACCATGATGATTTAAGGAGAGACCGAATGTGTTTGAAAATCGTAATTTTTCATTTTTTTTGTGACATTATTTAATAGTATATTACGTATCAAGTGTGGTAAATAGGATATTACGTACGAGTGAAAAAGTTACGCACGAAGCCGCGTAGCGGCGAGTGCGTAATTACACGAGTACGTAATACCTCTTACCACTCGAGTTACGTACTATGCTTTTTCTACGACTCAATATTTTAATTTTAATTCTAAATATTTGACATCTCTTAAAAAATATATGACGAAATTTGCCGTTTAAAATAACATTTATCAAAGTAGTGACAATAAGTAACATCCTAGATTAAATAATAATTAAAAATGTAATATATGTTGCCTATATCTGTTTTATTTTTATTTTATTTTTTAATAAAAACTATTATATATTTATGTTTTTAAATTGACTAAAAGTTTGTAAATAGACCAAATAAAGTAGTACGTACATAAAAATTTTATTGCAATTTGATTAAACAAAGAAATTTAAGTTTTCTTATCTAAACGCACATGTATGTTATGAGATCTCATTACGTGCATGTTATTGTTAAATGTCACTTACACGGAATGTCTACAGTGCGATTTTTGACGTTTACAGTCATGGGCGTAGAAAAAAAATAATAATAAAAAATACTGTCAGTTCCTTGATTTTAAATTACCACGTACTTATATGTAAACTCAATTTTTTACTACATAGCAATTTCCCTTTTAAATAAACCTCTGCCTTATAAGTAGGTATTATATTTTTTTTCTGGTTGACAACATTCATCATGCATAAAGAAAGCTATTTAGTTAAAGGTGTCGTGAGAAATTCATCAGAAACAGAAACACTTTTCAAATTTAACGAAACGTAACATTGTCACCCAACAATTCATAAAAATTATACATTATTAACGAAACACAAAACGTACGTGAACATTATTTCATCAAATATTGTGATAAACATGAAAAACACGTAGTGGTTTGACATGCGAGATGGTGTGACTCTTCTGTGGTTTTGTAGCGTAAATCTTCACTTAATTTTCACTCTCTGCTTCACACACATACACACGATCGTGATCCAGATTCTATCTTCAAGTATATCACAATATACAGGGTGTCGCATTAACAGAACAGTCATTAAATCATCAGCATTTGGTTTGATTTTAGTATGATCAAGATTGTACGTCTATAATGATAGCTCTATGAAGATTTAAGAAAAATAACCCTACAGGAACAATTTCTTGTTTGTATGTATCTATGAGCAGTTAGGAGTAACAAATACACCTGCGACCTATAAGATCTATTGTGTCCCCTTTTCTTGCTATATTTCTGATGATTTCTCAGACTTATAGCAGCTCTTCTAGTCCTATCTTCCTTAGAAAGTTTAGGTATTTTAATTTGGGTAGTTCTTCCCTTTCTATATCGTATGACCCTAGGTATTTGACCCTAGAATTACTTAATGCGAAGCATTCTGAGAGTATGTGTTTTGATGTTTCGTCCTCTACCTCACAGAATCTGCATTTTGCTTTATCTACCAATCCTAATTTCTTCATGTGTCCTCTTAATCGGCAGTGTCCGGTTAGTATTCCTGTTATAATTCGGAGGTTCTTCTTACTAAGGTTACGACAGCTGTGAGATCTCTTCTGGTTATAGTTTCCCAAGAGCGCCTTTGATTGTCTTAGTCGTTCTATATCATTCCAGTACTTGGACTGCTGATTCCACAGGATGATTCTGGTCTCAGGTATGAGGTTTCAGCTCCCTCTTTTGCCAGCTTGTCTGCTGTTTCTTAGTGAGACCGGAAATATATCTCATAGACAAAAAATGATAAAAACAACAAAAGATATTCAGAGCATGTTAAAAACGAATTGATGTGGAAAATAATAGTTATTGGGCTATTGAATGGGTTCATATTCTTCGTCTCTTACTATATGTATTCAATTTTTAATAGGACACCCTGTATAGTTGCGGCATATCCAAAAAATACTATGAATTTCCTGTTGTGCACTGTCTGGTCGTAATTGGACTGAAAAAATACATTTTTCATGGAGTTTTTCACTTAGAAGCTCGACTTAACACTTAACACCTTATGAATACATTCATTTGTAGATGATATCTTGTAAATATACATAAATAATAATAATGTTTTTCACAATACATATACAATGAGATGCAAAAAAAAAGAAAAAAAAATGAACACACTCATAATTGTTTAATGGGATGAAGTTGATTAACAATTACAACAACAGAGCTTTTGTTACAATATTTCATTAGTTTTACGATACTTAAAAGAGTTGATGGACAAAGTTTTGAGTTTATATTTCTAAGCAATACAGTATCAAATTATAATATTAATATAAATCAGTTTTTTATTTAATATTAAACATTCCGGAAAGTAACAACGACCCTGTTATTCAAGCAAAATGCTGTCCAGCAAGCCGAAATTCCAATGCTTCAGAAATCAAGGAATCCAGTTACTCATGATCATGATAGACAGTTGATGAACGTTCAGACATCTAAAGATCTGTGAGTCGGTTCTCTCATACCATCTACTCATTCTATCCTTCTCTTACTTATAGAAAATATATTTCATTGAATCGAGTTACGTGGTGGATATTTGAATACTTGTTAAAATTTTTGTGGCGATTCGAAATGGCAAGTTTTTGTTCGACAAGCTCTTGCGACAGCATCTTGATAATATAAGACCGGCAAAGTGTTAAGATTGCTATTATACAGTTTGTTTTCAGACGTGGTTGAAATACGAATCAGGTGGCTCTTGTCTTTCATAGAAATTCCAATCAAATTAGCAACTATTATATATGTTTCATTTTTATAAAAACAATTATAACATTATTTAGCATTGTATCAAATCAAATTCAAATGTCAATTGTCATTGTCATGCTACATTTGACTTAATTTAATTTCAAATGTCAGTTGTCATTATAGTTTAAGTTTGACAGTTTGTCTTTAAATTTGCAACAAATTCGAATGTTATTTGTCATTTTTGTCAAAATTGACAGTTTAATTGTAGATTTGATTAAAATACTTTTATCGAAATTATAAACTTTCACATTTCTTATTTTCATTAACACACATTTAGCATTATCTGATATCAAATTCGAATGCCAATTGTCATTATCATACTAAATTTGACATGTGTCAAATTCAAATTTCATTTTATTATGATTGGAAGTTTGTTTATGGGGTTGGTTGAAGTATGGATAGAATAGCTCTTATATTTTACATAAATTCCATCCAAAGTAGAAAACATGACACTCCTGTGAACCAATAATATCTTACATCCTTAGAATTGACTATTTTTGAATATGTCAATATTATTGACACTTGTCAAATTGTTTATCACTAATCTTGACATATGTCAAATATAACAATCTAGTGTCATTTGCATTCTGTATATTTAAATGAGTGTTATATATTGGATAATATTTGGTTTCTCTTATAATAAACTTAAGAAGCAGATGCGATTTAATCGTCTAAATTTTGTTGTCATTCAATTGGCAACATTGTACCGATTTCGCCGATTCTTGAAGAACAAAAGAACAAAAGAGGTTTCCTTTCTTCAATTATTCCAGAATTTGTGACATTTCAAGACGAATTATCGCCCGACACCGTGCGTGTTAACTTGGTTAGTTATTTTCTCGCCACTGCCACCGTCTCCGCTCTTTAATGCCCGAAAGCGCGATTGTTCGATTGACAACCAAGAAATAATACCGGTAGGAAAAAAAATATATAAAAAAAATAAAAATAAAAGCCGGGTGCTGAATAGCTAAGAAAGATTCATTGAATGACTACTTGCCATTTTAAAACAAACATCATATAAAATTACAGAAAAAGTATTATCGGAAATGCTGCGTCAAATCTCTATGCCTAAATATGAGCATAATAATAGGCATACGTAAATATGATTTTTTAATATTAAGATTAAAAGTATTATTGGAAATGCCGCGTCAAATTGATTTTGTTTCGCTATGCTTAAATATGAGCATAATAATCGCTGTTTCTAAATATGAGCATACCTAATAATCGCTTTTTTCAATATGAGCATAATAATTATTGCTAAACCTGATTATGACCATAAACATGGCTATTTATAAAAATGAGCAGCATATTAATCGCTATATCTAAATATGTGCATAATAATCTGCATACGTAAATATGTTTTTTTTAATATTAAGATTAAAAGTATAATTGGAAATACTGCGTCAAATTAATTTCGTTTTGTTATGCCTAAATATGAGCATAATAATCGCTGTTTCTAAATATGAGCAATTGCTTTGTTCAATATGAGCATAATAATTATTGCTAAACCTAAATATGACCATAAACATCGCTATTTTCAAAAATGAGCAGCGTATTAATCCCTATATCTAAATATGAGCATAATAATCGGCATACGTAAAAATGATTTTTTAATATTGAGATTAAAAGTATTATTGAAAATGCTGCGTCAAATTGATTTTCTTTCGCTTTGACCAAATATGAGCGTAATAATCTCTATGTCTAAGTATGAACACAATAATCGCTGTTCCTAAATACGAGTATTATAATCGCTTTTTTCAATATGAGCATAATAATAATTATTGCGAAACCTAAAAATGATTATAAACATAGCTATTTCCAAAAATAAGTAGCATATTAATCGCTAAGTATATCTAAACATGAGGATAATAATCGGCATACGTAAAAATGTTTATTTAATATTAAGATTAAAAGTATTATTGAAAATGCTGCGTCAAATTGATTTCGTTTCGCTATGCCTAAATATACGCGTAGTAATCTCTATGGCTAAGTATAAGCATAATAATCGCTGTTCCTAAATATAAGCATAATAATCGCTTTTTTCAATATGAGCATAATATTTATTGCTAAACCTAAATATGACTATAAACATCGCTATTTATAAAAATGAGCAGCATATTAATCGCTATATGAGCATAATAATCGGTATATTATGTAAATATGATTTTTTAATATTAAGATTGAAAGTATTATTGAAAATGCTGCGTCAAATTGATTTCGTTTCGCTGTGCCTAAATATGAGCATAATAATCTCTATGGCTAAGTATGAGCATAATAATCGCTTTTTTTCAATATGAGCATAATAATTATTGCTAAACCTAAATATAACCACAAACATCGCTATTTCTAAAAATGAGCAGCATATTAATCGCTATATCTGAATATGAGCATAATAATCAGCATAGGTACATACTCATATTTGTGCCGATTTTTCTATCGCAAGACATATTTCGCTCTAACAATCGGGGATTTTTTTAGATTTCTGCGTTTTTGTCATTGTTTTTAATAGTAAAATGACTTTAGTTGAAAATCCAAATCAACATGCTCGTAGTCGGGAAGAAAGGTTAGAGCTTCACATATTTTTTGTTTAAGCACTTTTTTTTTGTCATAAAATCGAATAAAAATACTGAATTATGAACTAGAAAGTGAAAATAACCAATAAGTGAAGCTAAAAAAGTGTTGACTTACTCGAAATTGGAAGCAGCAGTTGATAATGAGACCAGAGGATGTTTTGTTACTTATTTTAGCAACATTTTTCTGTAGCAACACATATTTTGCTCTAACAATTATGGGGTTTTTTCTATTTCTTAATTTTTTATTTTTCAAACAAAATGCTATAAAATTGAATAAAAATACTGACTGATAAACTAGAAAGCGAGACAAGCGAATAAAAGAGGCAAAAAAAGCATTGACTTACTTACCATTGGGAGCAGAAAGAGATGGAGAGACAAGAGAGTCAGCCCCATCTATCTAGCGCCCCAAATCAAGAAATTTAAGGTTTAAAACAGTGCTCCGAATTGGTCACTAATTGGTCAAAATTGGTCACTAGGTCCGACTAATTGGTCATTTATACAGAATTTTTTTTAATGAGTTTAAAATATCAAGGTCATCCAAAAAATTTTAGCGTCTCAATTTGATCGTAAAGAGCTCAATCAAATTAAATTTAATTGGTCACAAACTGGTCAAAATTGGTCAGTATATGATGATAGTTGGTCAGCGTTATTGAAGGAGTTATTAACTAAATTATAACTTTCAAGGTCAGCCCTCCATCTATCTAGCGGCCCAAATTGGGAAATTTGAGGTTTAAAACAGTGCTCCGAATTGGTCACTAATTGGTCATAATTGGTCACTAGGTCCGACTAATTGGCCATTTATACAGAATATTTTGCAATGAGTTTAAAATATCAAGGTCATCCAAAAAAATTTAGCGGCTCAATTTGATAGTACCTACAGAGCTCAATTAAATTGAATTTAATTGGTCACAAACTGGTCAACATTGGTCCGTATATGATGATAATTGGTCAGTGATATTTTAAACTCATTGCAAAATATTCTGTATAAATGACCAATTAGTCGGACCTACTGACCAATTATGACCAATTAATGGCCATTTCGGAGCACTGTTTTAAACCTCAAATTTCCCAATTTGGGCCGCTAGATAGATGGGGGCCTGAACTTGAAAATCATAATTTGGTTAATAACTCCGTTAATAACGCTGACCAATTATCATCATATACTGACCAATTTTGACCAGTTTGTGACCAATTAAATTTAATTTGATTGAGCTCTCTACGATTACATTGAGCCGCTAAAATTTTTTGGATGACCTTGATATTTTAAACTCATTTCAAAAATTTCTGTATTAATGACCAATTAGTCGGACCTAGTGACCAATTATGACCACTTAGTGACCAATTCAGAGCACTGTTTTAAACCTCAAATTTCTCAATTTGGGCCGCTAGATAGATTCATTTTAGTGATGATTTTTCGAACCATACAGTTAATGCTTCGCTGTAACAATAAGAATATATTAGTTTTCCGTTTTTTGCGTTTCTTAAGGTAAAGTTAATATATTTGATAATCGTTTTAAACTTTAAAATAAAATTTTTGTTGATAAAATTTAATAAAAGTTCTAAAAAGTAAAAACAATAAAGCAATGAATAGAGAGACCAGAGGATGTTTTGTTACTTACTTTAGTGACGATTTTTCTGTAGCAACACTTATTTTTGCATTTTCAGTGATTGTTTCTAAAGGTAAAATCATTTTTTTATAATCGCTGAATGAACTGAAACATCACTTTAGCTAATAATCCAAATATACATGCTTATAGTCGGTAATAAAAGATATAGTTTCGCCTTTAAACTAATAGTTATCAAATCATATTAAAATCCTCATTTATAAACTAAAAAGTGGGAAAAGCGAATCAGAGAAGCGGTAAAACAGTTGACTGCTTACTCGAAATTGGTAGAAAAAAAATATAAAAAAGACACTGAAAAGTTCCGTTACCAATTTGTGTAACGATTTTTCTGTCGCAACACTTATTTTGAACAAAACAATATAAGCTAAAGACTGTTTAATACTTTTCGGATTTTTGTGATCCTGTCATTGTTTCTAAAAGTATAGTAATTGTGTGGCAAGGGGTGAAACCAAGAACGTATTTAAGAAGGATGCTCCACTCCCTATGTTGAACTATGAGCTGCCGTGTGCAATGAAAACGGAAGCAATGTGAGCAAGGCGAGAGACTGGACTGGCGCAAAGAGCTACTGCGCATTAGCGCTGTCTCTGTTCTTCTCACTGCTCGTTCAAGAGTGAGAAAGTCAGTAGCGTGCTGGTGTTTGAATAAGTAATGAGAAAGAAAGAGACGGCGCTAGATGCGCAGTAGCCGTTTGCTCCAGTCCAGTCTCTCGCCTTGCCCACATTGCTTCCATCAGGCACGCATACCCCTACCAAGCAAGTGGAGCATCCTTCTTAAATACGTTCTTGGGTGAAACAAAGACGATTTCTGACCGGGCGAAGACAGCCCGAGCGAAGCGAGGGCTGTCTTCGCTCGGTCAGAAATCGTCTTTGTCTCATCCCGTGCCACACACTATATTTTTCATTTCACATGCATTGAAACAGCGAGTTTTGATCTCTGTAGCCAGTTGAAATAAGACTATTTCAGACAAATAGCGTAGATATCTTGACAACGATTTGACGACAGCTGTCAGACGATTATTTTATTCGCTTTTGTTTATTACAAATGCGATTCTGGCAGATTTGAAATAAAGACAAAAATAATAAATAAATGAAGGTGCCGAGCAGAAATATTGTTGTTTCTGCCCTAGGGCAGAAAAAACTGTCAGTTTCTGACTAACAGTTGCATTGGTCTGAAATTGTCTTGTTTCGACTGACAAAACTGGGATCAAAACAAGCTGTTTCAATGCATGTGATATGAAAAAACAATTTTTTTAATTAAATACTGAAATGTGAAGTATTTTGTTAAGAAAAAAATAACAAATATGATCTATTACCAAGTTTACAGAAGCAATGTTATTAAAATAACTAAAAAAAATGTATAGTTCATTTCTCAACCATTTAACAGTCCAATTTAACACATGTTGTCGCTATAATTTGTTCTCCTAGAAATTACACGTATCTAAGACCGTACGTTGAGTAGTTAATCAAACATAAAAAAAGGTAAACGGAAGAGGATACTGACACCGGTATTAGACTGAATGTTTATGGTCTCTAATTGGAGTCGTTTAGAAACGACTCTGAAAAAAGGTGTATTAAAAAAAGAAAACAGACAGACACTGACAGGTGTGAATCAGCTATCAAATTCATTATCATCTCTCACCTTTACCTACTAATAATAATAAAATGCGACTTCGAGCACCCAGTGTACCCCGACAAAACTTTTTATTGTCTTTTATATAGTTTTGATGAGCTTAAAGTAAATGATGATGGCATGTTATAAAGTGTTTATGTAAGGGACGTTGTAACCCTTTCTTAGTACTAATAAATAACATTGTTTCAAACCAGGTATGGTTAATATTTCATTAAGTATATCAAATCGACAACATATATATGGATTTTTCTTGGAGACACACTATTTGCGTGACTTTTCGGGAGTGTTGATTGTCCATAAGGAAATTGGTTACTAAGAATAAGTTTTTGAGTTTTTGGTGAATTTTATAGATTAGAGTAGTTAAGAGAAAAATTTAAAAAGAATGAAAAACAAGAAATAGATAATTATACCCTATTTTAAAAGAGTGTAGAGTAATAAAATCTCATTAGGTATTCAAAAGGGCTACAGGGTGATCCGTCAATAAATTCTGTCACTTCCCTAGTCTGCATTGCAAAATTCTCTCATACATGTATGGTCTTAATATTGCTCATGTAAATATAAGATCATTACGTAGTCACTTTCATAGCTTTTTAGAATATGTAAGAGCTGCTGACCATGACGCAATACCTATTTCAGAAAGCTGACTTTCTTCAGATATCTCCGATGAAGTGGTTAATATACCAGGCTACAATTTGTTTCGTTGTGATCGTCAATCATGAGGTGGTGGTGTTGCAATATATTTGAAGGAGTGTCTCAATGTTCAGTTGTTAAATTTTTCCCCTTTCCTTCACTTCATTGAGCAACTGTGGATCGTTATTTACGTGGGTGGACAGAGGATAGCTTTTGGTGTGATTTATCGCCCTCCTGGGTCAAACTTTCAATTGTTTTTAGAATGTGTGGAGGAGATTTTTTCCGAAATAATGCTGGACGTTGATGACTTTCTCTTCACTTTCCCTTTACTTCATTGAGCAACTGTGGATCGTTATTTACGTGGGTGGACGGAGGATAGCTTTTGGTGTGATTTATCGCCCTCCTGGGTCAAACTTTCAATTGTTTTTAGAATGTGTGGAGAATGCTCGGGGCCCAGAGGTTCGTGAATTTCGTGATTTTACAAAATTTAATCCAGTGTCCTTTGATTATGATTTTAACACTGTTTCATGGCATTTCTGCTACAGAATGCAATCTGTTAATGACAAGGTGGATTTTCTCAACTTTATTTTACTGCAGCTGTTTAACTTCCATGCACCTATTAAGAAAAAATCTTTTTCTAGACCGTATGCCCCTTGGATAACGCCTGATATTCGGCGCTTACAGCGAAAACGAGAAAGGGCTTTCAGAAAATTTAAACGAAATCCTGAGGTAGAAGGTTCCTGGACTCAATACACTGAGATTAGAAACTCCACGACTGCTGCCACTAGTCGAGCAAAAAAATCCTTTTTTGAAAATATTGCATTAAGATATCATGATAATTCTCGTGCGTTGTGGAGTGAGTTGGGCAAATTGAATATCAAAAATAAATCATCTCGTACAAAATTACCCCCTCAACTTAGTGACGTAAACTTGCTTAATAGGTATTTTGTTCCTTCCTGACAAACTTCTGGAAATATTCCGTTTGATATTTTGGATTTTTATTGGAGCCACACAAAGGTTGAGTATGATTCTATATTTTCTTTTTCACTTGTCTTTATGGAGGATGTCGAAAGGGTCATCTTCAGCATTAAATCTAATGCAGTAGGTCCGGATGATATTTCTATACAGATGCTACAGTTGTGTTGTCCTACAATTTTGCCAATTCTCACACATATTATTAATACATGTCTTCTTGAAGGTACCTTTCCAAAAAAAATGGGGCGAAGCTAATGTCACTCCGATTCCCAAAACTAGAAATTGTACAAATCTTAATGACATACGTCCAATAAGTATACTTTCTCCGTTGGTAAAAATTTTAGAAAAAATTGTTGACTACCAGCTTAGAAAACACCTGTCTAACTTTAATCTTCTACCCTAAACACAGTAAGGCTTCCGTCCAGGATATGGTTGCGCGAGTGCATAAGCTGCAATACTTGATGTTCATCGAAACACAGCTCTGATACTGATAGACTACTCGAAGGCATTTGATACTGTTGACCATGATCTACTTTTGGCTATTCTTCACTATTTAGGTCTCTCCGACAATGCTTTATCCTTTTTTTGCCAGTTATTTGGATTGTAGGTCACAGAGGGTAAAGATTTCTGAAGAGTTGTCTGATTCACTGATGTTGCATCGTGGTGTTCCTCAGGGTTCTGTTCTCGGTCCTCTCTTATTTTCAATTTACACTTGTCATATTTATAACTGTCTCGAGGTTTGTAAGTTTCATTTATATGCTGATGACTCCCAGTTTTATTACTCTTTTGATACCAAGGATGTTGCTACAGCGGAGTTGGTCATTAATAAAGATCTACAGAATCTTTTATGTGTATCGTCTAAACATGGCCTCAAAATAAATCATGCAAAATCGTCTGTGCTGCTATTTTGTAGCAATAAGGATCGCAACTTTCTTCAAGAAAATCTCCGCTTGTCATTGGATGGTAATCTTCTTGAATTTTCTTCTGTAGCCATGGACCTTGGATTGTATATTGACACTGAGCTCAGGTTCAGAGAACATGTTGCTAAAATAACTAATCGTGCTTATAATTCTCTTAGAACTATTTATTCTTTTCGTCATTCTTTGTCACCTCCAGTACGAAAAATGCTCTGTGATTCTCTCGTTTTGAGTCATTTTAATTTTTGTGATATTGTATATGGCCCATGTCTTGATGTTTACACTTCTTCTCGGATACAAAAAGTCCAAAATTCATGTTTAAGGTTTTTTTATGGCATACAAAGGAGCAGCATGTATCCCATGCTTTGGTGTGGTCCGGCTGGCTAAACATGGAAAACAGAAGGAGTCCTCATTTTCTTTCTTTTTGTCATCTTCAAAACACCACCGTACCTGTTTAATTGATACGGTAGCTCATTATTTCGCCGTTCGTTTTCATTTAATATCGCATCGTCTTATAACAATATCCCTGCTGAATTTAAATTATTGAGTCCGTCCGTATTTCATCGGAAAATGAGAATGATGCTATTGGTTTAACTGTGCGTTTGAGTCTGTGTGTTGGTGGCTCAAGCATATATCTAAATTACATTATGTAGAATAGGGTGTAGAGCGGACAGTGAGCTAAGAATATCCTACTTTTAAGAATTATTTTTGTTGTGGATTAATTTGGGTTCTGGGAGTAGAGAGAGGCATCTGCACTTGTTGCAGGTGAATCTATCCAGAACCTATTGTGATGAAAAAGTTTAATACCTTTATTCAATTAAAATCTATGTTTTTATTAGAAACTAAATTATGACTGCCATCATGTCACATAGATTGTTATATTTTTATATTTTTTATCTTGACAAGAAACAGCTATTATTATTATTATTATTTCATAAGAAGCAGGTAGGTCATTCTATTTTATGGGATTATCCATTGTTATCGACCGATAAACACTGTGCCAGACGCGCACTAGTGGGATAATTGACAAAAGAATATGCATTTATAAAAATTATAGTAAAGGAAATAAAAATTTAATTAATTTAGGATAGCAGAACAGTGTTATCCAAATTGCAGATTAAAAACGTTTACAAAAACCGCTAAACTTAATGTTTTTTTTTAACAAATTGTACTTAAATACATGTAGGTACTTAAATTTCAGACCAAATTACTTCCCAAAAATGTCCTTTTATTATTATTTGTCTATAATTTTTAATTTACTTTAATTGTTAAGTTTAATAATCCTAATATTCGCCTACGCCCATGGATGACACCGAAATTCAGTCAAATTTTATGACACTTAGCAAGAGCAAGAGCATATAGAAGAAGTAGCCAGAGTTAGAAAGTAGAGGAACAGAAAGTAGAGGACTACAAAGAAGACCAGTGAGAGGAACAATTTTTTTTATCATAAGTCTTAGTCAGTAAACCTTTTGGACAGTAAGAGCCAACTGTCCTAGATCTCTGGCACCCTCTGGCACAAGTGTTCCATAACCTACCCGTGTTACCTAATTTTGTATTTTTAAATAATGATCTTTATTTCATCCTGTCCAGTAAATACACTTCCCTATAATCAATTTGGCGCCGGTAAGTAAAACATTACGGTATCAGGTACTGTAATGTGTTGCCTAGCAACGCTGCTCTGATTGCTTAAGGGAAGACAATTACTTTTAATTTTTGACATTTAAAAATACTATAATGACTATAAAATAATTAATTACTTATTTTTACTGCCATATTTAAAAAGAAGTCAATGTTATTCAATTTTATATTAACAATTAAATCTTAATAATAAAAAAAATATTTTACAGTGACAGATGGCTTTTAAGGTAATTTGACCTAACTAATCAAGTTACGAACTACTGTTAAAATTTTTATGTATTTATTAATATATAAAAACAGGATGAAATAAAATATAATACGATACATGGTCGTTAGGTGTTATTACAGTACTCGTTTTTATTTCCGGACTTGGCGTACTGTAATAACTCACCTACCGACCTTGTAACGTATAATACTATTTTTTAGTTCTTTGCATTTTTGTTTTTTTTAGGTCCTTGTTTATCACTTCCTCATTTTTCTGTTCGTATCTGCACAACTTTTTGTATTAAATGAGAAATTTTATTTGTTAATAATTTTGGTTGGAATTTTAATAAGTATGTTTCTATTTTTGTAATGTTACATTGTACCATTTCTGACCGCGCTCCAAATAAATGTTAAATGTAATGTAAAGGATAGTTCTAAAAGTGCAGACAGGGTGAAATTTTACGTCTTTTCTTCATCTAAAAGTTTTATTTGCGCATTCATGGACCACTTGACCGATAATAATCCTAATGCGGGTCCAAGATACGGGTGGAGCGAAATTAAAAATTTTTTTGCTCTTTTTAATGCCGCCCTTTCGTGTCTAACAATAGGAATTTTATTGATTCTGTCAAGTTGTGTTATTTGTTTTCAAAAAAGTTTTTGGCGTTTGATGTTACTGTTTCAGCTTTTCAACTATGTGTTGAAACTTTTCTTATAAAAGTTACTTAATGGGATTTGTGACGGATATTTTTATTAAATTGAGCTTTTTATTACCATAAAAACAAAACAATCAGAATGATTAGGGCAATAAAAAAATATATGTAGTGTTATCCAATGTCGAAGTTACTGACAAAAATTGACAGTCCATTCAATATGGTCAATTTTATACCTACTCATTTGTTGGTGCGTCAATTTACTGTCAAAAATGACAAACTTGACAATTGATAACCACTGACAGCAATGTCAAGATGAAAATATTTGACAATGGATAAAACATGACGGATGATAGTACCTACATCTTTATATCCAATTTCAGTGTCACATAACAGAATTGTAACTTTAACAATTGCTGTTAATTTATTGTCAAGAATAACAAACTTGACAATTGACAGCTACTGGCAGCAATGTCAAACTGACAATATTTACGTCATTATCATAATTACATTAACAGAACAAATATAGTAATATCGACTCTAATCGACAGTGGATAAAACATGGTAAATGGTACCTTTTTATATCTGATTTCAATGTCCCATAATAAAATTTTAACTTTGTCAATCGTCTGTTAATTTACTGTCAAAAATGACAAACTTGACAATTACAGTCACTGACAGCAACATTAAAATGACAATATTCACGTCATTGTCATAATTGACAATTAGTGACAGTGAATGACAGTGCCTCCTCATTTTAGTTTTTGGTGAAACTTAATGGAATCTTAACTTTAACAGTTGAATGTTAATTTAATGTCAAAAATGACATAATTGACAACTGACAGACACAGGCAGAAATGTCAAAATGACAGTATTCACGTCATTGTCATAATTGACAATTAGTGACAGTGAATGACAGTGCCTCCTCATTTTAGTTTTTGGTAAAACTTAATGGAATCTTAACTTTAACAATTGACTGTTAATTTAATGTCAAAAATGACATAATTGACAACTGACAGACACAGGCAGGAATGTCAAAATGACAGTATTCGCGTCATTGTCATAATTGACAATTAGTGACAGTGGATGACAGTGCCTCCTCATTTTTGATTTTGGTGAAACTTAATGGAATCTTAACTTTAACAATTGACTGTTAATTTACTTCAAAAATAATAAACTTGACAGCAATATCAGAATGACACGTCATTGTCATAAATACATTAACAATTAACCGCAACAGAACAAATCTGGTAATTTCGACTGTTTTGTTTATAAAATGAATTAAATAACCAGTTAACAACACTTCATAAACCTATTAGGGGTCATTAGAGTAAGTGCACTAAATTTACGTCCAGATACTGACGGTCAATTTACTGTCAAAAATAACAATGTTTACAATTGACAGCAATGTCAAAATGACAATATTCATGTCATTGTCATAACAACATCAACAAATAACTGTAACAGGAAAACAAATGTATCAATTGACTTGAATATCGGACTAAAAGTTTTAATAAACCTATTTAGGGTTCATTAGTTAGTGAGAACATTACATCAATTTTTCCGGCTTACGACTACAGTTGTATTTAAATTAAAGCAGCAATAACAAGCCGAATAAAATATTGCATCTATATATATTTTTGTGTCTACGAATAAAAGGGCCATATGTAGTTTGATAGTGTGCTGTCTCATTTCAACGCACAAATTACCTGTGTGACAGCGTGATTGTATTCTGAATAGGAGCAAACGATCCGTAACGTAACACATTAGTTCCGTTGGCGTTCCGTAATATTCTGTCTGGTGGCTGTTGTGACCCGTCGTCGCGCCCATATTATATTATCAAAACCTTCTCTATACAGGGTATATAATTATTTATTGATTCAAAAATATAGGTAGGCAACTATAAAATTATTGTATGAACATGTTGCAAAATACAAAATAATAACTGTCAAATGTCAAATCTTGGATGTCAAAAATACAAAAATTTTGTTAAACTGTTTTCCTAGTTAATCAGGGTATAAATAGATAGAGAGGTATTCATTGGGTTGGCTGTTAGACTGTATCACTACCACCATTACAGATCTATTGTTAACACCCATCATCTATAGAATAGGATTAGAGCACCTTGTCCACCCTAGTCTCTTAATGAGACTTAATAGCCTTGACAGTGGCCTCTTCACATAACTTGGAGCAGCCAGTATCTCATCTCTTAATACACAATACCGCGTCCTTGCAAAGCCTTCATATTGGTACAGGACATGAAATGCGGTTTCCTCCTCCTCTTGGTAGAATCGACAGATGTTTGCATCTGCTAAGTTCAGCTGACTCATGTGTTTTCTGAGCATACGATGTCCTGTCAAGAGACTGACAATCATTCTGACATAGTTTCGCCTTTGTGATAGCAGCTATGCAGTAAATTTCGCCGAGTGTCCTTTTATGAAGACTTTGGCTTGTCGCTTGCCTGCTGATTTTTCCCACGACTCCTGGGCCTTCTCTAGCTTCTATTTCCGGGACAATCATTGGGATATTAGCTCCCACATGGGCCAATTTATTAGCCCAAAAATCTGAGTGTCCTGGTATCCATGCCAGGTCTGAGAATTCCGACTTGGGCGTGTGTCAGGGCCCTAACGCAGTGCCACACCAACTGTAAGCTTATTTCTGCCGAAGCTATCGCCTTTAGAGAATATGACTACGATTTTACCCGTTATACATTGACTAGCCTGTAGACTGGCCAAAGAGTTATTACCTTATCCTGTCGAGGAAACAGTAAGAAGATTTAAGGTACTGACCAGACAAAATCTCCGAACAGCTGTGGAAATGTTAACAGGTTCCTGCCAATTGCAACAACATCTGTTTAGGATGAAATTAGCAGAATCGCCCCTATCCAGAGAGGTTGCGACCAAGAAGAGGAAACAGCAGAGCATATAATGTATGACTGCTCTGCTTTTTCTTAAATCAGAAGATCTGTGTTGTGCGAGTAGTGGCTTACACCAGCCGATGTGAGGGAGATTCCCCCGGGAACCTCATCACTTATTTTTAATCTCTATGCCTGATGACAGACTCACGTGTGGATATCCCTACACACGGGAGAATGCACAATGGGCCATATGTGGCCTCAGATAAACAAAGGCTTATTTATTTTTTTACATTTTGTAACACTCTGTATATAAACACAGATTATTTTAATAGTTACAATAACGACAATCGAACAGGCTTCGCCTTGATGTAAGCTTTCGATGTTTAATCGACTCATTGCTGTAAATAAATATTAATAACTTATTTGCAGGTGCTATGTTATGGAATATTGATTTTATAATGGGGTTTTTAATACTCTTAACGATATATCTATGTACTTAGTTTTCTTTTTTTCCTAAAATGATGCTCGTTTTTAATCAACTTTTAATAAAAAAAAAATTTTAAAACAACAAGAAATAAATGTATTATTTAAACAATAGAGTTACAAAATGTGCAAAAACTCGCTTGTATCGGAATAACTGGCGCAATGAGATTGTCTCATTGGAGGTAATTCTAATGAATGAATGAATGAACAAGTGCTTTATTGTCCAAGAATTGTACAAAAATACACAAATTCTTATTGACAAAGCTTAAGATAAGTAAATATACAAACAAACAATGCAAACTACACAAAAACAATAATAAACACACTAAAATACAATAAAAATTTACACAAAATAAAAGACAAACAAACAAAAGGTGTCAAAAATCATTACGTAGAAACTCGTCAGGAGTGTAGAAGGCTCTCTCTAAAAGTAATGTTTTCAGACTTTTACGAAACTGTCCAGGGTCTATTAAGTGCCTCAACTGCAGACTAATCTTATTATATATTTTGATGCCATTATAAATCAGTGAATCTCTGATCATACTAGAATAAGGTATAGGAAGGGGGAGATCGTCCATTCGGCGAGTAGCTTGAACCCGTTGATGTTTAGGGAAGAGATGTTTATTTTTGTGAATTAAACAGGCAGTCTCCAGGATAAACAACGATGGCAAGGTAAGTATTTTGTTCTCAATAAAAAGTTGACGACAGTGTGTTCTGGGATGAGCATTACACATATTTCTGACTGCTCTTTTTTGCAAAATAAAGACTGAGTCAAACAAGTATTTGGAGCAGGCTCCCCAGAACGGGATTGCATACCTAAGATGACACTCCACCAAAGCAAAATACACATCTCTAGCGAAGCATTTTCCCAACTCAATATGAGCAGTTCTAACAGCGTAACATCCAGCAGAGATTTTGTTATTCAACTTATTTATATGTTGATGGAATCTTAAATTATCATCTATGACCAAGCCCAGGAATCTCGAGTTGCATACAGCATCAATAGAACCATCACCGAGGTTGAGGTTATCTACAGTGCACTTAAAGCCAATAAGGTGAGTTTTAGACATATTAAGACAAAGTTGGTTTGCGTCACACCATTGCTTGATCTCTGCAAGATCAAAAGTAATGTCCAACATAAGTTGGTCAGGATTCCTGTTGCACCACAGAATGGACCTGTAGGTTAACAAAAATTAAATCAGGAAATTTTACTGAGATGTGGACTCCAACAGTCCGAAAAATTGAGATCCTAGGACGTTGGGAATCGACGAATCTATGGACCAGTAAGTGAGAAGGAAGGTGAAGAATAAAAAAAAATGAGGAACTGGTGCAGCAGGATTAAGATGGCTTGGTCATGTGGAAAGGATGCCGGAAAAGAGAGACTGAGTTGGAGGGATGGTGTGAAAAAGAACAACAGGAGAATGGGAGTAAGGAGATGGAGGAACTTATCCCATAACCGTCAACTATCGAGGCAATTGGTAGGGCAGAGCCAGCGTCTACGAATGCTGTAGTGTCAATGATGATGATGATATTAAAGAGACAAAACAACCCAATCCATAAAGATGCCTACAGATATACCTTAAAAACGAGATTTCAAACTACAATAAATGTTAGTATTAATGAGTTTGAGTTCACACAAAACGAAATCGCTCAAATTTCAAAGGGAATTTTGCTCTGAAACAACAAAAGGAATAGCTTTAGGGGTTACAGGTCCTAATGTAAGCTTTCAATAGCCCTGAAAACAGTTCTGCAAGCAACGCTATTGGCAATAGACTTCATTGCTCAAGATTACATTAAAAAACACCTTAATTCAGCCAAAACACTTATTGCTTCCAAAAGACATGCTTCTATAATGGCTCTACAATCTACCAAGTTCAAGTCAAAAACAGTCTCTTAAGCCACTAGTTTAACACAACAAAGTAACTTGCTGTGGGCTTAAAGAGATTGTTGGACACGTAATTTCTGATAGTTTTGCAGAAGAAGGAGCTAGAATTCCTTTTACCAGACCTGAACCTTTCTATGGCTTCTTAAAATGCCGCATTATGGATAAAGATTGTTATTGGGAAAAGAAACTCAGTGCAGCCTACTGGAAAAACACTTCAGGTCAAAGAAAGGCAACAAGGTTAATACGGCCTTTACAGTCGTATTAGGTACTCTTAGAGCTTCAGAGTAATCGCAAAAATTCTCACTTAACACTTTCCAACAAAGTACCTACTATTTGGACAAAGTGTACACTGGAACATACTTCCAGTGTACTTTAAGCAAATACTAACTAGAGGTAGCTTGCAATAATCTGAGCACATCATGAATAAGGTGGGAAATTCTGACGGCATGCTGGTCTTTTTCGCACCTTCTTCTAGTTGGTTAAAAGTGAACTTATGCCCAACCCTTTATTCTCTATGACAACCAAGAAAGAAATGCGAGAGAGAAAGAGAAAGAGAGATAGCATATAGTTGTCTTGTAGTTTATGTCACGAGCCAGATTTGTGTTAACATTATATGAGTTCACCAGTATCATATACCAATCAACAAGACTGTACTTCACGACATCACCAACTCTGTTAAGATATCTATACATTTGTCTTATTCTTTCAACAAATACTAACTGGAGGCAGCTTGCAAAATTCTGAGCACAAGACAAGTAACGACAAAAGGAGAAAATGTAAATATATGCTGTCTGTCTTGCACCTCTTTTCTAGTTGGTTAGAAGTTAGCTCATATACAACTTTCTACTTTCTAGAACAACCAAAAAAGATATGCGAGAGATATAACAGTTTTGTTGGTACTCGTCCTTTGCTCACAGCATTCTAAACAGCCTTTAGCTAGGATGTGCTCTAAGGTCTCTTATTAATTCCTATGAATAGAACCAATAAAATAAGCATCTCAAGTAATATTTATCTTTGTTATACCAAAACTAACTCATTGTCAGACACAATCTATTTGAAAGAAGAGAAAAGTTTGATTCTTAGTTGTCTTGTAGTTTATGTGACGGGCCAGCTTTGTGTTAACGAAATATGAGTTCCCCAGTATCATATACCAATCAGCAAGACTGTACTTCTCGACATCACCAACTCTGTTAAGTTATTTATAAATTTGTGTCCAAAGTACTCACTAGTGGCAGCTTGTAAAACTCTGAGCACGAGACAAGTAACGACAGAAGGAGAAAATGTAAATATATGCTGTCTGTCTTGCACCTCTTTTCTAGTTGGTTAGAAGTTAGCTCATATACAACTTTCTACTTTCTAGAACAACCAAAAAAGATATGCGAGAGATACAACAGTTTTGTTGGTACTCGTCCTTCGCTCACAGCATTCTAAACAGCCTTTAGCTAGGATGTGCTCTAAGGTCTCTTATTAATTCCTATGAATAGAACCAATAAAATAAGCATCTCAAGTAATATTTATCTTTGTTATACCAAAACTAACTCATTGTCACACACAGTCTATTTGAAAGAAGAGAGAAGTTTGATTCTTAGTTGTCTTGTAGTTTATGTGACGGGCCAGCTTTGTGTTAACGAAATATCATATACCAATCAGCAAGACTGTACTTCTCGACATCACCAACTCTGTTAAGTTATTTATAAATTTGTGTCCAAAGTACTCACTAGAGGCAGCTTGTAAAACTCTGAGCACGAGACAAGTAACGACAGAATGAGAAAATGTAACTATATGCTGTCTGTCTTGTAACTCTTTCCTAGTTGGTTAGAAGTTAACTAATATACAACCCTCTATTTTCTAGAACAACAAAAAAAGATATGCTTGAGAGATAACAGTTTAGTTGGTACTTGTCCTTCGCTCACAGCATTGAAAGCAGCCTATAGCTAGGATGTGCTCTAAGGTCTCTTATTAATTCCTATGAATAGAACCAATAAAATAAGCAGCTTAAGTAATATTTATCTATGTTATACCAAAACAACTCATTGTCACACACAGTCTATTTGAAAGAAGAGAAAAGTTTGATTCTTAGTTGTCTTGTAGTTTATGTGACGGGCCAGCTTTGTGTTCACGATATATGAGTCCCTAGTGCCATATACCAATCAGCAAGACCGTACTTCTTGACACCGCTTGCCTGGACATCACCAGTATCGAATGCACCTTATTCGCATCTATCAATCACATAGCCGAAGAACAGTTACCGTTTGGTGGATTGTTGAAATGTTAGTAATTGGTTTTTGCTTGTCTAGAAAATTATATGAATGTTGTTGAAGTTAAAATTATTATGTTATTCTTCCATTTTCTTCTAATCAATGAATATTTATATTATAGTAATCTAGCTTTATGTTTTTGAAGTTATACTTCTATTTATGCACTGGATTTGTGTGGGGATAAATGGTAAAAATCATTAGGTACATATGTAATGGTGTGAGTAAGAGAGAGACAGAAACACATATAAGGTATCAGTACATTGAAAAGAGATAGATATACAAAAAACAATCTGAGCTACTGTTTTAAAATATCATAGTAACGTATTACATTGTGTTTGACAGATTACTTTATAATTCTGTCACGTAAGTAAACATATAAAGTTTAGTATTCTATATTAATAATATTAATCATAATATTCAGTAATGAGTATTGTATTGTAGTCCATACTACCGTTACATGGTTGCATTATATTTTGCACTATGGGGTTTTGTAAACACTTTTTTTGTACATTGATCATTTAACTGTTTAGTTTTCGTGTTTGAAGTAAGGACACACATCAACTGGTCTTATTTAAAAAAAATATTTCTACTTGCCTGTGTTTGTAGTTATTAAGTTTTATTAGTTAGCAGTGATGCCATTGATATATATTTGATGGCGCCGAGTGATGATGATATAAATGTGAAAATTACATGCGCGAGTTGTAAACGATCTCTAAAAGGCGAATTAAAATGTACCAAATGTGAAAAACAGTATCATCCTGCTTCTAGTTCGTCTAAGAGGCGCAAAAGTGGTTGGTCAAAATTTAATCATCTGTCCATCATGTGCTGAAACTGAAAATGATGGCGACCATGCGTCATAATATAAAATACAGTGCTATTTGTTTGGTCGAGCACTTTCTTTTAACAGAAGAGGTTCAGTGTCTTTGGTTATGACCCGAGCTCTTATTTTTGTCGTGTACAGATTAAACGTGGTGGAGCTATGATTTTGGCAAAACATGGTATGGAGGTAAATCCTTTAAAAATAATCGAAAACTTATCAGTTGAAGGACGAAACACCTGGTACTTAAGACGGACCTCGTCTCCAGGAAATGTTATGCAAATTTGATACAAAAACAGTGTGTACTCGGTACTAGTAGGTCGCTGAACACGAATATTATATAATGATTTTCCTAAATCATTAGCATAAAAATTTATGAATCCGGGCGCGTGCATAGAAGTATAACTTCTGCCGGCAGTCCCACTGACTGCCACACCCTTTTTTTTTGTATATTTAGGGTAAAAGAAATACAGCTTATCTAAATTTAAATAAAAAATTGTATACAATTTATTATTTTCATTATTATTGCTCTACTTGGACATAACACAAGACTGTAGATGTATTTTTTTCTATTAAACTAAATTTATGATGAAGAGGTGACAAATCAATTACGCGTTTTCCGTTCTTTCCATAAAAATTCTGTAGAAATTGGCGGCGATATTTTTTCTTCCAATTAGCCGATTCCGCGTTTTTTCTTTCTAGATGATACAGTGCTACCCAATAGCCGACAAAATAGCTAATGATACCGCATTCCGGGCAATCTGTTGAGACGGTGCCGTGTACCTCGTTTCTCTCGTTAAAGAAAATCACTCTCAGATATTGTCTGTCATATCACCGATCTCTCTGATCAGTGGCGATAATAAAAAAAAATACGAAATGTGACTAGGAAGAAAAGTATATCATACCAGTAATAAGATTAACAATATAAACGTATATAATGAATCTACAGAGATGAATTAATAAATTGTCTCTTTTGTCCCAATAGATGTTCTCGGTACATTCGTATTTAGGTCTATACCTACGAAGACATCCTTAAATAAAAAAAATATTAACAGCTACCAAAAATTATGCTTCGAAGATCATATGAACAACGTAATAAGGTGCAAAGTACGCAAGAAGCAAACTAAGAGATCTAATTGAAAAAAAATATATAAGAAAAAAGGGTGTGGCAGTCAGTGGGACTGCCGGCAGAAGTTATACTTCTATGCACGCAACCGGATTCATGAATTTTTATGCGAATGATTTAGCAAAATCATTATATGATATTCGTGTTCAGCGACCTCATAAACCCCGAGTACATAAATTGAACCCAATTGAAATACTTACCGAGGTGTAATTTTTCTATCTATTAACTGTTCGGAATGCACTTTTTGACTATTCTTGAAAACTCTGTTTATGTAGCCAACAACCTCAAAAGCATAGTGGAGGATATAATGCAACCATGTGACTGTAGTATGGACTACAATACAATACTCATAACTGAATATTATTATTAATATTATTAATATAAAATACTAAACTTTATATGTTTACTTCTTCTTCTTCTTCTCTAGGTGCCTTGCCCTACACGGACGTTGGCTATCATCAAAGCTATTTGTACCTTGCTAACTGCTCTCCTGAATAAGGTACATGTGTTTACTCCAAACCACTCGCGCAAGTTCTTAAGCCAAGAATGTCTTCTTCTCCCCGGTCCTCTTTTACCTTCTACTTTACCCTGGAGTATGTTCTGTAAGACTCTGTATTTCGTATTTCTCATGATGTGGCCAAGATATTCTAATTTGCGCTTTTTTATTTCGTACATGATTTCCCTGTCTTTACCAAGTCTTTCCAGAACTGTGATGTTGCGCACTTTGTCAGTCCAGGGTATTCTCAGTAATCGTCTATAACACCACATTTCAAATGCCTCGATTTTTTTGGCAGAGCACGTAGTAAGTGTCCAAGCTTCCGATCCATATAGAAGAACCGAAAACACATAGCATCGGAGCAAACGCAGTCTTAGGTTCAGGCTGAAGTTTTTGCAACTCAAAACCTTGCTCATTTTCCTGAATGCAGTTCTTGCCTGTTCTATTCTGGCTCTTATTTCAACGGAGTTATCACCTTTGCAATCAATGGTGGATCCTAGATACTTATAACTGTCAACCTGTTGTAGACGTATTCCATTGGCTGTCAGGTTGGTCTTAAGGCTATTCTTTCTGCTTATTACCATCACCTTTGTCTTTTTGACATTTAGTCTCAATCCTGCCTCCAGACTTCTCTGATTTATGCTATCTATCAAAGACTGCAGTTCAACCTCACTAGTTGCTAACAACACTGTATCATCTGCATATCGCAAATTATTTATCACCTGTCCGTTCACAATAACGCCTTTAGTTTTTTCGTCAAGGGCCTCGTTAAAAATCTTCTCAGAGTATAAATTGAAGAGAATCGGTGATAATATGCAGCCCTGTCTTACGCCCTTTTTTATCTCTATGTCTTCACTGCTGCTATTTCCTACTTTAATGGATGCTGTTTGTTCCCAGTACAGGTTCTCAATAATTCGTATGTCTCTGCTGTCAAGACCGATATTTGTCAAAATGGTAATAAGCTTTTCGTGTTTCACGCAATCGAATGCTTTCTCGTAGTCAATAAAGCATGCGTATATGTCCACTGAGATATCTAGGCATCTTTGCACTAGCACATGCATTCCCATCAGAGCTTCCCTTGTGCCAAGGCCGTTGCGAAATCCGAATTGCGTCTCACCGATCTGCTCTTCACATTTCTTATAGATTCTCGCATGGATGATCTTCAGAAACACTTTCAGTGTGTGACTCATTAGTGCAATCGTCCTGTAGTCGTTATGAGACTTGGGGCTGCTTTTCTTTGGAAGGGGGATAATAGTAGATCTGAGCCAGTCTTTAGGAATTGTTCCAGTGATATATATTAGGTTGAATAGTTCTACCAAAACATCCAATGCTTTTTGATCTTTAAGCAATTTAAGAATTTCTACCGGTATTTCGTCTGGCCCGGTCGCTTTTCTATTTTTAGTGTTTTTTAAAGCGTATTCAATTTCTTCCCTAATAATGACAGGACCTTCAGCTTTATTTTTATCTGTGGTAATCATGCCCCTGTCATCATGGTACAGAGTATATATATAATCTTTCCAGCTCTTCAGTTTTTCTACCGGATCGAATATGATTTGTCCATCGGAGTCACACCGGTTGCCAGTATGTTGTTTCCTATAAGTTCCCGCAGCTTCTTTAACTTTCTTATGTAAATTGAATGTGTCGTGCTTTGCTTGTAGCTGTTCTATTTCTTTGCATTCTTCTTCTAAAAACTTTGCCTTGGTTTCTCTAATTTTCTTACGTATTGTTCTATGCAGAATTATAAAATAATCTGTCAAACACAATGTAATACGTCACTCTGATATTCCAAAAACATTAGCTCAGACTGGTTTTTGTATATCTATCTCTTTTCAATGTACTGAATATTTAAACGGTATTTAAAGGACTTATAGTTATGATTAAACATGTGGTATATATTTCATCTTTGTTTTTACCGACCAATATACCTTATATGTGTTTCTGTCTCTCTCTTACTCACACCATTACATATAACTTCAATAAATACTTAGAAAAATAAGAACAGTTGATGTGTGTCCTTACTTCAAACACGAAAACTAAACAGTAAAACGATCAATGTACAAAAAAAGTGTTTACAAAACCCGATTTGCTTACCGTGGGCTATTACAGATTTTAAAACACTAGAAAACAATGCAAAACATTTTCTAACAACATATACACACTTTTACAAAATTTTAACGCACTTTGAACTGCACTTTTCAGTAACTTTGCAGGAACAGGTTTTAAATCACACGCATGTCTTCGACTCAAAAGCATAGTGCAGGATATAATGCAACCATGTGACGGTATTTTAGACTACAATACAATACTCATTACTGAATATTATTATTAATATAAAATACTAAACTTTATATGTTTACTTACGTGACAGAATGATAAAATAATCTGTCAAACACAATGTAATACGTTACTATGATATTCCAAAACATTAGCTCAGATTGTTTTTTGTATATCTATCTCTTTTCAATGTACCGATATCTTATATGTGTTTCTGTCCCTCTCTTACTCACACCATTACATATGTAATGATTTTTCTCATTTAACCCCACACAAATCAAGTCCATGAATAGAAGTATAACTTTAATAAAACTAAAAGTAATCCAAACAATAATTAGAGCAGGGGATCCCATAGGTCACATGCCAGTTTTTAACAGCTCTACTCATATGTGTATATAAATAGATATGTATAATTTCTACAAAAACAAGTTAATACATTAAGATTATGTACTTTAACTTTTCCAAACTATAATATATTTATTATTGATATTTTAATATAAGAACAACCCTACATATCTTATAAAACCATCAATTTAATTCAAAATTCCCATAAACTCAATTATATCCTAAACTTATGCTTTTCTAAGTTTATGGTTGTCCTGACTATAACGTTCAGTATAAAATCAAAATTCTATTGGATTTACATGCGATTTAAATGTTTTTTCGTTATCTCATCGGAGTTATCTACCATAAAATTCGATCTGGCATCAGATCTAGACCCTTTCAATCATTATATTTTACATTTTCAGACGTTTCTCGGTCGAAATGTCCTGATACACTAATGCCCGCAAAAATATAATGTGCGTTGAAAGCACGAAACAAACAACGATACAGTTTTTGAATATTTTATTTATTTTATCAGCTTTAAAAAGGAAATTTATTATCTGTATATATAGATACAATCTGCTTTGTCAATATATTTATAAGCGTAATATAAATTAGTAATAAAAATACTTTATTTAGAATTTTATAAAGAAACTAAATTCGAAAAAGAGTAAAATTGGGTATTTTTATTATCAAATATACGGGTTGTATCAAAAGTAACGTGAGATAGTGAGGTATTTAAACTTGAAAGTACCCAGGTGGAGTAATGACCAGCTTGATAGACCTGACACAGAGGACGAAAGTCAGGGTACAAACTAATGTCGCAAAAAGATCAAGCGAATGGAGCGAATATAGCAACAAATCACTAAGGAAAGTCATAAGAAACTCGTTGAGATGACATGAGAGGAGATACAGAAATATCCTGGCTCCAAAAGGCTCTGTCTAAACATCCTCAGATAAGTGTACCAGAAATCCAAAAGGAATCTGAAGAATACGTTCAGCAAGGTGATAAAACTCCAAAGAAGCTCTTTGGTGTTAACTTTTCTGAGTCAGAAACAGAACTGATTACTACAGCCACACATCAGCATAATGGACTAGAAATCGTCAGTTATGATACTACGGTGAGCTGGCAATTGGCAGAAACGCTAATAGATCATAATCAAGTTAAATAGGTAATAAACTCGTTCGATTTGTTTAAATGACTAGAACTGGAAAGAATTAATTACCTACATACTTTTGCAGAAGAGCACATCACTCCTCCACAACACACTCAATATGTTACCAAAGGCACGCCTGGTACTTAAGAAAAAATCGGAGTAGTATTAATAGATAAATCTGAAAAAATTGGACAGGATAATGCAAAGTCTCTCAAACCAATATGTCATTTGTACCAATAATCTTAGAAGAACTACTTGATAGGCACATTAGGGAGCGTATTTTGGCTAAGAATCCAATTCCCAAGACCGATTTGCCTATAGAGCAAACATATCTAGAAAAACAGTTCTACATCACTTAAAAGAGTAGAATATGTTCTGGAAAAAAGGAAGTGATGATGGACGCCTTTCTAGATATAGAGAGAGCTTTTTATAAAACAATTCCTCTAAAAGGAAGAGACAAAACAAGCACATTGTCAACACTGGTAACCAGAAGATGACCTCAGGTGGTAAGTAGAAGATGACCTCAGGGAGAAATCTTATTACTACTGCTGTGCAACTTGTTCATAAAGAAAGTGATAGTGACACTCAAGAATAAAAGTTAACATATATGGTAGGTTATGCGGATGATCAGGACATTCTAGCTCAAGACAGTATTAATAATAAAACAAGAGATAAAATGCAACAAGCTCCAAATGTAGTCACGGAAAAACCTTGACTGCGGGATTTAAAATGAGCTTTTTAAAGTATCAGATTGTAACATTTGCCAGGAAATTGAACTTAAAGGAAAGAGAACTTAAAAGGCGAATGTCTTCTCTGCCTTAATGGTACAAATAAAAAAGTGGTGGGAGAGGTTAAGTATCTTGGCGTGATTAGACTCAAAACTTACTTGGAAACACCCTCTTAAACTTATGTAACCAAAACGGCGATAACCACTTCTATGGTGACTAAAAGCACTAAAGGCAAAACATGGGATTTAAAACGAGACATGTTAATTAAGACAAACCAACAAACTTTGGTGTGCTATTCAAATAACAACAAAACAGCAAAAAATGCCATTATTAAGCTAAATAAGTTTCAAAGACTTTCTTGCCTTGAAATAACTTGAGCTCGGAGAGTTACTCCATCAGTTGCAATAAAAGTCCTGTTAGGATCCACATAATCTTAAAAGAGGAGGTTAGAATGAGCTTCTTCAAGCTGTAACAAAATCTGAAAAACATTTTTGTTAGATACCAAAAATAAAACAGAAAATTGAAGAAAACGTCAAGGAAATGATCAGACCACATAGTTCCCAAATACCTGCCGAAGAAAACATTCCAAGTAGAAAAAATCAACGTCAAAATTGGCAAAATGCAAGCCATCAACCCAAACTTTAGGGTTACACCTGGAACACAGATGGCTGTAAGACTAAAAGTCTTTAGGTGCAGGAATTTACAGTAGTGACAGAAACGTCAAAATTTCTGTTTCTCTGGGACCCTATACATATACATCTGTATTTTAAATAGAAGTATATGCAATTTTGCAATGCGCTAGAGAAAAGAATTAGTAGTTTAACAAATCTTAGCAAATCAACACATGCACAGATAGTCAGGCAGCTATTGGGGCTTTAAAGACCCCTAAAATGGTTTCCAGGCGAGTATAACTCGATATTCTGGTGGTACATAACAGTGTCCTGCTATATTGAATATCAGGACACATAGAAATCCAACGAAAGGAGCAAGAAAATTGCTTTTCCCAATGTAAGTTTTAAGTATATTTGAATTTATCGTGTTATACGGTATTAATCTGCCACTAAATAGGGGAGAAGGAGGTAAGACGGGGTAGCGGGTAAGACGGGGTACCATGCGAAATTCACAGTTCTAACTGACCAATCACGCCCGTTTATTCATCGTTTGGCGCGCAGCCATGACACTTGTCAATCGCCCGGCGGTCAATGGTTGACAAGTGCACGCTTGTCAAAAAAATTTAAAAACAGTGTTTAACTACAAAGTGTTTAACACATTTTGTTCTGGTTTGACACGTGGCTGTGGTTTGTGAAATAACGTTAGCTGATGAGGTGTTGCTGTGATTGACGCTTAAACTAACCTATAATAAGGTAGACATTGTGTTTCCGTACAATTGTTGACTGTTTTTTTTATTGTTTTTATTTCTAAAAAATGGCTCTGCAGGCAAGATGGGGTAACAGGGTACAAAAGATCAAAATAAAAAATCAAAGAACAATAGCCGCACAGCAAAAACAGCAAAACGCATCTGGAGATGAAAGTAAAGAAGGGGGGACACACCATGTATGTATTGTGAGGAAGTATATTCCGTTTCCATTAAAGGGTGGATATCATGCTCATCACGTGGAAGGCGGGCTCATAATAGCTGTGCAGGAATAGATGATGATGATGACGAAGCCTTCCACGTCAGCGAGTTCTGCCAGCCAAAATAATAATCTTTTTCCGTGACTATGCTTATCACCCCATCTTACCTCAGGGGGTACCCCATCTTACCACCACCATGGGGCAAGACGGGACAAAACATCATTATTTTATTTTAATTTTTTTCTCTTAAGTGTGTGATCAAAATTTCCTAATGACACCAAATATTGGAAGAGTAATAATTAGTGGTTAATTAAAAAATAAATATAATTGTTTCACTATGTATTTTTTTATATTATTGACATCAAAAGCTTAAGTACCCCATCTTGCCACCCTCTCCCCTACAATTCATTACTTTTTATTAATTATTAAATATTTATATCCATTTAATATCATAAAAATTAGGTTATTAAGATAAGGATCAGCTACAATGTTGAATGGTCATGTACAAGCTCTAGGAGTACCAATACATACGGTTTAGAGCTAAATAGAAACTTGGATTTGTTGGACAAGCAAACAGCAAATGCGTGTTGAACAGACTTTGTTATGGCAAACGGATGGATGAAGGAAAACTCCCTAGATCTGGCACCAGAGAAGACACAAATAGTATTTCTAAACGGGAAACGCGACATTAGCGGAGTAACCTTCAGGGTAGGAGACGTCGAACTATCTCGAAACAAAACCCTGAAATAGCTGGGAGTAACACTACACAGACGTAACGTCGGCCCCGATGTGACTGTAGCAGTTAGAAAAGCAAGCGAGGCAGCAGGAAGACTACAACGTCTTCTTTCGAACATAGGAGACCCCTCTAACAACAGAAAGGAAATCCTATATAGAGTAGTGGAGTCAAAGCTTCTATACGGAGCCCAGTGTGGCATCCTGCAATGTCCATTTAAAAATACAAGTCCCTAACAGAGACCTTCCATAGGATACACCTCTTAAGAGTCATAGCCGGCAATCGAACCATATCGGCAGACGCAGCGCAGGTCATCGCGGGCATCCCACCAATTGACCTTATGGTGAAGGAGAGGAGATTCCTCTTCGAAGTAGGAGCGACTCCGCCTAATCGAAAGGAAGCCAGGAGAAGAACTCTTGTTTTCTGACAGAGAAGGTGCAGTAGTGGCTCGAAAGGCGAATGGACAAGGACGCTTATCAGAGATGTCACAACTTGGGTTGAATGCAAGCACAGGGGGATGAACTATATTCTAACACAGATACTCAGCGGCCATGGAGCCTTCAGATATTATACAAACAGAATTGGCAAAGCAAGAGATACCTGCTGCATATACTGCAACACGGCAGAACATACTTTCTTTAAGTGCCAGAAATGGTTTAGTTACAGAGCAAGAAGCCCAAGCAAGAAAAAGAAGAGCTAATTGGCAAGATGGTAAACTCCAAAGCAATATGGAACACAGTCAGCAAACTGGCACAGAAAATTATGACAATCAAAGAGCAGGATGAGAAACGGAATCAGGAAAGAGACGAAGACACCTAAATAGGAAACTTATTTCAGACAGCTTTAATTTAAAAAATCCTGTATAATAACTTTTAGATCAAAAAACGTGCATTGTCCAGCAATAAAGTGTTAAAAATAAGAAAGCAATGTGTACTACTTGCATTGTTGTGCTTATTAAAATAAAGTATTTTAACGAAGATAACACAATTACATAGGAATCTATAATTCCTCTTTCCTTTAACATAACAAAATAGGGGGACAAGTCAATTAGAATAATTGTCACATAATCTGTTTATCTAGAAACTCTTTTAGTGCCATTGGTTGTTACAATACTACAAACTATATTTATAAAGTCTAGTCACAAACTTCCTGAAAAAAAGTGAAAAAGCTGTTTCTGTTGACCGCCTGCTCTAAAAAACCTTTCAAGAGAAAATTGGTGTCCAATTTAGTAATTTTCAATTATCCTGTATAGAAAACAAGGTGCATTTCAATGTGACAACTTAAACGGGCCTTTTATATACGTGGGTAACGAAACACAAATGCGGGTGACACAATTTATTCTAATGAAAACGAGTGTTCGCGCTTCAAGTGGCAAGAATAAAGACCGTTTTTCGAATCCATCTATTTTATTTTATCGCATCTATTACAATTTCAACATGTGTAAGTTTGGTAACAATGAGCCTAAATGCTTTTGACACAAATTTAGATCGAACGAGCTGATAAAAACAGTTAAATACAGGACATAGGTGTAGGTTGAGAGAGATTTGTTAATGGTTTATATGCGATCGTAGGCAGGATGTGTTTAAAACACAGAAGAGAATTGTTAAAGTTGGGCGTTAAGAGCCACTAAAGACACTTATTTCGGCTTTTTTGTTCGTTATATACATTTTAAGAACCGCAAATTAATGCATATAAAACATCAAACTTGTTAACGTTATAGATTTTATTGATAAATTAAAAAAGACTAAAAAGGATTCTAAATAACGAAATGCTCTTACAATAATAATAAACCAGAAAAAAATGACAAAAAACGGTTTTTAAGACAATATTGTTATCAAACTAATTATAATGAGATATCTCTCATCGGATTGTTGACATTTAGAAATAATACAAAAAAGGAATCAAAACAATATCACATCCGTCAAGACTCGAACCTACAATCTTTAGCTAAACCGGTAACGCCTCTAACATCTTCAGTCATAGACGCATTAGTTTTTAGTTAGCTTTTTGATCGTTTTGGATCTAGATCTGGAAATTTGGAAAGGGGCGAGCAAGTTCTCTGCCAGCACAGAGGGCACATATGGCCCATTGTGCATCCTCCCGTGTATAGGGATATCCACTCCTCAGGCTGTCATCAGGCCTAGAGATTTAAAATAGGTGATGACGCTCCCGTGGGGGATCTCCCTGATATCGGCTGGTGTAAGCCAGTACTCCCCACGGATCTTCTGAATTCAGAAAAAGCAGAGCAGTAATACATTATATGTTCTACTCTTTCCTCTTCTTGTTCGCAGCGGCGATTCTGCTAATTTCATCCTAAAGAGATGTTGTCGCAATCGCAGTGACCTGTTAACATTCCTACAGCTTTTCGGAGATATTGTCTGGTAAATGCCTTAAAGTTTTTTGCTGTTTTCTTGCGAGGATGAGGTAATAACTCTCTGGCCAGTGAACAGTTTGTTGTTTCTTTCCAGCACTGTGTAAAGTTTTGATGAGAGTGCTGTTTGTTAAAATACACGATTCATTGGTCCAGAACCTGTATTGTATAGAGCCTGGTTAAGGACCAAAGTTAGCAACTGGGTCTGGGAAGAGTCGACCAAACACTGGAGTAATACTGTAGGGCTGAGGCATTGGAAGCTGACGCTTAAAGGCTATTCCAAAAAACTGACGTCTGACATACTGAATCTTGGCATGAGTCAAATAAGAGTACTGGGCATGGACCATTCAGACTACACCTTCGAAGTATGGGGATCCTGACACAGGAACTCACCTCGTGCCGATAGTACGCCATAGAAGATGAGACGGCAACTCACATTCTATTCGAGTGTGATGCCTTGGTCCATAAACGGTTTCTCATCTTCGGTGACACGAACCCTGATTCCTATCACCACCTTGAGGAGCTAGTCACAGGACCCAGGTCTCTTATAAAGGGAACTGCCCTGTGGCAACAGTAACTCAAGGATAGTCATCCAAATAAGAACTTGCCTATCTGAAGATCAGCGGTGGTGATGATATTCAGCTGAACAACCTAGAGTCCTGCACGCATCTGGTGCATGCAAGGACTCTTGGTGCCGAACCTGGTCACAATATTCCCATAGGAAGCAGTGCTTAAAACATCAAGCTTTACAGGAGAGACCATGCCAGGTTTACTTAGATTAGATTAGATTAGAAGGTCCACGATAGCGGACATTGTTAGCCTGGTATAGATGCGCGAGGGCTAACATATTTGTACTTCGTACTTGCTAAATTGTTCACAATGCAGTTATCTCTATGTCCTTTGATCCAGCTCAGAGTAACCATATTCTGGCTGGCCTCATGTTAGAGATTGTTGACATTCTAGTACTAAACTTGAAGTGATACGTGAATTTGTGTCGCTAAAAGTAGAAACTAATCAAATATGACACTGAGTTTGAAACGAAAACAATAAATCAACTATTAAACCAAATTTTAAGAACCATGCGTTGAAACATTAAAGGTTGCGTTGAAAAGATAATAATAAAGAAGTCTATCGATTTTGATAACAACACACAAAAAATTATTTAAAGCGATCAAAACCAAAGTTAATTGATTTTGGTGCAATAAAATGATCTATTTTCCTATTTCTGATGATTTAAATTTAAAATTATGTAAATTTGGCATCACTGATTTCTCACACTCAATCAGACTAAAATTTAGTGTTTTTTGTTTAAATAAAAATTGGTATTCTGGTTCTTTTAAGCGTTCTTGTCACGTTTGAAACGAATAATGGATTGTCTTTGGTAAAGTTATTCGTGAAATGGAGTGAAACTGGTAGCTGAAAAGGTGTGAGGACTCTCACAGTTCAGGTGTGGACGTGTTAACTTCAAACAAAAGATACCGACATTACTGCATTTAAATGTTGAGAACTTGATGCTCATATCAATTCTACTTTTACTCTTTTTTAAACTGATTGTATTCTTCATTCGATCTTTGATAGATTTTAAATAATACAAAGAAAATAGTAAACTGATTATTTTGAGATATCTCTAATGCTAGGTATATTTAAAATTAAGAAATTATAAAAAAATGTGACATCAGGCAGGATTTAAACATGTTACCTTTACCTATAGCCAGTAACGCTTCTATTTTACTGTACTGCATAATTAGGGTCTTAATCGACAAGTGCCCTCGATTTTTTTACATTTTAACGATTTATACATTAAGTACTTGAAAGTTGATAAGGAAATACAGTTAGTCAAAAAAGTTGTAACGTTCGTTTTCGAGCATTCCATCCGAACTAAATATTTTTATATTATCTATTGTTATCGCGCCGATACGAGAAGGGATTGCCAGTTTGGTAGGAGAAAATATGCCTCTTCGATAGTGTATGATTTAAATTCGTTCATTTTATCTGCGAATCTTATTAAATTCAGATTTATTTCTTAATATCTTCGCCCTTCATTCTGGTGAGTACCTTATTGCTTTTGTTTTAATTTTATGTTAGAAATAATCTAAAATGCGGTGAATATAATATTTTATGTATTTTACTAACATTTAAATTTTCGAATACAATTGCTATTGAAAAAGGTCAGTTTTTTGTGGTATTAAAGTATATAAACATGGAAGGTAATTTTTTCTCGAAATTTGGAGAGACTATATAGCGACTGTGTTCGATATTAATTATTTAAAGGTCGGAGTTTTGATTTCAATTTTATTAATAGGGTTATTGCCATCTATAAGAAGGGCCCTATTAAGGACCAGTTAATTCCTACAGGAAATTACGCTGTCTGTCGACAGCCGTTTTGAAGTCGACACCAATTGCAGTTCCGTTCCACATCTAACGAAAATCCGACAGGAAGTTCCTTGAAAGGAATTCAATTCACCTTGCAGTTCCGTTCCACATCTAACGAAAATCCGTCAGGAAGTTCCTTGAAAGGAAATTCTATCCAGATTTGTAGTTCCGTTCCACAACTAATTGAAACTCCGTCAGAAGTCTTCGAAAACCCAAAGATAAGAGAAATAATTAATTTATTTAATTAATTTTTACTAAACCATAATTAAAGTAATAAACCAACTTAAAACTGATTTTTCGAATTTTATTTGTGTGTCTGTACTTGGCGCCCTATAATTGGTGTTTGGAGGGAATTAAATAAAACTCAGAAGGAAGCCACGACCCTCAGGAGCTAGCCTAGGGTAATTCAAGGGTTACAATTTGGCGCCCAACGCCAATTTAACTCTTTAAGGGTTAATTAAGCTACAAAGTCTCCATCACAAAACTTATACAAATAGAAAAACTGTGTTAAATTTAAAGAAAAATAAACAATAAATTAAAATTGGACCAGTAGAAAAGGAAGCAAGATCAAAATCGGTACGTGAAATGCAAGAGGATTGAAAGACAGAATCTGAATTTGAAAAGGAATTTGAAAACGGAAAATAAAAGAAAGGGCCATGGATATTTAGACATGAGTGAAGAAACTAGAATGGAGTAGATCAGAATACTCACGCATGCTCCGGAATTGCATGCTTGGTCAAAAAATTAAGTCGATAAAGTAAAAATTGAGGATTCATATCAGATAGGGTGATCTACATAGAAACAGACATATACAAACGCATCACGGTGTACGGTCCAGTAGAAAACAACAATAAAGAAAATAAGAATAAATTCTGGGAAGAGGTGCAGAAGGCAGTATATAATAAGAGGAAAAGTTTTTGGAACGAAGTTCCTTTTCGCGCGTTACGGCTGAGACTAGCCGGAAAAAATTCAGACCAAAAGTTGTCACGACACGACACGACCAACACACGCATGTTTCTCTGTCTGTCTCTCTCTCTCTCTCTCTCTCTCTCTCTCTCTCTCTCTCATAGATAGATATATCTTTATTTAAATATACATTGATACTAACAAAAGTACAATTAAAAATACACTAATTTAAATTAAAAGAAAATGTATTGTAACGGGATAACCGTAAAGGAAGGGACCTTAATTTGAAAGATTGTTGTTGACAGTTGATTTTTAGAAGTTTGTAAAAAAAATCAACTGACCATTTTAAATAATGTTTCTAGAAAATTCTAGAAACTTCTAAACACACTAACTAGATTAAATAATGTTGTATATAAGGGGATGCACGGACAGTTAACGTCAGTTCGAGTCAAGTGTTCAGAAGAGTTCATTGTATTGTCAAGTAGTTAGACGTTATCCAGCAGAGTTCAGTGTATCTTAACAATTTTGTAAATAAATTGTGTAAAAAGCCCCCATACGTGTTTCAAATTGGTGTCAGGTGTGGGGTGAAGATACAAGAATGCCTGGAAAAAAGATAAATGAACTATTGGTGGCTGAGCTCAGAAGAGAGCTCGAAGAATTGGAGTTGGAAACTACTGGAAGCAAATCCGTATTGTTAAGAAGGCTCCGTGAATACTATGTAAATAATGATTTGGACCCTGACGCTGTGGAGTTCGAAGACCCAGTTCAAAAAGCAAATTCTGAACTAGCTCAACAACTGTCCCAACTGAAAGAGGAGCTATCAGGACGAATGACGAGCCAGCAAGAGGAGCTATCCAGTCAGATGAAGAGACAGCAAGAGGAGCTATCCAGTCAGATGAAGAGCCAGCGCGAAGATATGTCCCAGCTGAAAGAGGAGCTATCAGGACGAATGACGAGCCAGCAAGAGGAGCTATCCAGTCAGATAAAGAGCCAGCAAGAAGAGCTATCACAACGGATGTCTACCATATCAGATGAGTTATCCAGTTCGTTCTCCCAGCAAATATCACATCTTCGTGAAGAACAAAATCAGCAAGTGTCCAGCTTGCGAGACGAACAAAATCAGCAAGTGTCCAGCTTGCGAGACGAACAAAATCAACAAGTCGCCAACTTGCGAGACGAGCAAAACCAGATCAACCAGCAAGTGCAGTCCGAAATAAGAAAGCTTCAACAAGAACAGGAAGCTAGCCGCCGAAACCAAACCATCCACAACGGCGACGGAGATGCAAGAAGGATGGAAACCTGCCACGCAGACGTCGAACGACAAAGAAGCGAGGAGACGACCCATGTACGAACGACGATGAAACCCCCGACCTTCGACGGGAAGACTTCCTGGCCAAATTACCTGAAACAATTCGACGCAGCGGCCAGAGCTAATGGATGGTCATCCCAGGAGAAAGCATTGTCCCTAACCGTAGCTCTGCGAGGCGAAGCTTTAGACGTCTTGCAATCATTGACACCGGATGAAGCTGACAACTTCGAGTTATTGGTGAATCGTCTAGAGATGCGTTATGGTCAAACTCATCTACAACCGGTGTACCGAATGCAGTTAAAGAGCCGAAAACAGAAAAATGGAGAAACTATCCAGGAATTTGAAGCGGATGTAGCAAGGATGGTACGACTTGCGTATTCAAATGCAGCGGAGGATTTCCTGGAGTGCCTAGCAGTCCAAACCTTCACCGATGGTCTTCGAGACGTCGAGTTGCAACGCGCTGTACGGTTGGCGCGGCCGAAGACTCTTGTGGACGCCTTGACCATTGCCCTGGAGTTTGAGGCGGCGACGGAGGCCTCACGTGGAGTTGCTCGACTAAGGGAAATCACCGGTAACTACGACCATGCCGTTCATTCCGTTAGCGACGTTGAAGCGGTAGTAGAGAGATTAATGAAGTTATCTCCAAAAAGAAGGCGCCAAGTGAGATGCTGGAACTGCGGAGAACTAGGCCATATAAGAAATACTTGCCCCCAAAAAGAAAGATCTTCTGCTGAAGTACCCCAGCAGCAGGAAAACTAGAACGGGTCGACTCCTGGAGGGCGAAATCGACCCCAAACATTCCCGAAGCCCCTCACACCATTAAATTGGCAACTCTGCGACATCACGTGGACAGCTTATATGTAGATGGCCTCCTTGATGGGAAGAATATTAGCATGCTGGTAGACACTGGAGCTACAAAAACTATCGTCCGACCAACCATCATTATGCGAAATAAGATGTTGCCTACCAGTTGGAGACTGCGTACCGCTACCGGAGATTCTGCTAGAGTCTACGGTGAGATACAGGTGACGCTACAGTTTGGTTCAACCTCTCTTGTTCACTCAGTGCTGGTGGCTGACGTTGATGAAGATGTTGTTCTGGGCATGGATGTTATGCTCCACTGTGGTTTTCATTTGGATCTTCGCCAACGTATCCTTCGTACTGGTAATGAAGAAATATTCCTGCACCGAAAACAAGTTGACAATGCCTCGATTAAGCTAATCGATGATATCGAACTTCCGGCAAGCTGCGAATGTGTCGTCACAACGCGGTTGGATGGACTGGAGCCAGATGGTGCCCCAGCCATGATAGAGCCGAAGAACCATGACCATGAATTGGGAAAAGGACTCCTTGTGGGTAAGACTCTTGTTAGATCCGCCAAAGAGGTACCCATCCGAGTTATCAACTTGAACGATCATCCAGTTCTTCTCCGAAAGGACACGGAAATGGGAAGTTTAGAACCAGTAATGGCCATAATTCACAAGATAAATGTTACGGAAACAGATGAGACCAACGAAATTGAACAATTAATGACAAAATTAGACCCCTCTTTGTCAAAATTAGAAAAGAAACAGGTAAGAGATCTACTTTACCGTTATAAACCTGTATTTGGTTCTAAAAGTAAACTGGGAAGAACTGATGTTGTACAACATAGAATTGACACTGGTGATGCACGTCCGATTCGACAGGTACCCCGAAGGATGCCTCAAGTTAAAAAGGAAGAAGCAGACAGAGCCCTTAAAGAAATGATTCAAAATGGCATAGTCGAACCATCCAGTAGTCCGTGGGCTTCTCCTGTGGTATTAGTGAGAAAGAAAGACGGATCAATGCGGTTTTGTGTCGACTATCGAAAGCTAAATGATGTCACTAAGAAGGACAGTTATCCTCTGCCAAGGATTGATGATGCCCTCGACGCTTTGGCGGGTTCTACTCTGTTTTCTACCTTGGACCTTAAAAGCGGATACTGGCAAGTTAAAATGAATCCTGCAGACAAAGAAAAGACTGCCTTTACCAGTGGATCAGGGTTATGGCAATTCACGGTCCTTCCATTTGGCCTCTGTAATGCTCCTGCGACGTTTGAACGACTAATGGAGAACATCCTGCGGGGTTTGTCATGGGAAACTTGTCTAGTTTATCTAGACGACATCATCATAATGGGTAAGACCTTTAAGGAACATTTATCTAACCTGGAAGAAGTTTTTAAAAGATTACAGAACGCTAATCTAACATTGAATGTTAAGAAATGCCACTTGTTCCAGAGACAGGTCAACTATTTAGGACATAACGTAAGCAAGGATGGCGTTGCTGTTGACCCCGCTAAGATACAAGCCGTTCAGGAATGGCCAATCCCTATCGACAAACATCAGCTCCGGAGTTTCTTGGGTCTTTGTTCCTATTACCGACGATATGTCAAGAATTTTGGAGACATCGCCAAACCCTTGACACGTTTGACAGAACAAGATAAGTCCTTCTGTTGGGATCAGGAATGTCAAAAGGCGTTTGAAATATTGAAGAAACAGCTTACGTCAGCACCTGTTCTTGCTTATCCACTTCCTGATGGTAAGCTTATTCTGGACACCGACGCCAGCAATGTGGGAATTGGAGCCGTCTTGTCACAGCTACAAGACGGTAAGGAAAGAGTGGTTGGTTACTTCAGCAAAACTTTATCGAAAGCTGAAAAGAACTACTGTGTAACTCGGAGGGAACTGTTAGCAGTTGTAAAATCCGTCAAACACTTTTATAAATATCTGTATGGCAGAAAATTCCTGATGAGAACAGACCATGCTAGTTTAAAGTGGCTACTTAGCTTTAGGAACCCAGAAGGACAGATAGCAAGATGGCTCGAAAAACTGCAGGAATATGATGTTGAAATCGAGCACAGACCTGGAACCACACATCGTAATGCTGATGCACTTTCCAGAAAACCATGTCGACCTGATTGTCCCCATTGTACCCGTATGGAGCAGAACGAGGAAAAACTTGCCTTAGTTAAGGTTGTACCAGGAGACGAGAGCTCTATGCTGGAGGAGCAACAAGAAAACGATCCCGTTCTGAGAAAGATTAGGGAGTGGAAGAGAATGGACCGTCGTCCGTTGTGGAGAGAGATATCCTCATCCTCTCCTGCTTTAAAAGCATACTGGTCCCAATGGAACTCTTTAATTTTGGACGGAGGGCTCGTTAAAAGACTTGTAGAAAATTCCGAGGGCACAGAAACAAGGAAACAAATAGTGGTCCCAAGAAATGCTGTACCGGAAATTTTAAAACAGGTGCATAATGATAGTTCTGGAGGACATCTGGGTATCACGAAAACGCTGCAAAAGATCCGAGATAGATTTTACTGGGTAAATTGCACTAATGATGTTAAAGATTGGTGTCGTAAATGCACTACATGTGCTGCCAGTAACGGTCCGCACCGAAAACCGAAGGCGGAAATGCAGCAATACCTGGTTGAAAGTCCTTTTGAAAGAATCGCAGTAGATGTATTGGGGCCACTCCCACAGACCGATGTAGGAAACAAGTACATCTTTGTTGTAATGGACTACTTCACTAAATGGGTTGAAGCATATGCAGTTCCCAATCAGGAAGCTACCACTTTAGCAGATATATTGGTTGAAGAATTCGTAAGCCGATTTGGGGTACCATTAGAATTACATTCAGACCAAGGAAGAAATTTTGAGAGCAAGCTGTTTCAAGAAGTTTGCCAAAGATTAGGCATCCACAAAACGAGAACCACAGCAATGCACCCTCAGTCTGATGGGATGGTGGAACGAATGAACCGGACTATAACCAACTATCTGTCAAAAGTGGTGTCAGATTGTCAGAGGGATTGGGATCGACATATTCCACTATTTCTAATGGCAATTCGATCGGCCATCAATGAATCAACTGGCCAAACGCCTGCGAAGGTCCTGTTCGGTAGAGAAATGAGGCTACCATGTGACTTGGTGTTTGGTTGTAAACGTGGTGAAGAAATGGCACGTGAACAATATGTCACCGACCTTCAGAATCGAATGGAAAATATACACAACCTGGTGCGTGGAGAACTACAATTATCTAGTGATCGGATGAAGAGGTACTATGACACACGGACAATGGAAAAGAGTTACCAAGTTGGAGATTTAGTCTGGCTCTATAACCCCCGACGGCGTCGAGGTATTTGTCCCAAATTACAAAAGAACTGGGAAGGTCCTTACACCATCAAGAAGAAGATTAACGATGTCATTTATCGGATCGTGAAAATTCCCAGAGGGAAACCCGTCGTGGTCCATCATGATCGTTTGACGCCTTACCAGGGAAACCACAGTGGAGATGCGCAGCAACTCCAAGAAGATGGTTTGGCTGGCTCAAGGAGTGTGCGGGATTCCGATGTAGGAAATAACATTCCAGGAGGAATGAATCTAAGGAGGGGGCAGTGTAACGGGATAACCGTAAAGGAAGGGACCTTAATTTGAAAGATTGTTGTTGACAGTTGATTTTTAGAAGTTTGTAAAAAAAATCAACTGACCATTTTAAATAATGTTTCTAGAAAATTCTAGAAACTTCTAAACACACTAACTAGATTAAATAATGTTGTATATAAGGGGATGCACGGACAGTTAACGTCAGTTCGAGTCAAGTGTTCAGAAGAGTTCATTGTATTGTCAAGTAGTTAGACGTTATTCAGCAGAGTTCAGTGTATCTTAACAATTTTGTAAATAAATTGTGTAAAATGCCCCCATACGTGTTTCAGTATATTAAAAAGAAAATACTGTAGAAAAACAAAGTACCTATAATAGTATTATATTTTATTTCATCCTGTTTTTATAAATAAATAAATTCATAAACATTTTAAAAATAGTTCGTAACTTGACTAGTTAGGTACCTTAAATTACCTTAACTGTTAGTTACTGTCAAATATTTTAAAATTTTGTATTAAATTGTTAATTCCTGATTTAAATTAAATTGAAATAAAAAGTTATTTTAGGTAAGGTATATGTATGTCATGTAAACCTCTGGTGTTGTATGAATGGGCACTTTTGGTAAAAGAAACGAACTGTTAAAAATATTCAGGTGATAATGGATTTACTATTTTTAATTTTGCTTTGAACAGTGTAGTCTCGCGACTTTGTTAAGTTTATACAGATTTTTTGTAGATAATAAATCATAAAATAATAACAATAATGTATCCTGACAGTGTTTCTCTACAAATTCCGGATATTGCTGATGGAGTTAGGTAAGTAGAGATTTTATACAGACAATAATAAATGCTTATGTATGTATAAACACTCTGTTGTGTTTACAAATTACAATTCCTTCACTAATTAATCGAAAGGAACTTCGTTCCATCCGGGTGTCCCTTGACACCTCTCACTTTTTTTAGTAACAGGAGATTGTAACGTTAGAGTCCGCTGTAAGAATGATTAGGCAGTGGATACAAAAGGAAGATATGGTAAACGCATAAGAAGTAATAATGGCAGAAGAATGATAGAGTTTTGTTTAATGAAAAATCTTGTGATAGCCAATTCTTTCTTTCAATATAAATTTTTATTTTCATTTGTATACAATTTATTTAGGTATAGTAATAATTCGTAAAAATATATCTTCCATCTCTCCGTAGAAATTTTATAAACATAAGTAGAATAAAATTAGCAGCAGAAGAAATTCAACAGTAGCGACATGGCGACTACATATCAGAATTCCACGAAATCAAGATATTGGTCCCGTTGATTATGCGAGATCTGAGATACCCTTCTGTCACTCTCATATTTAACATCGCCATCGTAAGAACCAAAGACAAAGATATTTCATTGGAGATGTGGCGCTGGCGGTTTTTTCTAGCTAATCGACTTCGATCTTTTATGTCTAAGCGATATTGGTCTCGAATATTTAGTTAAATAATTTTAATTTTAAATTCATCTATAAGTTTGTTTTCTTATTATTAATCTTATTAGAGTAAAAATATTTGATGTTTGTGTCTATCAAAAGATTTTTTCATATTTTTGTTATAGTTACCATTTATTATATATAGGGTATTACATTAAGGACGACTTGCGGCCATAACTACGAAACAGAAAGTTGAGGAATAGTATATTCTTTTCGATTACTCGTGGTTCCTCTCGCTCGCTACGCTCGCGTTCGGAATTCTCCACTCGTATCGAATTTTCATTCTAACCGTGTAACAGACTGTATTTTCTCCACGACCATGTAATAATTCTGTTTATTTAAATTGAAATATGTAGCAAAACAATTAGAAAACCGCACTGAACAAACTGAGTGACAGTTTTAAAATTCGCAGGGCAATCTATGTACACTTTCTATTATTAAAAATGAAGTCTGAATTATTACATTCATTAATGGTCGTGGAGAAAATAATCTTATACCCATGGATCACAAATTTAATAGAAAAAAATATATCCTATCTCTTGTATTGTTTCCAAGCGAATGAATAATACAGAAGATAACAGATTCTAAACAATTTTTGATTTAAAATTAATTTATATCTTTAGCTCGTACCCTAAATATTCAAGAAAGCGACCGATATTAAATGCTAAATCGTGCCCAAGTTAACTTCATTAAAATTGACATTGACGTTATTTACGAGCGTAACAGAGCCGAAACCGAAACCCACCCCCAAAAATATAAATATACAAACCGAGAATTAAGTCTGCTTTATATTATTTTCTATTTTGTATTCAAATGTGATTAAACGTCAAAGAAGAAACATGGCCGGTAATTTTCTTTGTGATTCGGTCGCATGAAATTGTCATCGTCGATCATGCAATATGTATATTAATGAATGTTTTGTTCTGCCATCTTAAATGTTGACTCTTTAAATGATTGGTACAGCTCGATCAGAAGTTCTCAAACAAATAAATTTATTATTAATAAATATTTCAAGTATTTATGAAAGATATAAATCAAAAGCTCTGTTCAAGTCAATGGTATTAACACACTTATCGTACAGATACAATTCTAACAAACTAACAAATTAATAAAAAGGATTTGTAAGTCGTTGTGAGGTTTGATATTTGGGGATTTAAATCTTTATTGCAAATAAGAAGATAGAAATCCCAAACAAACTCATAAAACTACAGCAAATGTGCCTACAGAACTCCAAAGCAAAAATAAAATTTAAGGTGTGAAGCAAAGAGACCCAATCTGTCCCACTATCTTTAATCTAGTATTAGAATATGTAATATAAATTTAAAGAAGTTACCAAGTTCAACTATCTAGGTGTAACAATAGGAAAAAGCAGCAAAAAGTGAACCAGGAGAGGATCCAGAAACGTATGCAAACTTTTGGAAGGAATCAACACGTACTCAGATCCAAAAACCTCAGCAGAAAAACAAAAATCAAAATTTACAAGACATTGATTAGACCAGTTATCACCTATGCAATGGAAATCACGATACTAACAAAAAAATATGAAAAAGATCTAAGAATAGTGGATAGAAAAATAATAAGATCAATATTGGGACCAAAAATAACAAGTGGTGTGGAAATAAGAATGAAGACTAACAAAGAAGTTAAACAAGAAATGGAAGCAGAGAACATTGCAAGATACATAAAAGCAAGGCGACTAGAATGGGCAGGCCACATAATAAGAAGAACACCTACAGAAATGATAAAAAGAATTGGACACCACTAGGACCAAGAAGAAGAGGAAGACCCAGGTTAAGATGGATGAACCAGATAGAGGAAGACGCAAAATTAATGAAAATAAAAGACTGGAAGATGAAATGCAGAAACAGAAAAGATTGGAAAAAGATAATCAACGCTGCAAAAACACATGCAGACCTATAAAGAAATAGACTAAACAGGAATAATCCACCTGGAAAATCGGATTACAATATGCCTCGGCATTGCCATAATTCACTAGGATTGAATGGCAGTGATGATGATGATAGCAAATATAGAATTCGTCCCTTTACAGTTGTAATTCCTGTTTGTACGACAAAAATATTTTTTTTATTGCGAAACAAAAAACCGACTTGGAGCAGAATACAGCAAGACGCCAAAAAAACGTACCCACACATGCGTTTTTTGAAGTTATACTTCTTATCATGGACTTGATTTGTGTGGGGTCAAATGGCAAAAATCATTACATATGTAATGGTGTGAGTAAGAGAGAGACAGAAACACATAATGTAAGGTATCAGTACATTGAAAAGAGATATACAAAAAAGAATCTGAGCTAATGTTTTGGAATATCATAGTGACGTATTACATTGTGTTTGACAGATTAATTTATAATTTTGTCACGTAAGTAAACATATAAAGTTTAGTATTTTATATTAATAATATTAATCATAATATTCAGTAATGAGTATTGTATTGTAGTCCATGGTTGCATTATATTTTGCACTATGGGGTTTTGTAAACACTTTTTTTGTACATTCATCGTTTTACTGTTTAGTTTTCGTGTTTGAAGGACACACATCAACTGGTCTTATTTTTCTAAGTATTTATTTAATTGAATACAGTTAATTTAAAAAAAAATATTTCTACTTGGCTGTGTTTGTAGTTATTAAGTTTTAGTAGTTAACAGTGCATAGAAGTATAACTTCTGCCACACCCTTTTTTTTAATATGTTTTTTAATAAGTACAAATTGGACTAGTAGAAAATTGACAATACACATATTAGATGAGAGATGAGACCCAAAAAGAACATTGACATCTGACACTTGACGTGTCCACACGTGATATTGGAATGAATTTAGTAGTTCAGATTTTGGATAAATTGAAATTTCAGCCTTTTTATTACCACTGTCTTCGATACATCATTTACTGTCCTTTTATTACGTTTATAATCGAAGGACTGATGGCATGAACCACGAGGTGACATCCCCGTTTATAATGGCGTCCGATTGTCAAATAATGATTTAGTTATTTTTTCTTTTCTAATGCACGTCGCAATCTTCTCGTCGTCGTGCCATTAAAGGCTCCTCCACCTATTTGCTTTTTCGGTTGAGGCACACCTGATTCTATTAATCATGAATCGTTTTTGGCAAAAGATTGTAGCCGATGGTGATATTCCCTTAAAGACGTCTATACTTACAGAGGCGGAACAACAAAGCACAAAAAAATAGTATTAATAATATACGAGGTAGATTTATTATTTATATAAACAAGTAAAAAGAAATTCTAAGATGCTTTGTCACTCCCTTAAATTTATATTTGACCTTTCTCATATTTAGCATTTCTGAAATTTGTTATTTCTGATATTTGACAATTCTAAAATTTGACACTACTGACATTTAACATTTTTTACATATCTGACATTTGACAGTTCTGAGATTTGGTATTTATGACATATGACATCTCTGACACTTAACATTTTAGACATGCAGCATTTCTGACATTTAGCATTTCTGATATTTGACAATTCTAAAATTTCTATCAAATAAGATTTCTGACATTAGACATTATTGACATTTGATATATTAACATTTGGCATTTGACATTTCTGGCCTGTGACATTTCTGGCATGTGACTTTTCTTACATGTGTCATTTCTGACATTTGACATTACTGACATTTGACGTTTCTGACATTTTAATGGTTTTAATAAGTAAAAATTTATCGTAGAAATGTTGTGGCTTTGATTATTAATTGTTATTTCCGCTTTAAGGTTTTCATTGAAGAAAGAATATTGTTATTGATTATTTGAAAAAAAAGTGTGTAGGTACCTATATGTTACTTCCTTTGTTGTTTTATCAAGATTAGAACTATTATTAATATTTCTTTGATATTTTTTACGTGTATGGACATCTTAGGTAGTATTATTACGATATTATTTATGGGAAATCATAAATCAAAATTAAAAATAAAATTGATTAGTGTATGGGTTGATGCATGGTGAGTGTTTGTAACATTACTTATGAAATGGTCCATAAAATTTGCCAATGAATGGTTTTAACGTCGTTAAATATATTTAGATGTGACAACTCCATATATTTGGTATAGGCTTTGTTTGTTATTTTTTTTAAATAATATTATCTTATGTATTTCTGTGTTTGATTATTTTCCAAACAGCTATAATTTAAATAATTATAAAATGGGTCAAATTATACAATTATACAATATACAATTATAACTCTTTCGAACGGCACTAGTCTTATTTCGATCGCTTCAGCCATTTAAATATCATAAAAGAGTTTCATATATACACACACAAAGACGCGCGCGCGCATGCACGAACACACACACAGGTGCGCGCGCAGGCAAACATACAAATATATACGAACATCATCACGGGAATGCTAAGAAGGGTTTCCTAGGACCAAAAAACGTGTAAATCTGGTGAAAACTCAATTATCCAAAATCAAGTCGTGTGACTGACAGACAGAATCTATGCTGATACACTGATGTTAATTTAAGGTATAAAAAGAGCTTTGTTTTGTTAAACAACAATTTTTCATGATTTTATTCATATTTTCTAACAAACAGTTGTAAGGTCCGCGTTCTCCTCTACAACAGAAGTAAAGTATAGTCCATATAACGCTTTTTTCTGTCGCTTTTTCGATTCTCACTTATGTACGAAAGTTACGAACCTATAGCATATCCTTATCTATATATATATAAAAAAAAGGTTTGTGTTTTTATGTACGAAATCGATGAACTCAAAAACTACTGGACCGATTATTATGAAAATTGGTATATATATATGTATTTGTCACGGGGAATGTTTATATGATATGCTTATTGATGCCACTCGCCACCAGGTGGCGCTGCAAAGTAGCAACTTCTGCCCCGTTCAACCGATTTTCATGAAAATTGGTATGTATATGTATTTTTTCACGGAGAAAACGAATATGCTATGCTCATTGATAACACTCGCCACCAGGTGGCGCTGTAGAGTAACAACTTCTGCCCTGTTCAACCGATTGTCATGAAAATCAGTAGGATGCTGTATTTTTAATGGTTAATATGAATATGAATATATTAATGGAAGTTACCACCAGATGACGCTTTCATTAAACGAGCAACCACTACTTATTTGATTACTTTATATCACGCCACCGTAAGGTGGCGCAGTTGATATCACATATATTTAAACGAGCAATCCTTATTTATCTACTCTACAGGGTTTGTCTGGAAAGTAATAGGACTGAGTCGATTTAAAAAAATTTATTGAGCCAATTGTTACAATTCTTTAAAAACTCTCAAAATAGGCTCCTTCTGCGTTGATGCAGAGCTGCCAGCGCGATTTCCAAGCATTGAAGGCGTCACGGTAGGCATTCTCCGGAATAGCCGTGAGAGCCGCGGTGCATGCTGCTTGTATCCCCTCTGCCGTCTTAAAATGCTTGCCATTCATCGGCCGTTTCAGGCGAGGAAACAAAAAAAAGTCTGGGGTGGCACATCTGGGCTGGAGGGCGGTTGCGGAAGCGTTGGGATGCCGGCCTTGGTCAGGTAGCTGTTCACAAGAAAGGCGGTGTGAGCCGGGGCGTTGTCGTGGTGCAACTTCCAGTCGGCTGCGATGTCTTGTCGGACCCGATTGACCCTTCGTTTGAGTCTCTTGAGCACTTCCACGTAAAACTTGGCGTTGACGGTTTGTCCAGGAGAAACAAATTCATGGTGGACGATGCCTTTGATGTCAAAAAAGACAATGAGCATCGTTTTCACTTTCGATTTGCTCATTCTTCCCTTTTTTGGGCGAGGAGACGCCGGCGTGTGCCACTCGGAAGATTGCCTCTTTGTCTCGGGATCATACTCGAAGATCCAGGACTCGTCACCTGTGATTACGTTATTTAAAAATTGAGGGTCACTTTCACACATGTTCAAATTTTCTTGGCACACTTCCACTCGCCGCAATTTCTGGTCGTCAGTGCGCACTTTTGGGACCATCTTCGCGCACACCTTGCGTATGTTCAAATGCACCGTCACAATGTCATGAACCACAGATTTTGGTAAATTTAACATCTGGGCAATTAAACGAATACTTAGTCGACGGTCTGAGTTCAAAACTTTGCGCACACGAGTCAGATTGTCGGTGTTTGTCGAAGTCGAAGGTCTTCCAGCACGGTCTTCATCGGCGACCTCTTCCCGGCCCTCCAAAAAGGCCTGGTGCCACCGAAACACACCACTTCTTGCTAAAGCAACATCTGGGTAATCCTGCTTGATCATATCAAACCTCTCTGTTGCAGATTTACCGAGTTTTACACAGAATTTAATCGCGTACCTCTGCTCTAACGAACGCTGCATTTTCGGCTTGCACCACTCACAGAAATACGTCGCGCGAAAATGCCTGTCCTGACTCTCCAGGTGCTCGGAGACAACCGACCAGCCACTCGTTCGTTAGCTAGGGACGCCCTCTACCGAATCCAGTCGGCGCGTATACGTTCCAAAGTACAGTCGCGGCGGAAGAAAATCAGTCCTATTACTTTCCGGACAAACCCTGTATATATATAAAAAGATGTTTTATGTATGAAATCGATAGACTCAGAAACTATTTGACCGATCATTATGAAAATTGGTATGTACATGTATTTTTCCACGGAGGAGCTGTATATGCTATGCCCATTGATGTAACTCGCTACCAGGCGGCGCTGTAAAGTATCGACTTCCGCCCCGTTCAACCGATTGTCATGAAAATCAGTATGATGATGTATTTTTAATGGGTAAGATAAATAGGATATTCGTATTAATGGAAGTTACCACCAGATGGCGCTTCCATTAAAGGAGCAACCACTACTTATTTGAGTACTTTATATCACGCCACCGTAAGGTGGCGCAGTTAATATCATATATATTTAAACGAGCAATCCTTACTTAAGTATTGTGACGCCACCGAAAGGGGGCGCAGTTAATATCACCTATATTTAAACAAGAAATTCTTACTAAATTAAGTATTGTTATGCATCTAATATATTTTATCGATAAACTACAAAATATAACAAAAAAAAAATAGTATAAACCGAGAAAATATGATGAAAACGATAAAATCAAAATAAATTGAAAAAACGAAAAATGGAAGAATGACATAAATGATTTGCGGTATGAAGTCCGCTGGGTCAGCTAGTTTTACTATATAATCTTCCTAATTATAGTTACCATGTAAAGGTATTACTTAATAGATATTACTACAACTGTACCTACTTGTTGGTAATTTTTTAGTTCAGCATAATTGTCGAAAATAGTAGAAAATATTTACCCTAAAAGTAGAGTGCATCATATGTAAAGATTAGAGTGTCTCAGCTGCAGAATCGAGTCCAAAGTGCCAGTAAACACCTAAAACAGACGTTAGAGACACCATTTGTTCGGAATTCAACTGGCAATTACTACAATCATCCGATTGATGACGATTTACGATCGTTCATCGGCCGTGAACACCATATGCGACCCAATGACGGTCGTACAGGTATCTCGATAGCCACTTTTACAATTTCTTGTATTGTTATGTTTGTTCTTGGCTTCTTTCTGCAACGCGGATTGAACTATTAAGAAATTGTTTATGGGAAAGCATAAATCTATGGTGAATAAGATGGATTATTCGATTCACTTCGGCATATATAAACTGGAGGTCAGCAGTTTTAAGTTGTTTTTTTATACGTTACTATACAAGGAAACTTTTATGGACATGATTTTTTTCTTACCAATAATTTTACTTTACAATCTTTTGTTTAAATCTTTACTTAACTAACGATCATTGCGTCAAATGCAATTTTATTACCTATTTTTTTAATTACATTAAATATATGGGTATTCTCATTGTGCAGGTATAAAATTAGATAGAACCAACAGATGACAAGTTTTAATCTGTTCAAATTCTTAATATTTTCACTGCTTCACATATAAAATAGGTAAAAAACAAATTTCTATATGTTTATAGTTTTTACCCCGTTTGACCCCATTTTTTAATAATATTAATCTACGTTTTTCAAGTTACACTTCTTTTGGCGCATACACCGTCACGAAAAACATATACCTTGTACTGACGAGGCCTAATAGGCCGAAACCGGCCTACAAGTTATGTTGTCCCTTCTAACTGCAAACCAGAACGGTTGGTTTAAATTTTTTATTAGAAATGCCAACCCCGTTTGACTTTGAAGTGTAATCCAATATCCGTCGGGGCATATAACCTGGGAAGTAGTTGTTTTTTCTTGGTTAAACGGTCAATTTTTTTGAAAATGTTTTTCAAAAACTTGTTAAGCGTTTGAATAATAATATTCTTTGATATCTATTGTTTTATTAATTTTGCTCATTTTTTTTTATTACTTATATTAACATTTTCTTAGTAGGTATTTATTTTTATGAAAATTTTACTCTAAATGACAGTTTCGCCACTGAATAAATATCTACAACTACAGTAGTAGGTCATAAAGTCATGATAATTTTTCTGGTGCTCTAAATTAGAATTAGAACACAGCAACTAACTGTAAATTGATTTTTCTAAGTTCCAACAAACTTATAAGTGCATTTATTTGATTTTTATTTTGTTAGTGTATTATATTATATATACCTACATCTAGTTGTTGTATAGGACATACGGTAAATAAAGTGATTATAACTAACAATAATTACATTTGACATTAACAACACCACCTTGCCCGTTTTAAAAATACTTGCAGTAAGTAGCATATAAACGTTTTAATAGCCCCTATCGTTCTAATATAATATAAGCCAATAATTTAAACAGTAGTTTTGAATATATTATTAAACAAAGAGGAATATTTATATCGGAAATTCTTTGTAATGGATTTATATGAAAATCTTAAAATTAAATGCAGATCAAATTAAGAAAAATTAGATCTATACATTTCTACTATCATATAATAGTACATTACGTAACGAGTGCGGAAAGCAGGTGATCCCATCACGAGTGCGTTTGCTCACCGCACGAGTTGCATATTCTATTTTTCATCATTCCGTGAGGAAAGCTCTTGAATTTATGTAAAATACAAGGAAAGAAGATAATAAAAGTAGTATTAGGTCGTTTGAGTCGTAGGCACTGAGTAACGCAAAAAAAGAGTTGATGGTGAACACTGCATTTCACTAAAATATGCTGTAAACATTTCTTCCGCAAAGGATGAGGATTTTTTTTTTCTTCTCCATGTTTTAAAAGCATTATATGTTATTATATAGTATCGTTGTTTTGACTTCTCTAGCATGAATGTTGTAGAAATATATTGAGTTCAAAAATCCTTCTCTTTATATTATAATTTGTATTTTTAGTTTATTTTATAAGAAGATATTTTAAAAGTGAAAGCTTTCTTTTAAGCTAACATTTGGTGTTTTTACATTTCTGTTTCTAAAGTGTAAGATAAAATTCTTAAACTACGAGTCATAAAACCAGGTATAATTTACCCAAAATATTACCAGATGTTAAGGGACAAACAACCATAGTTGTAAAGTCGTGAGTTAGTTCTTTCTGATATTTAAGATTGTAAAGACATACTTCCTAGACTCTCTTTTTAAAATAAAGACAATTCCAATAATTAAATCTTAATTATTTCACAAATTAACCATTGAATATCCCATAATTTCCAACAAATGTACACTCAGTACGTGGAAGTTTTACATTTCGTAACGTTGAAGGAAGCATTGCTTTCCGCATGGTCCTGCATGGTCGAAAACAGTGCTTTCCGCACGGAGTGATGAAAAACAACATACGCGAAAATTTAAAAGCAGCTAGAGATAGAAAGACTAGAGTTCCGTTACTTATTTTTGTAGCGATATTTCTGTCCTTTGTTTCTAATTTTAAAAAATTATTGAATATTCTCTGAAGCTCACGTAGAAATGTAACCTGAAATTTGCTTGAAAGGTTAGAAACAAGGAGGTCACAGAAAATTGCGTTACTTATTTTTGAAACAAGTTGTCATAACACCTCTTTCCAACCTTAAAATGTTTCAATGATTACGGAAATAAAGTTTTGCAAATACAAAGGATTGATAAAAAATAGTTATTTGTGACACAAGGACGGAAAATAACATTTTTGGTCCTCCGTCCAGAAACAATACTATTAATTACTTCAAAATCGTCCGGAAAATGGCATTTTCCGGCCTAGGCCGGCAAAGTAGCTTTTAGATTATCTAAAGAGATGGCGCTATGAGTTTAAATTTTTTCATCAAAAATACATAATGAATAATACAAATTTTAATTAAATTTATTTAAAAACAGCGTATAATATACTAAACTTACCTATAACTTTTTCCAAACATAAGCAGGATTCTAATTTACATTATTTCTCTCACAACTTGTATTATAAAATTTGACATTTATGTCAATTTAGAACTACTTATCATTCGATTATGAAAATAGTTCATTGTCTCTGCTATCTTTATTTATAAAATTATTAGATATTAATGTTAATATTTTCAATATAACAATTTTTACTGTGCTGCTTATTAGCACAGTATTTGTATGTATAAAAATTAAGGAACTTGAAATCGATTATCAGAAAATCATTCCTTATTACTAATTTTTTAATCCTGCAATAGATGTCAATAAACATGTAATCTTGTATGTCACAAAGTAAAAAAGCACAGGTAAAAAGTTTTTGAACTTGTTGTTTGCAACATATGTTAATTAAAACACTAATAACACTAGTAACACGTATATTCAGTATCAAACAAGTTATTAAACAACTATAAATATAATTATATTAACATCACGTCATACCAATACCAGTTGACTGACAGTCTGTCGTCTTCTAGTCACTGGTCTAACTTCAGGTAGGACTAACAGTCAACTGTTGAACATAACAGAACTTTTGAAAATATTAAAAATTAGTCGGACCAAAAAATAGTGTGTGTTACACGTCCGGAAAATATTTTGCAAGTGCTCGTATTGTTTCGCCTCGGTGCTACGCACCTCGGCTACACAACTTTACTCGCTCTTGCAAAATGTCATTTTCCGTCCTTGTGTCACAAATAACTATTGCAAGAGCGAGTAAAGTTGTGTAGCCGAGGTGCGTAGCACCGAGGCGAAACAATACGAGCACTTGCAAAACATTTTCCGGACGTGTAACACACACTATTTTTTGGTCCGACTAATTTTTAATATTTTCAAAAGTTCTGTTATGTTCAAGACTTGACTGCTTGTGCTACCTGAACTTAGGCCACTGACTAGAAGAGAGCCGACAGATATAAGCGCCACATTGGATGTTTATATTATAGTTGTGTTGTTGTATATTGTGTAATAACTTGTTTAATACTTAATATACATGTTTAGATTCAGCAGTTATTAGTGTTTTAATTAACATATGTTGCAAACACAACAAGTTCAAAAACTTTTTACTTTGTGACATACAAGATTAGATGTTCATAAATTGACATAAATGTCAAATTTTAAAATACAAGTTGTAAGAGTAATTAAATGTAAATTAGAATCCTGCTTATCTTTAGAAAAAGTTTAGGTAAGTTTAGTATATTGGATGCGAAGCTCTTAAAGATATTTTTGGCGCAAAAAGGGAACCTGAAAGTTTTTTGAAAAGTTAAAAACAACGAAATATAGAGAGGTTAGTTCCGTTACTAATTTTTGTGACCATTTTTCTGCCATAATACCTTTTTGGAACTAAGTTCCTTACGGCAGGCTTGGAGAAGATAGGGATTTTTCTGCGTGACTGAACTGAAAAAAAAATGTAATAGTAAAAACCGTAACGAAAAACCCGTTAAATGACACGTTCATCAAATACATTCTGGAAGTTATTATACGTAGGTGGTTCGGTGGTTCATTGGTAAAATGCTCGCCTGCCACGCGGGCGGCCCGGGTTCGATTCCCGGCCGATGCAAGTTTTTTTTTGTATATATATCTCTTAACTTTTACCTTTTTTTTGTTAAAGTAATATTAGATATAATTTTTAAAAATCTTGATAGTTGAAAGTAGTTAGGAAATTGAGAAAAAAGTAAATGTACTCTTAAAAGCGCACCTTGAATTTTTAAGAAGCCTCTTTCTTAACGCCAAGATTTCACTGATTTTGATATATTGACCGTTAAATGAGACGTGCGCACTGCGCAGGCGTTACAGTCGTATACACAAGCGAGTAGTGTTATGTGTCGATTCTACGTTAGCCAAAGGAACTTAGTTCCTACCTAGTGTCCCACGACACCATTTTAACTTTTTAATGTTAAAATTATTCAATGATTACTGAAGCTGACTACCCCAAATATTAAGGAAGAATAAAATAAATTTTTAAAAAATGACATTAATCGAAAAGATATTAAAAAACTTCCATATTTGACAGGACAAAAAACATTAGCCGGTAGGGCCTCGAACCATTCGGTCACAAATGCCTCAGTGGTTAAATAGCGTATTTGTTCACATCTTGATTTAACACTCGTTGCATTGGACCCTAACCCAATTTCTCCCTAAGGCTGTTAATATCATTTTTTTTTTTGTATATTTTAAAATCTTAAAAACTCATGTGTTCCGGTCCATTAACCGAGTAAAAAAATATAAAACAGGGCAAAAAATGAGTAACTCAGAGTTTGATGTCTTTCTCTCATTAAACTCATAAATATGTTTAATTAGCTGTACCCGGCGCGCGTAGCTAGGCCTACAACAAAAATAAATTTAAGAAAAATAAAAGAGAAGAAGAGATAGAGAAGAAAAGAAAGTTTATAGTTTTGTTTTACTTCGCACCAAAAATATATTTTTCGAACTTATAATTATACGAATTCGTATAGATATCTATTAATCAGTATTGAATTTGATATATGGAGGCGCCATTTGGTGGTAACTTCCATTAATACGAATGTCATATTCATCTAACCCATTAAAAATTCATCATCATACTGATTTTCATGACAATCGGTTCAACGGGGCAAAAGTTGCTATTCTGCAGCGCCATCTGGTGGCGAGTAGCATCAATGAGCATATCATACAAACCTTCTCCGTGGAAAATACATATACCTACCAATTTTCATGACTATCGGTTGAACGGGACAGAAGGTGCTACTCTGCAGCGCCACCTGGTGGCGAGTGGCATCAATGAGCATATCATACAAACCTTCTCCGTGGAAAAATACATATATATACCAATTTTCGTAATAATCGGTAAAGTAGTTTTTGAGTTCATCGAGTACATACAGACAAACATTCATTTTTATATATATATATAGATAGATAAGGAATTAAGTAAGTCGTCTATGGCGGAATGAATTAAGGCGAAACCGGCTATAGGTGTCCTATGTGACATGCGTTAAATTCAGGTATGATCAAAAACACAAACTGAATGGTTTAAGGCACTACCGGCTTTAGAAATAGATTTCAGGTTAGCATCCTACTGTATCTGACAATTTCTCGATTTTTTTCTTAATGTTGTATCTTGTTTCTAATTTTTAAAATTAAAAAATCTCATAAGAATCTATACATCCATACATTTTTATAAAAAAAGTGCCAAACTTAAAAAATTCTAATAAACACAATGGACCCAAAGTTTTTAATATTTTTTGCCAGAAAACTGAAGATTACTTGAAAATGTGTGAGCAACGAAAAACCAGGGAAAGTTCCGTTACTCATTTTTGTGACGACTTTTTTGTCACAGCACCTCTTCTTAGTCTAATATTAAAAGCAACACTTTGTGAATATTCTCCACTCTATAGAATTCTTATATTTTAGATTTGTTGCTATTGAAGCAACGTAGGTAATTATTGTGATAGTGACCGACATGTCTTGATAATATTGTAGGACAAGATTTATGACTCTTTGAATAACTAAATGTAAAATGTCACAATGTTACAATAATTTAGATAACTTTACAATTAGAATTTAAAATTAACCAAAGGCAATAATTTAACATCAGTGTTAATTTATTTAAATAACTAAAAAGTGTATTACAAATTTGAAGGCGCCAAAGATATTGATGTTATTTTTATAATAAGTCAAAGTTATATGAAGTGCTTATTTTAAATTATTATAGTACCTAAGTATAAATATGCAGTATGAGACACATAATATATCCTGTTGACAATTTGTTCAAATTAATTATTAAAATTACCTGCATTGTTCTAATATATAATTACTTTTCAACCGACTTAAAATGCCTTAAGACAGTAAATAGGCTGATGGTGTGAGATCATAAAAATAAATAAATATTGCTTCATAGAAAACAGCTGTTAGATTGAGTATAAAAATTGTGCGTTTAAATATCCACTACACAATACGTCACTCATGAGATAAAAAAAGGAATTAATTAAATATAACTATTAATAAACATCCATAAAGTTTATAACAGGACTAATAATGTCAAAAATAACTTACTTAACATTGAATTAGCATTCGTTTCCGCATCATTGAATGCGAGCCAGATAACAATCTTGATTAAATCTTTTGTTAAAATAGCTCAAAATTTGAAAATTGATCGTATTAAACATAAAAAAGGTTTGGTGATTACGCTATTGCAATATCATCTTTATTTTAAAATTTTTGTTAATCTTTCATTTTTCCCCTTTCAATATACTCTACATCCTCATCCTGAAACCTCTCCACACAGCTCCAAGTAGTGCTGCAGGTCATTTTTTGGCAAGCTGTTAAGTAGCTGCGCCAATTTTTGTTTTACGCCCTCTATAGGATTTTGGTGGATTACCTTCAAGCAGGATTTAATTTTTGGGAACAGGTAAAAGTCGCGAAGTAGTGCTGCAGGTCATTTTTTGACAAGCTGGTAAGTAGCTGCGCCAATTTTTGTTTTACGTCCTCTATAGGCTTTTGGTGTGTTCCCTTCAAGCAGTATTTCATTTTTGTAGAAAGGTAAAAGTCGCGAAGTAGTGCTAAAGGTCATTTTTTGACAAGCTGTTAGGTAGCTGCGCCAATTTTTGTTTTACGCCCTCTATAGGCTTTTGGTGGGTTCCCTTCAAGCAGGATTTAATTTTTGTAAACAGGTAAAATTCGCGAAATAGTGCTGCAGGTCATTTTTTTACAAGCTGTTAAGTAGCTGCGCCAATTTTTGTTTTACGCCCTCCATAGGGTTTTGGTAGGTTCCCTTTAAGCAGGTTTTGATTTTTGTAACCAGGTAAAAGTCGCGAAATAGTGCCGCAGGTCATTTTTTGACAAGCTGTTAAATAGCTTCGCCAATTTTTGTTTACGTCTTCTATGGGCTTTTGGTGGTTTCCCTTCAAGCAGCATTTGATTTTTGTGAACAGGTAAAAGTCGCGAAATAGTGCTGCAGGTCATTATTTGACAAGCTGTTAAGTAGCTGCGCCAATATTTGTTTAATGTCTTCTACAGGCTTTTCGTGGTTTCCCTTCAAGCAAGAATTGATTTTTGGGAACATGTAAAAGTCGCGAAGTAGTGCTGCAGGTCATTTTTTGACAAGGTGGTAAGTAGCTGCGCCAATTTTTGTTTTACGTCCTCTATAGGCTTTTGGTGTGTTCCCTTCAAGCAGTATTTCATTTTTGTAGAAAGGTAAAAGTCGCGAAGTAGTGCTGCAGGTCATTTTGTGACAAGCTGTTAGGTAGCTGCGCCAATTTTTGTTTTACGCCCTCTATAGGCTTTTGGTGGGTTCCCTTCAAGCAGGATTTGATTTTTGTAAACAGGTAAAATTCGCGAAATAGTGCTGCAGGTCATTTTTTTACAAGCTGTTAAGTAGCTGCGCCAATTTTTGTTTTACGCCCTCCATAGGGTTTTGGTAGGTTCCCTTTAAGCAGGTTTTGATTTTTGTAACCAGGTAAAAGTCGCGAAATAGTGCTGCAGGTCATTTTTTGACAAGCTGTTAAGTAGCTGCGCCAATTTTTATTTTACTTCCCCTATAGGCTTTTGGTGTGTTCCCTTCAAGCAGGATTTGATTTTTGTAAAAAGGTAAAAGTCGCGAAATAGTGCTGCAGGTCATTTTTTGACAAGCTGTTAAGTAGCTGCGCCAATTTTTGTTTTACGTCCTCTATAGGCTTTTGGTGTGTTTCCTTCAAGCAGGATTTGATTTTTGTAAAAAGGTAAAAGTCGCGAAATAGTGCTCAGGTCATTTTTTGACAAGCTGCTAAGTATCTGCGCCATTTTTTGTTTACGTCTTCTATGGGCTTTTGGTGGGTTACCTTCAAGCAGGATTTGATTTTTGTGAACAAGTAAAAGTCGCGAAATAGTGCTGCAGGTCATTATTTGACAAGCTGTTAAGTAGCTGCGCCAATTTTTGTTTTACGTCTTCTACATGCTTTTCGTGGTTTCCCTTCAAGCAGGATTTGATTTTTGGGAACAGGTAAAAGTCGTGAAGTAGTGCTGCAGGTCATTTTTTGACAAGCTGCTAAGTATCCGCGCCATTTTTTGTTTACGTCTTCTATGGGCTTTTGGTGGGTTACCTTCAAGCAGGATTTGATTTTTGTAAACAGGTAAAAGTCGCGAAATAGTGCTGCAGGTCATTATTTGACAAGCTGTTAAGTAGCTGCACCAATTTTTGTTTTACGTCTTCTACAGGCTTTTTGTGGTTTCCCTTCAAGCAGGATTTGATTTTTGGGAACAGGTAAAAGTCGCGAAATAGTGCTGCAGGTCATTTTTTGAAAAGCTGTTAAATAGCTTCGCCAATTTTTGTTTACGTCCTCTATAGGCTTTTCGTGATTTCGCTTCAAGCAGGATTTTGATTTTTGGGAACAGGTGAAAGTCGCGAAATAGTGCTGCAGGTCATTTTTTGACAAGCTGCTAAGTATCTGCGCCATTTTTTGTTTACGTCTTCTATGGGCTTTTGGTGGGTTACCTTCAAGCAGGATTTGATTTTTGTGAACAAGTAAAAGTCGCGAAATAGTGCTGCAGGTCATTATTTGACAAGCTGTTAAGTAGCTGCGCCAATTTTTGTTTTACGTCTTCTACATGCTTTTCGTGGTTTCCCTTCAAGCAGGATTTGATTTTTGGGAACAGGTAAAAGTCGTGAAATAGTGCTGCAGGTCATTTTTTGACAAGCTGCTAAGTATCTGCGCCATTTTTTGTTTACGTCTTCTATGGGCTTTTGGTGGGTTACCTTCAAGCAGGATTTGATTTTTGTAAACAGGTAAAAGTCGCGAAATAGTGCTGCAGGTCATTATTTGACAAGCTGTTAAGTAGCTGCACCAATTTTTGTTTTACGTCTTCTACAGGCTTTTTGTGGTTTCCCTTCAAGCAGGATTTGATTTTTGGGAACAGGTAAAAGTCGCGAAATAGTGCTGCAGGTCATTTTTTGAAAAGCTGTTAAATAGCTTCGCCAATTTTTGTTTACGTCCTCTATAGGCTTTTCGTGGTTTCGCGTCAAGCAGGATTTTGATTTTTGGGAACAGGTGAAAGTCGCGAAATAGTGCTGCAGGTCATTTTTTGACAAGCTGTTAAGTATCTGCGCCATTTTTTGTTTACGTCTTCTATGGGCTTTTGGTGGTTTCCCTTCAAGCAGGATTTGATTTTTGTGAACAGGTAAAAGTCGCGAAATAGTGCTGCAGGTCATTATTTGACAAGCTGTTAAGTAGCTGCGCCAATATTTGTTTTATGTCTTCTACAGGCTTTTCGTGGTTTCCCTTCAAGCAGGATTTGATTTTTGGGAACAGGTAAAAGTCGCGAAATAGTGCTGCAGGTCATTTTTTGACAAGCTGCTAAGTATCTGCGCCATTTTTTGTTTACGTCTTCTATGGGCTTTTGGTGGGTTACCTTCAAGCAGGATTTGATTTTTGGGAACAGGTAAAAGTCGCGAAATAGTGCTGCAGGTCATTTTTTGACAAGCTGCTAAGTATCTGCGCCATTTTTTGTTTACGTCTTCTATGGGCTTTTGGTGGGTTACCTTCAAGCAGGATTTGATTTTTGTAAACAGGTAAAGGTCGCGAAATAGTGCTGCAGGTCATTATTTGACAAGCTGTTAAGTAGCTGCGCCAATTTTTGTTTTACGTCTTCTATAGGCTTTTCGTGGTTTCCCTTTAAGCAGGATTTGATTGTTGGGAACAGGTAGAAGTCGCTAGATAGTGCTGCAGGTCATTTTTTGACAAGCTGTTAAATAGCTGCGCCAATTTTTGTTTTACGACCTCTATAGGCTTTTGGTGGGTTCCCTTCAAGCAGAATTGGTTTTTGGGAACAGGTAAAAGTCGCATGGTGGTAAGCCTGGCAAATAGGGCGCGTGTTCCAAGACTGTGACCTGGTTTTTGGCCAAATAATCCTTGATAGAGAAAGCATTCTCTTGATATAGAATCTAGCAGTTCTCTTTCCACATTTCGGGCCTTTCTTTGCGATTTTATTGTAAAACGTTTATATAGTAACTATTATTGATTGTTGTGGTACTTTGGGGTACAAGCTCATGTGAAATACAACTGGTATATCGAAGAAAACAATCTGGTCTTGAATTTGGTCATGCTCAACCTCGCTTTTTTGGATTTCGGATAATTTGGAGACTTTTATTGCATTGATTGCCTCTTGATTTCAGGGTCATATTGAAAATTCCAAGTTTCGTCGCAAGTTATGACCCTTGACAAGAAATTTGAGGCTCTTTTGATGTATTCTAAGGTGTCAGAACAAACTTTTTTTCGATGCATTTTTGTTTTCGCTTAGCACACACTGTCCTCATGTTAAGTTCCCCATGAAAAAGTGTTGTTGCAGTTTCTTTGTTAATATTCACATCTTCAGCGATAGCCTTAATACTTAATCGACAATCTTTTCCAACCATTTTAGTCACTTTTTAAACGTTCAAGTCGCTTTTTGAAGTTAGATGCCGTCCGACGTGCTTGTGTCATTTTCTAGCTCTTTCTTTTGAGAGACTATCGGTAAACTCGTTTCCGACAAGCCCTTTATGCTCTTGTACTAACTGCAAACTTACTTAAGTAGCTCTGTTTCGAAGATTGTGTGAAAGTTTCTCTATTAAGGGCTAACATTAGGACCTGTATCGCGACATCTATTTTAAAAAAATGTAAAAACTAAACGTTGTGACATTGCTCAAAACATTTTGAAAGTCGTTAGACCACCTATTTAAACGTATGTCTAAGAAGAGACCTGCTGCAGATGTTAATTTCGTTGACGAACAACTACTTTGTAGCTACAGATAATATGTTTAGCTATTTGATCTTTAATCATTTTGCATATATAGTACCCCAGTGAACAGTGTCCTGTGAAAATTTCTACGGTTAGGTACACTGAGTTCAGGTCTTGAAACTCTAAAATTAATTTAGATTAGCGAAGTAAAGGCCGAATTTACCTTTTTGCTTGTCCTTAACCTGGAGTGTTATTCCAGTAGGTACGCTGCACTGAGTACTTTTTCCAATTTTTAATTTCATTCATTATGAAGCATTTTGAAATGCCACAGAAAAAATCAGGTCCAATAAAAAGAGTTCTAGCTCCTTCTTTTAAGAGACTATCAGTAAACTCGTATCCGACAAGCCCTTTATGCTCTTGTACCAACAGCAAACTTACTTGAGTAGCTCTGCTTGGAAGATTGTGTAAAAGTTACCCTATTAAGAATTAAAGAATTAAAGAAATGAAAAAACGAAACTTTGTGACATTGCTCAAAACATTCTGAAATACAGCCGTTAGACCACCTATTTAAAGTAATATTGAGAAGTTATTTAATAAAAATAAAAAGGATTAGTAAGTCTATCAACTAACTATATAGAGAACTATTTAGTTGCCTTATTTCTTTTAAAATAAATTGAGGAAACATTGCGCAGTAATAAAATGTAACCGTGTATCACCGATACGACCTCCAGGAGCACTTCGGAAGAGTCTCGCATATAAAAGAAGCGATAAACTTTGGCATTAACGCTTCTACCGGCGATAAATAAAATAATTATCCTATCTGAGTAAATTCAAGTGTTTTCCAAATAAACGGTGCTGCGAACGCATAGCAGGCCATTGCGTTCTTTAAGGCGGCATCCTTCAAAGGATTCTCGCTATGGATAAGAACATTGTCGAGCAAGAAAGTCAATTAATGAATATTTATTTGTGGTAGGCAACGGCGGCAATTAGTTTGGTATCTATAAGAGTGTGATTTATATACAACAGGTCGATAAACATACTCTTCGAAGAAGTTTAAAGGTATTGCTACTCATAATCGTAATAATCACGTTTTTTTTTTAATTTCGTATTATTTTCATTATGGTAAGTAAAAGTTTAACTAAAATAGGTAATAATGTCATTATAATCGTTACTCACTGATACACACACTATTCATTTCACTAAACTTTGCAAATCAATATTTGTATTATGGAGATATACGAATGCTGTAAATTAAGTAATAAGACTGTTTTTTGTTTTATTTTTTTTAGTCACATAGACCTACAATTCTATATTGTCAATCTTAATATCACTTTCTTCTAAAGCTACATAGCGATGAAGACAGTTCTTCCACTCCTCAAAGCAGCACTGAAACTCCCCTACTGGAACTTCGGCAGGGGAATCTGGAAATTTGGGGAGGGGCGAGCTAGTGCTCAGCCAGCACTGAGGCCACATATGACCCATTGTGCATCCTCCCGTATGTAGGGATATCCTCACCTCAGGCTGTCACCAGGCCTAGTGATTTAAAATAGGTGATGAGGCTCCCGAGGGGGATCTCCCTGACATCGGCTGGTGTAAGCCATTACTCGCCCAACACGGATCTTCTGATTTCAGAAAAAGCAGAGCAGTCATACATAATGTGTTCTACTGTTTCCTCTTCTTGTTCGCAGCCTGTGCATAGCGGCGATTCTGTTAATTTCATCCTAAAGAGATATTGTCGCAATTGGCAGTGACCTGTCAAGATTCCCACAGCTGTTCGGAGATTTTGTCTGGTCAATGGCTTAAATTTTTTTGCTGTTTCCTCGCCAGGATGAGGTAATAACTCTCTGGCCAGTCTACAGTTCGTAGTTTCATCCCAGCATTGTATAAAGTTTTGGTGAGAGTGCTGTTTGTTGTTTGATAAGGTGCACGACTGGTAGATGGGCGAAGGCTAACATATTTGTAGCCCGCAGCCCTCCTTGCTAAATTGTTCGCAATGCGGTTGACTTCGGCAGGGGAAAAATCACAAGGATCAAGTCAGACGAATAAGAAAGCTGAGGAGCCACAGGAATGTTTTTACTGACCATAAACTCGTTTTTTTTGTGACAAAGAGCCTTATCGTGATGCAACACAAACTTGTTTTTAATGTTAAGTTTCAGAAACATGATCCTTTATTAAGAACCTCCCGGTAAAACTGTTCATTAACCTCTTTGTGGATGAATCTGTGGATATTAAAAAAACAAATCAGTATGAATTTGATTTCTGACTTTGCATCTTTGCTTTTTGAGTCTTATAATGGTTGAAGTGTGCCATCCAATACTCTGGTAATTGTTGCTTTTTGCGTCAAACTCAAACTCCCAAGACTCGCCATTAGTATGAGGATCATTTCCAATCGAATTCTATCAAGGAACCTTTCTGATGTTCATTTGGCGCTTCGAAAGGTTCTTTTAAACCAATTTTTTGCAGATTTTTCTCATCCACAGGTCAAAAGCTATTATCTGTGGTGTAAGTAAAATTATACTCTAACCCGATTATTCAACCGATGATCTGAATGTACAATATTTAGGATTTTATCGACATTTTCATCGGTTCTTAAACATGAAGGCGTTCCGCTTCATAATTTATCTTTGATTAACTTATTGAAAATCCCATAAAACAACAAAAAATCTTGACAAAACAACATCTCTGCAGGCCTACTACTAAAATAGAAAAAACTGACTAGAACAATCTCTACGGAACACCAAATGACTCGAGCAAGGTCAACCGTACTAAAACTAAATTACAGGTTCCTTTACCGTCACTCATCTTACCAGATCAAACGTGAAGTTACTTAATTTACACATCTCGTATGAACAACAATTGCTATCTATTAATCTACACAAGGAAAAATGGTTGTTTAAATGATAAAAAGGAAGACAAATGATCCAAAAGCACGAAATTAAGCCTTGCTGCAAAGGTATCGCCCTCAAAAACACTTTAACATCAAGAGATTGTTGAAAAAGACTAACTAAATATTGAAATTAATTAACTGACAGCTTATCCTGATAAGATTACCTACAACAGACAGAATCTTCGTATAATTGTGTAATTGGTCATCACCAACTACGATAACAATCAGTAACAAGAAGATAAATAAGTTGAGCACATTGTCTGTGCTGCTGTTTTTTTCTTAAACCCTTAAGTCTTTAGTGCGTATTTTGAGTCAATAAGTTTGATACAACCTGAACAGGAATTTCCTATAACTCTCAAGGTGTTGCAAAATAGCTTAAATGTAATCTGAATCTGATATATAATCATCAGTTGTACAGCAGCGTAATTACCCTTTTATTGTACTTTGTCCAATGATTCATGGTACCCATTCCTGGATCAGTTCTCTGTATTATTTTATAAAGGTTTAGAAGATGAGAATCTCACAAGATAGAAAACTGGATGAAGCAGGTTCTGGAGAAGGGCCGCAGGTAAATCTAGACTGGACAGGATACCGAACGAAAGGATAAGATAGGCTATGAAAATAAAACACGACATTATCGATGATATAAGAACCCAACAATTAGTGTGGTAAGGACATGTACAGAGAATGTCACAAGAAAGAATACCAAAAAAAATTTTAAACCGGAACCCTCAGGGAAAAAGAAAAAAAGGAAGGCCACGCAAAAGCTGGAGAGAGGGGATCGATAAAGAAGTGCGGGAAAGAGGCCCGGAGGAAGATCTATGGGGAGATAGGGGTGGAGATTAGGAATTGGAAGACGTCGAACATTATAGCCTGATATATATGTATATGTATATATAGAAGATGGGTGCCATAAATTTGTGTAATCACTCTGAAGTCTCCAATGTCTCGCACTATATTTGACCCCATAATTTGCAGCTAGGGTCTTCATTAATCAGTACCATAGCATACAGTTGTTCTTTTACTGGTGCATCGCTCGTACGTGATCCTATCTTAACTCTTAACTGATTCCGAAGAACTTCAGTTTCTTTTAACGTTTGTTCAATAGAGATTATGTCATGTGCTTGACCACAGATGTGGTCCTAGTGGGAGTTGTGTTGTCTTCGGAGCTAGTTTTCATCCAACTCTATACCGTAAAATAATTTGGCTAATCCTTTGACGATGTTGCGTAACTCCTCCTTTGTGGTGCCCTTCCATTTGGCAAGTGCAAGGGAACCATAGAAACCTTCGCCAAGAGCCTCTCAACCAACATACTAGATTGCGGTGAACAAGAATATTTGGGGATGCATATTACAAATCTATGGTCAGCTAACGTCTATTATATCAGCAGTTTTAAGGTCATCTCAAGGCCAAACTGTGAAACAACCGTTTGAAAAATGTAAGACATACCTATTTTTTTTAGGTACTGATTTTTAAGTATTTTTCTTATTTCAAATACATTGCAAGATTGCATGCACTTCTGCCTGAAACATAACATTTCCATTACTGCTGTAAATTTCTACTCGTAAATCCTCTTTAGTCGTACCAGATGCAACCCTCAAGGTCGGGTTGATTGCTTTCATAGGAATCCAAACTTTCCACATTTAAACTTATTTTTTTTTGTTTGTTTAATTATTTATATTTAAATACATGAGGTTAAATATCTACATCAAAAAATAACAGTAACACAGTTCACGTAATCTAGTTCACTTAACCTTCAAACAAAGAGATATGAACCAACAGACTATAATAAAGTCATAAATTATACTAATTCGATTCAAGAGTCTTGTATTTTAGATCCGCCGGGTTAGAAAATTACATTGTTTTGTATCTCAATAAATATCCTGGAAGACACCAATTTTTCTGTATCGTATAAAATGTAATTTTATTACATTAATCAAACCTTCAGGACATTTTACCACCCGCTCATTGACTCTTACGCAGTGGAGCTTAGAGCCTTTTTTTCGATATAGGCGACGCTATATACTATATCATATGTTAAATTGTGTGTAACGGAAAAGATCATCATGTCTAGGACCTGGCTGGTATGCTTAAGCGAAATAAGGACCACACTCAGAGGATGCAATAAAATAATGTTACGCTCGAATGAACTCCAGAAGACTTGGCTTGTTTTAATAAAGCTAATACCATGTCTGTTGGGACGTTATTACTTGTGTTTTCTATAGATGGATATTTATTTTTGTGTAGATTGTCATTGATATTTTATTTTATATTTGCTATACTATACCTTTTTATGTAATACTGTCAATAAGGATAAATATTTTGTTTTAAAAGGTTGGTATTTAAAAACATACCAAAGTGAATTTAACATCCGTTAATAGGGTCTTTTAAATTGTGTAAAATTCATTATGGAGCTCTACATGATCGCATAACGCATCCATATTGTTTAAGCTTTTTACTTAAATAATTAGTCGATTGTTGCAACTATTCTAAATCTACGTCAAAATTTCGGTCGAAATGATGTGCCCAGTGTCCACACTATTCGTCGACGAAGGTCGAAGGTCGAGGAATATAGTGAAAGGTAAAGCATGGTAATTTTTAGGAATTTGGTAGGTAAAAGGACCCTGTTGTACGACTTATGTCCTTTGCAGGGAATGGATGGAAGTGTTTGGATGGTGTTAGTATCTGTCGTCGGTCCCGCTCTCACAAACTTTTCCATTTGCATGTCCCATGTGCAGCAGGTTGGATTGCTCTTTATTCTTCTCTCCATCCATGGCGCTTGAACGTACCTAAACAGACTTCTTTCTTTGGTGTGAGTGTAGGTGTTGTGTGGTAGTGTGACTCACGTGGTGCAATGTGAGTTTGGAAGATTGACACTGCGGCGTCGTGGAGCCCTTCCATTTGGCAAGGACGAAGGGAACCACAGAAACCTTTTTTTTGGGTTTCATCAAGCAGGGTTTCCAGGTCTTCAGGAAGGTCCATGTCTACGGATTGTATTAGTGAGTTGGTGCGGAAATTTGAACAAAAAAGTAAAGTTAAAGCCTTGCCAAGGAAGGGGTGTGTTCGAACAGTTCGTATTGCGGAAAATATAGAAAAAGTTCCTGAAAGTGTTGTGAAGTGCCCTGAGAAGTCTACCAGATATCGTTCTCAAAAACTGGGTATTACGTAGTATTTAAAGAGAAGACTTGCATTTGCGGCCATACAAAATTCAGTTATTCCAAAATTCCAGTCTAGAGACCATAGTAGTCGCCGAAATATAGTCATGCAAAATTTCAGCTTAATACCCAAAATAACGAATTTTTAGGAACAAATGATAATGAGCCATTTAAATGTATTTGTTAATAAGTATTCTTGCCGTATCTGAGCAGAACCTTCGTATAATCCTTGCACGACCATTACATCCTCGTCAAGTCATAGTTTGGTGCGGTTTTTGCTATGGAGGTGTCATTTGACCTTACTTTTTTGAAGACGCTGCAGGTAATTCTCTTACTGTCAATGGTGATATGATGCAAAATTTTCTGGTTCCTCAAATCCAACAATTTAACCTGCAAAACATGTGTTTCCAGCAGGACGGAGCAACATGTTACACAGCTAGGGAAAAAATGAATCTTCTGATATAAATCTATCCGGCATGTTTAATTTCTGGATTTGGTAATGTAATCTGGCCACCAAGGTCACCAGATTTATCAGCTCCTGACTTCTTTTTATAGGGATTTTTAATAGATAGAGGGTTTATCCCAACAAACCAAATACTCCCTGTGGTGCTCTAGTCTGTTTTCAAAGTAGCTCAAGATAAGTTCCAGTAATTTACCTCACATACCAATATATTATTAGCTATTAATAAGCAATTAGAAAGATCAAGAGGGACACCTAAGCTAAGATTACTGCAATCATTCTGTTATTTACAAAACTGAATCTAAGATTCTTTTATTTTACAAAAGTTTTGACGCAATGTACAATTTTTCGAGTATTTTATTCAATGAATTTTCACCAGACTGATTTTTTGCGAATTTTCCAACACTCCACAGGGTGACAAATAGTGTTAAATGGGCCGTTGTAAGGAAATTTAATCGCCGTTTTCGCTTCTGGACCATTTGAGGCTCGAATCCGGACACCCACAGGGAGATTCATATTCCGTCTATTGTTTGGCGGCTATTAAGTTAGTGATGGTTAAAGTTTTTTGTGAATTATGAAGGGTGATAAACTTGAAGTTTAGGATGCTTAATACTTTAAACGAAAATTTAATATAAATCAGTTTAAGATTTGACAAAAAGGCGTTTTTATGATTGTTAAATATTTCTCATCTTGATGCAATATTAAAAGTCGATACCATTCGGTTAACATTCTCTAATCTTTGAATTGAATCTTCCTCCGTAACAACCCTCGGTAACCGATATCTTGGTGGCATCTTTAGTCGTTTCGACCCCAACAATTTTCCATAATCCCGGGGATTCGTCGGTCAATAACAATTTGTCCTTAGGGAGACCGAACCGATGCAGTAATTGACGTTTTTATCGAACATCCATATGGCCTTTTAATTTTTCTGATATATCAGATATCTCATACTCACATATTTACTTTTTATCTTTCGCAATTTTAGGAGAGCTTTTAAATGGTAAAAGTGAAAATTGATATGCTGGGAATAAGGAACAAGAAATCAGAATAATATGGCTTTCTATATACAATCAAAGAATTGAAAGCTTTAACAAAACGATGGGTTGCCAAAATTGGTGAATTTTACGTCAAAAAGTGACTATCGATATTTAGAACGATATGTAACTTAAATTTCTTCTTCGAAATAAGTATACTTACATAACACTATCAGTTTGACATGTAACTTATTAATTTGATCACATTGTCATCTGTCATTAACTCTAAAAGTTTGACAACTGTCAATAACTGTATCAGTTTGACAACTGTCATTAACTGTTTCAATTTGACATCTGTCAACAACTATAGTATTTTGACATGTGTCAGTATTTGTATTAGTTTGACATCTATAAACAACTTTATCAGTTTGACAACCATTAATAACAGTATCAACTTGACATTTGCATTAAGTACATTATCATATTGTTGCTCATTTTACTAATTTCAGTCAATTATGGACAAATACAGCACCTACTTTACAAGATAAAACACATCTACTCTTATTTTTTTTCTCTTCAGATTTGGCATTAACTCTAACAGTTTGACAACTGTTAATAACTGTATCAGTTTGACATCTGTCAACAACTCTATCAGTTTGACAACTATGAATAACAATACCAATTTGATATTTGTATTAAGTACATAACTATATTGTTAGTTTAATTTACTAAATTTAGTCAACTATGGTAAAATACAGCACCTACTTTACGAGATAAAACTCATCTACCCCTATTCTCATTTTCTGTACAGATTTCGCAGTAACCTCAACAGCATGATAACTGCCGATATATCTATCAGTTTGACATCTTTTAAGATCTCTTTTAGTTTGACATCTATCAATAACTGTATTATTTTGACATTTGTCAATAATTGTATTAGTATGACATCTGTCAACAACTCTATCAGTTTGACAACTAATAATAACAGTATTAATTTGACATCTACATTAAGTTCATTATTTGATATGTTTTAAACCCTAAAAATATTGTCATATGGACATATGTCATTCAGTTTCTACTTTGTTTGTTTCATACATGTCATTAACTTTTCAACATGCATCAATTACTCAAAAGTTTGAAATCTTTTAATAACTCTGTCAGTTTGACACATACGAACACCTCTGTCACTTTGATACATGTCACTAACTATATCAGTTTGACATCTATTGGTTACTACTTTAATTTGACACTTAAGAATAATTCTATCAATTTAATATTAATTTGATATAGTATTCGAATTAAAAACATTAATACAATTTAATAAATTGATTTAACTAGAAGTTCCTCTGTTTTAAATCTGTAATTAACTCTACTAATTTGACACCTGTCAATGACTCTGTTTGTAATCTGTTATTTGACATATAACTTTAACAGTTTGACATCTTTTAACAACTCTGACACTTTGACATCTGTTACTTACTATATCAGTTTGATATCTGCTAATATATCTACCATTAACTCTATTAGTTTGACACATGTCAATGACTCAATTTGACATATAACTCTACAGTTTGACATCTTTCAATAACTCAGTTTAATATGCGAATAACTTTGTGACTTTTTTGACATTTGTCCCTTAGGTACTATAAATTAGTTAATGACTGGATCAGTTTGACATCTGCTAATAAATCTATTATTTTGATGGAATATTCGAATTAAACACATTTAGATTATCAACCATATTTTAAATGTATTCAACTACGGAGGTATATAGCACCTGCCTAACGAGATAAGACTTACCTACTCATAGTTTTATCCATCAACATTTAAATTTCATACTCGTAAAACCCACAATGAAGATGCATATCGGTATTCAAATAGTGAAATTGTCCATATAAGAGGGCAGATCAAAAAAAAAATAGTTTGTCCTGATTTCGTTTTAAGATTAGAGATGAATCAGTTTCTAGCCACTTAATAAGGTATTTTGAGACGACTTGTTGACAATATACACGGATTTTAATTGTGTCTTATATAATCGGTAGGTGAGTATGTTTACATAATGATTATATATGGTTTGGTGACTTTTCTGTAACTAAAATGTGCTGTCTAAAGTATAATTTGCGTTTCTTACATCATCCCTTTCAAGGTAGGTTTCTAATCTGATCAGAAATTGCGTGGTAAAAGATTTTTCTGTGTCTTGTTAAATTTTCTATTGTTAACCAATAGACGAGACAATGAAGTACGAAAAAGCTATAAACCTACCAATTTGGCAGAGCAAAACTAATCAACATGTAACAATTATTATTATTATTAAACTTTCCTGACGCTTGTAACCTTAAAAGTACCCTAGGCTAGCTCCTGAGGGTCGTGGCTTCCTTCTGTGTTTTACTAGAATCTCTCCAGACATTAACTTAAAGGGCGCCAAGTACAGACAGACAAATAAAATTCGGAAGATCAGTTTAAAATGGTTTATTACTTTAGAAGTGATTGGTAATTTAATTAAAAATATGAAATTAATTAATTCTCTTAGCTTGGATTGGTTCCGAGGACGGAGTTTTGATCCAGGGGAGCGAGCTGTAGGAAGGATGGGTTTCCTTCCGAGGGACTTCTTGACGAATGTTCACACGACGTGGAAACGGAACTGCAAAACGGAATGGAATTCCCCTCTAGGAGCCTCTTGTCGGAATTTTTCTAACCGGGGAACGGAACAGCTGTCGGAACAGGAATAGTCCTCAAGGACTTCTAGTCAGTTTTTCTATCGAAGCAGAACGGAACAGCAAAATGGCGTCGGCTTCACAGAATGATGTGGAACAGCGTAATTTTTCAGATAGCAATTTGTTGTCCTTAATAGGGCGCTTCTTTTAGTTGGCAATAACCCAGAAACAGAACGACAAAGATAGTCGGAAAAGCTCCGAATTTCTTCAAATTCATCGATAAAGTGAACGAAATAAAATCACAAACTGACGACGAAACCCATTCTGTCCCTTCCAAGCAGCAATCCCCACTCGTATCAACGCGATAAGAATAGATAATATAAAAATATTTATAGTCCGGATGGAATGCTAGAAAACGAACGTTACAAACGTTACACGCTTTCCCGAATCCAATGCAAAAAATTGCAAGCAGATTGGTTTGTCTGCTTTAAAATGGTACGTTCAGAGCTTTATAGTGCTACAGATTTCCTTTGATATTTCCTGGATTATAAATTTTTAATTTTCTATCTCTTCGAAAAGCACTTCTAAAATGCATTTTTATTATGCAAAAAATGACATTTTTCTCTGTGACTTTATTTATTAAATGATTTTCAAGAAAATATTGCAAGTTATGTACCTATAGCTTTCTAGAAAAAGTAATTGAGAAAGATTTATTTAAATTCAGGAAAAGGAAGTTTTTATTACAGTAAGCAACAAGCCTATTTAAATCACTTTGAAATCTAAAGTATTTCTTAATGCATAGCGTATTTTTTATGTTTACAAAACCTAAAACATTTACCTATGTCATTAATATAAATATTAAATAATAGTGGCCCCAAGTGGGAGCCTTGAGGTACGCCTGAAGTCATATTAATAATGGGTGAAATATCAAATATTTATCAAATAATAGTATCTCTTTTTAGCTTAGATTTTGTTAATAATTGGTATGACTGATCTAAACTACCAATTTATTGAAACTGATATCGTTTATTATTATTTAAACCTACTTTCTTACATTATCATTATTAGGACAGTTGTATATGTACACATTTTTGTAACAAACATTGAGTTAGATCTAGTTCTAGTTATTTTAATCTAATAACGATTTCTAGTGAGTATTCGTGATGTGTTTACGAAATGGGCCCTAATCTAAACACTAATCTCACTTTGTATGCAAGTATAGTTAGTTATATGTGTGACCCGAAGATAAAACAAAAACCGTGTTCACTATGTATCTGTTGACAGTCGGCTCTTATGCAAATACGAATACGAAATTCTAGGCGATTTTTTCGCGCCTTTCTTGAATAGTTTCGCCTTATTGAGCCGAATGGATTTCCGCAATTTGCAGCTGTAACATTTCTCAACAATGGAAATTAAGGCTCAATGAAATCTTCAATATTTTCTCTTTATATAACAGAACAAAGGCCTGAAAATAGAGTTAAAGAATGACACACTAAAGGAAACTCATTATAAGATGATATTTTATGTAATCTATGTTTCGATGAACATTAAAACTGTAAATAACCGTAAAAACTGTAAAAAAAAGTGAGTGGCTCTTCTTGGGTAGTGCCGACAGAATTAAAACTTCTGATGTTTGCGCCTTTAAAATTTGTTATAGCAATTAAGTTCCGGGACTATTGCAATATCATCTTTATTTCGCAATTTTTTACAATTTTTCATTTTTTCCCTTCAGTATAGGTACTCTCCATCTGCATCCCGACTCTTCTTCATGCGAACCTTCCACTGTGCTAAGCAGTCCTGCAGGTCATCTTCCGTCAGGCTGATAAGTCACAGCACCAATTTTTATTTTACGTCCTTTGGGTTCCCTTCAAGCAGGACTTGATCTTTAGGAACATGTAGAAGTCGCAGGGTAAAATCTGACAAATAGGACCTAGGCCCTAGTTTTTAGCCAAAGACTCTTTAAAAGACATCGTGTTATGAGCCAGTGCGTTGTCTTCATGTAGAATCCAGTTTTTCTACTTCCACATTTCGGGTCTTTTTGCGAGTATTCGTAAAACGTTATATAGTAGTACTGATTGACTGTTTGACCTTGTGGTACCCATTCTAAATGGACCATAAAATCAAAGAAAACAGTCAATATCGTCTTGAATTTTGACTTGCTTTAGAGACTTTGGAGTGCATTGATTAGGTCTTGGTGTTGGAGTCATATTAAAAAAGTTTTGACCCTTGACAAGAAGTTTGAGTTCCTTTGGATGCCTTCTAGGGTGCCAGAACAAATGATCAATTTCCGGACGCAACCTTGGCGTTAATAAGAGTGAGGGAAGCTATTAAAAGCGTAATCCTTTTAATCATTGCAACCACTAAACGACTTAACCGATATTAAAGAACAAAAGCTTGTTTGGTAGAGGAAAGGTGTTATTTTAAACTGACCTATTCATTTATATCTTAAAATGTTTAATAACTTGTCTAGGGGGCGCAAGAAGAACAGTTTTTTATTAAATGAAATTCCGACTTTTCTACGCCACTGCAGACTTTTAGTATAGGTATTATACCTTTCTATTATTATCTAGAATAATAACGTCATCATGGATATCATTAAACACAGGCCATGGTTTCATAACCTCAATAAAATATTGATGTGCTGCGCGTTTAAAATTTAAAAAAGCTAGCAATTTAATATCTCCCTTTCCTGAGTAAGGAAACGATTAGTATCAAACCAATATTTCAGTCCTTTTAATGAAGATCATAATATTGCGTGCTAAGAGGTACCAACTAAAATATTTAAATACCTAATATCTATAAATGAAATTGGGGATTGGTAGATATCTGTTATCAGCTATTATCTATCTATGAGCTTGTTGGTTTATGGACGATTTATATAAAAGTAATGATGTAGTATTTATCGTAGTTTATGGTTGAATCGATAATGGCTTTACAGTGTCATGTGTAGGTAATATATTTTTTTTGAAATTCATTTAATTTTTTTTTAATTGAAAATCATCTAGAAGAATCACAGAATGAGTTTAGGAAAGGCAGAGGTATACCAGACCACATATTGACACTCAAAAAACTTACAGAAAAGGATATCAACATATATGGTCTCTATCGATATAGAAAAGGCATTCGACAGCATTCCACAAAAATTTTATGGGACAGTTTGGGAAAAAGAGGAATAAGTAGGAAATTACAGAAGGGAATAAAAAGTTTCTACAACCAAACAAGAAATTGCGTAAGAACAGGAACCCTACAATCAGAGGAATTTATAACCAAAGATGGATTAAGATAGGGAGGAGTGTTAAGCCCAGTGCTTTTCAACATCATAATAGACAATGTGATAAAAGAAAAAAAAAGAAAAAACTAAGAAATTACAAGTAGGATACAGAAACATGAAACTAATAGAAATAACAGAAAGTGCATTTGCTGAGGATTTAGTTATATACGCCAAAAATGAGAAAGATCTATAAACCAATCTATGGAAAAAATCCCTACAACAAAGAAACCTAAGAATAAATATATAAATAAGTCAAAAGTAATAGTTATAGGAAGGAATAGTGTGAATATATCAATTGCCACGTACTATTGATGTAATAAAAGAATTAAAAATAAAACAATAAATTTTGAAAAATTAATCAATTACTTCAAATAGAAGTTCAACTCCAGCTGAGATCGGTAAGTGGTTTCTCTACTGGCAAATTAGTGCCCAGCTCAGCCGTAGAGGGTAAGTACAAAAATAATAGTGAGTCGCGCCACCGATTTGAACGGTTAAAATCGGAAACCCCCGTTGTTCCAGGCACTGACCTTTCTCACTGGAGATAATTAAATAAATTAAGAATCTTAATCAAGGTTAATTGAGCTGCAAGTTTAAGAACGTTAAAATGAGCTAAATAAAACCAAATATCTTCAAAACTAGACCCTCCTTTTATGATCCAAAATTACTGTGGTTAATCTAAATTACAAGTTCTATACACTAGCGCAGAACAATGGTATAAATATGAAAGTAAAGAAAAGATTATCTGAGAAGTGCGATCACACGCATGACTTAAAATTAAAATCTACAATTAACGACTTAAATCTACAAGTTACAATGGCTTATAGCTTATCTGGTAATCCTGTAGTCGATTTCCTCCAGTCCTCGGCTTCAAATGCTTCACAACTAAAAGGCCTGAACCGAAAATTATCTAGGCCTGTACCAAAAATTAGGCCCGTACCAAAAATTAGGCCTGTACCAAAAATAAGGCCTGTACCAAAAACTTGAGCCCGTTCCAAGGATTTCAGCCCGTACCAAGAACAAATTAGGCTTGCTCCAAACAAATAAGCCCGTACCAAGAACCCTATTGTAATAGTGTTTATTTAGAATCCTGGCACTCTCAACTGGTATGAATGTGCGAAGACGTGAACGTTGCTAACTGTACTGATAGGTGATTTAAACACCGCCACTCTAAACTGCAATTCGCCGGCCTGAATGGTATGGAATTAACCAAACAACTCGCTGACTGTACCGTGATCTATCTACATTTCGCCGGAGATAAAAGAGAAAGAGAAAACCATAAGAATTGGACAAGCCAGCTGAATAAAAGACATGTACACTTACCCACAGAAGATTTCATAAAAATCCCGACACGCGGCTTTCCATCGAATCACTCCAAAAATAACACTAGAATCTAACTCCAACAACGATTCGAATGGATAATAAGGTTTAGTTTCAAAAATCCAAAATCAATTGTTACAGATGTACTGCGATTTAAAACTTAAACCGAAAAATCTTCTGACTTTCTCAAACAACTGCTCAGGTCGAAAGCAAATAGCAAAATGGCTGAGACAATCGATTCCTTTCGACGAAATATGACAACCCGAAGATGGCCTCTACCCGTTTAATTCTTAACTCTTAAACTACTGTACGACCAGTAAAAGAAGAAGTGACAGCCAACGGTTTACAAACGTCAGCGGTAATAATTTAATAACAACAAATCTTATTACTTGTCATAGTAACACCATAATTCTCAATATGTACCCAATTTCTCGCTCGTGTCCAATCTTTAATATGTCAGATGCCAATGTAACGAATCACCTGACTGCAGACAACAATATACTAAGTTTTACGACCAGAAAAAGAAGAATTAGTCAGTCAGTTGTTTATAAGCGAAAGTGGCAGTAATTTTTAAAGTAACCATAACAAATAATAATTTGTGACCGGAATATAATAAATAGACGGCGATTCAAAATAATATTAGTAACAATTTGTGGCCAGAATATAATAAATAGACGGTGATTACCAAGAATCAACTTATTTTCAATTCTGAATGCTACCGTTTAACCCTAATTCTGGTGCAATCGTACAGTAAGTAGATACTAATGTTATCTTTTAGAAACTATTATTCTTAGAGCAAATTGAGCCCGTGACACAATAAAACTAAATAGAAATAATATAGAGCAAGTACCTAGATGCGTTTAAGTATTAAGGAGTAAATATACACAAAAATGGTAAACCGACGGCAGAAATAAATGATAGACTTGAACATTTATAAGAAACAAAAAGATCTTAAGAGAAACAAAATTACCGTATACAACCCGGTCTTCAAACCAATGTTAACCTTTGGTAGTGAGAGCTGGATACTCAATAGAGAAACGAAGAGCAAGATTTAAGCACTGGTAATGAGATATTGGAGAGCAGTAAAAGGATGTACAAGAAGAGACAAAATTGGAAATGATTTAATAAGAGAAGAATTAAAAGTGGAACAGATTTTAAAAAGCATTGAAAGACAACAGCTAAAGTGGTTTAGACATGTTGTGAAAATAAAGGACGAAAGAGAAACAAAAAGCGTATGACAAGCAAGATCCATACAGAAAAAAACGAGAGGTAGACTTAGGAAACCTTGGAACGACGTAGTGACAGCATGTTTAAGAGATTGAGACGTAGGTAACCTTTAACGAAGCACAGAAGAAAGCAAGAAATAAGAAAGAATGAGCAAAATTTGTATACTCGTGAAATCTGTTTATAGCTGAAACTATTTATTTGAAAGTTTTGTAAACTTTAACATCTTCAGGTAGAAATAAAGCTTCACTAAAAGTTAGTATTAACAAGTTTAAGTTAACATAAAACGAATTCGCTCTCAACTTACAACAGGGGCCCTCACATGTTATACTAATGGGACCAGAAGGAGTAGGTATAGGAGTTACAGGTCCTAATGCTAGGCTCTGAATAGCTCTGGGAAATACTCCTACCATCTTCCAATTGAAGCTATTAGCAATTGGTTTCCCTGTCAAAAGTGCATTAAAAAATTCTTCAATTCAGCCTGAATATTTGTTGCCAACCTGCTTTGAAGACTCTATAATCTATCACGTTCGAGTCCAAAATAGTCTGGAAGAGACTCTTAAGCAACTGGATAAACTCAAGAAAGTAATTTTGCTATGGTTTTTAGGGCATAAAAGGATTGTCGGAAACGAGATTACTGATAGTATTGCAAAGGAAGCAGTTAGTACTCCTTTATCGCACCTAAACCCCTCTGTGGCATGAGAGTTACAGGTCCCAATGATAGGCTCTCAATAGCTCTGGGAAATGCTCTTACGATCTTCCAATTGAAGCTATTAGCAATAGATTTCCCTGTCAAAAGTGCATTAACAATGCCTTAATTTAGCCAGAATATTTGTTGCCAAGCTGTTTTGAAGACTCTATAATCTATTACATTCGAGTCCAAAATAGCCTGGAAGCGTCTCCTAAGCAACTGGATAAACTTAACAAAATAATTTTGCTGTGGTTTTTAGGGCATAAAAGAATTGTCAGAAACGAGATTGCTTATAGTATCGCAAAGGAAGCAGTTAACACTCCTTTATCGCACATAAACCTCTGTGGCATAGGAGTTACAAGTCCCAATGATAGGCTCTCAATAGCTCTGGGAAATACTCCTACGATCTTCCATTTGAAGCCTGGAAAAGTCTCTTAAACAACTGGACAAAGTCAACAAAGTGATTTTGCTATGGTTTTTAGGGCATAAAGGGATTGGTGGAAACGAGGTTGCTGATAGTATCGCAAAGGAAGCAGTTAATACTTCTTTATCTCACCTAAACTGTTCTGTGGCATCTCGATACGCCACGTTATGGATAAAGTTGGAAATTGGGAATAGCAACTCAGTGCAACCTACTGGAAAAAACACTTCAGTCCAAAGACAAGCCAAAAGGTTAATAAGGCCTTCTCTGTGCTACTTTAAAGTACTTTTAGAGCTTCAGAAACCTACACTCAGAGTACTCGCAGGAATTCCCAAATGAGATTGTCCACACAGGTACCATATCTGTAAAATGTTTAATGTGAACAGTACAGCATGCAGATTCTATGAGTATGCTGAACATATTATCCTTATCTAAAGAGTAATTGCTCTCCAACGACATAAATATCTGGAAAAGGTCTTCTTATTGCCTGATCAAGTTACAAATAGACTCTCTTAAAAGTATAGACCATAAGAATTAATAAATAGACATAGAGTATACACAAATGATCCTGTAGTACAATCATCGACCCTACTTATATCCTACAATCTACAACCCTAATAGAATATTTACATTCAAATAAAACAGTGAAAAAAAATCTAACTATAATCCGGATAATCTCACATCCGGAGCTCGACAAACCGAGTGTGATCGATGGAGAAAACAAACGAGTCGCGAATGTCGCTAACAAGTGACCAGTAGCCAAAATACAGTAATTTCCTACATGATAGATACTGACCAAGCACAACTAACCATATAAATCATCAATAAATTTGTAGAACCGAAATGTCGTTTACTCTATTTGGACCATTGTAAAAGACGCGAATTAGTTAGATGGAGCGTAACTGTAGGAATAGCAGAATTTCCAACATAAATTGAATTTTCACTAGAATGCACTCTGACATAGACACTTATACTTTCGATTCGTATAATCAAATTGATTAAAATAAAGAGCGGGACTGGATTTTCGGTTCATATTCGTATTCGTGAAAATTGGAAAGTTATCCCTTTAATAACTTTATGTAGGAATAAATGAAATACTAGAATTGCCGATTTATACATCTATATATTTCTCCTGTTTAGAAGTTGTATATTGTATTCGATGGGGATTTTTAACAAAGTGAGTGTTATACTTTACAAGTGGTGTGAAAGCGAATTCTCCACCAACTAGTTTAAGATCGATTTTTGATCTGAAATAATAAACAATTAAGTAATATTTTTTATTAATTATGTGAGTCACATTCTTGTTTCTGATAGTTTTAACAATATCCGATTGTATTTTTTGACTTTTGTAACAATCATTCAGATCGTTGTAGTATTCGAATTCACCAGATTATTGTTTCCAGGCCTATATTCGATGAGATTTATTTTAATGTAATCGCTGTAATTATAAATTGCTTCGCTAGTGGTGTTACTGTTAACTGTTTTTCTTTCGCGCGGCGATCCGAATTTTTAGTTCATTTTACTATCCGATCGCTGGGTGATACCTCCTCTTCAATACAAGTAAGTCGATTCTATTGTTTCATTTAATTATTTTATTTGTAGAGGGGTCTTAAATTGAGGTAATATTTTGTTATTACTAACAACTAATTTATAAGTAGTTTCACTTTCGCCAAACATCAGTTTTTGTGATCTTGAATGAATTTTAGACCTAATACATAAAGTGTTGCAATATTAAAATGAAAATAATAATACATTGTAACGAATCATATTCCTAACCCTTAATTTTGTTTTTAAGTCTAATTAGGTATATTTCAAACTCTATAGGTAAATATAATAAAGCTCAAGTAACACAAATTACCGAATATTACCAACCAATTTGAACTTTCAACAATCGTATTTTCGCTGAATTTAGAAAATTACAACTTATTTTCGAGCTTTTATTAACTTTTCCAAACAAGTATAAATAAGTAACACACGATAAAACTTTAGGTAGGTATATAAAATTATTTATGGGTAATTTGGTAATCGAATCGATATCAACTTATTATGAAGTTTTATTGAAATGAATAAATTTAACTTTTAACAATTGTCAATTAAATCAAAACTTTCAGAAAATGCCAAAGAAAAATATTGAAAATTAATCACTTTACTATTGATTTAAATTGTTTATTATAGTTATATATATATATATATATATATATATATATATATATATATATTGGTTTTATAATTGGACCTGTTTTATGTTTTATATTTTAACAACCCACGTTGGTCATGTTTTATGCAAGGGTTGTTCTCATATATGAGGTGTAACAAGAACATATTTTTTTGTAAGTTTTAATTTTTAACATTATTACACCCTTTTAATATTATTATTGTAATTCCCGTTAGGCGCTGATGAAGGTTAAAAACTAACCGAAAATTTCGCAATTTAAGAATAAAGTTCCTACTACTGGCGTTTTTCCATCAATTGCCCAACCCAGACGTTTCCTAAGCCTGTTATTTGAATATATATATATATATATATATATATATATATATATATATATATATATATTATAACATATGATAACTCTTTTTTCTATTATTATAGTATTCTATAGTATTCTATAAGTTACCATGTTATAAAGTACTTCTTACCTTGAAATTTTTTTATTTTAATATAGATGTGAAGAAGGTAAGATTCAAATTAATTTCTTTTATTTTAACGATTATTACTTTAACATATGCTCCTATCTATTCTCTTTCTTAGGGTCAGAGTTCAAAAATCTCAAATAATAAATGGATTCAAATTTAACTAATATTGAAAATCTCAACAAAACGATTATAAAATTCAACAATCATATACCAAATGATGTTTTCAGAACGGTGATTCTATTTTGACCTTAACCTTACTTTTTCTTATTGTGTTGTGCGCTTTACACATTACTTTCAAAAAAACCAAATATAGTTAAATCAAATGTTGTGAAAAGTTCTGAATTTTGTAACCAATAAATCAAATTAAACTTAATTAAGAATGAAAAATAGCTTATTTAAACAGTGAAACAGTGTACAAGTGAAATTAAATGTTCATCAAATACATAAAAATCAAACACAGGAAAGTTCTTTATTTAAAAAAAAATTGTAAATTGATACCGTGTTCTGGTGATTTTGTATTCTCTTGGAAACAGCTAAGGCACAGGATATCCTTTCCAATTGGAATCCACCATTTCCCAGGACATCAATGATATACGGACACTTTAGAGATTTTGACGAATAAAATTGCTTCTCATCAGGAAATAATCTGCTCTTGCATCAAATGGTAAGTAAACTAATACTCTCTTTCTTATTAGAAACTAGTTTTGCTTTAGTTAAATTAACTCAGGAAGCATTTATATAAATGAACTGCTCAGCATACCATTTCTAACATTCATTTCTCCATATATATGAACTTTAAGTCTTACCAGCTGCTATCAGGAGTTGTCTTGCAGTTTTGTTAACACTTTTGACTACTTTTATACTTTCTTTTATAAGTATTTTAAAAAAAAATCGAAATTTTAACGGAGCAAAATTTATTACATGTTATCCCTTCAAAAGGTCGAAAACAAGAGAGAGATTCAGAAATAAACAATTTAACAACTAAATCTCCAAACAAACTTACACTATACATTATTATGCTCTATTCGCCTACCAAATTATTGATCAAATAAAATTACTAAAAATCTAATACTTAATTCCTTATTTACATTTAATACAATAGTCATTCTTTTAAAATTTGCTAAACTTTTGATGAGTTGTTAATTTTATAATATCTTTCGCCTACTAATTATTTGTCAAATCAAATTACTAAAATTCTAATACTTAATTCATTATTTACATTTAATACAATAATCATTCTTTTAAAATTTGCTATCCTTTTAATGAATTGTTAACTTTATAATATCTTATCTACAATATAATCTAATATCTTTCTATTTTCAGAACTTTTCATTTGAAAATTAAACTAATAACAAATCACAATATGGCTTGAAAACAAACATTGTATATTTTGAAAGTAAGTAAAATTTTTATATATTTCTTCTATGATTTCTAATATTTTATAATAAAATTTATGTAAAGTTTTACATTTATGTTCTAACATTTAATTTTCTTATTTCATTTTATCTTAATTTATTTAAAATCGGTTTTAATTACCAATGTATCGTAAAATTTATAAACTTTTTCAATATTTACTCTTATTATCTATTTAATACATGATCATTAAAATTTTATATATTATAAATTAAATTATTTTGACTCTTTGAAATAAATATCTCTTAGATACTTAGATGTACTTGTATATTTTAATTTCTTCTTTTGTTTTCTTTTTCTTTTTTTAGGTATTGTGAAGAAGACGATTATAAATTATACCAAATTTACTGCATTTGCACTCTGCCTTTGAATAAGAATATGTTTTCCTTTACTCTATTTTTCTTAATTTTCTTTATATGTACTTATTGAATATAGCATAATAACTTATATCATCTCAATATATATATATATATATATATATATATATATATATATATATATATATATATATATATATATATATATATATATTATAACATATATAACTTGCTAAGAATTATTTATATAAGTTAATATGCTATAATTAAATATTTTACCTTTTTTATGTGCAGAATATAATTTTTTTTACACTTATGAACCAAACAACGCTGTAATGATTAATTTTTAACAGAAGCATTTCTTAACCTTAAACTTTATATTTTTAAACTGTGAAAAGTGGAATTCAGTGTCAAGGTTATACGAAATGCGTTAAACGAAATGACAAATTCTTAATCTTTAACAACTTGTGACATGAAAATTATCTTACAATATAGTGAAAAAGTGTTCAGATTATAATATTAAAGAATAACACACAAATTCTTTATTTTAAAATGAGATTAAAGTACCGTGTTAATGGAAATCTTCATCTATGCCTGGCTGTTTCCATTCAGGAACCATTCTGACGATTAAATTTCTTTGTTTCTCAGGAAAATCTGCTATTTAACAAACTGGTAAGTCTTCCTTTCACTTCTTATCTGGATATATACTGAATTTCTCTTCTTAAAATCAATGAATGTACTTCTCTGCTCCGATATCTCTATGCTTCTACTTTTCAACCTTTTGTAATTACTTATAAATCAAATTTTCTTCTTACCATCTGCTCTCTATTGCTTCTTCTTAACTTTGACGATAATATTAATTCGTTTCAATCTTTATTTTCTCAATACTTTTCAAAAAAACTCAAATTTTCAACAGCAGAACATTTATTACAACTGACTTCTTCAAAAACCCAAAAAACAAGAGAGTGTTCTCTAAATCCACAAACTAACAATTGAATAAATCAACAAACTAAAACTATACATCTTTCCTTTTTTTAACTACTTGATTATATGCGAATACAATAACAGTGACTACTAGATTCTTATGAATTTAAAACTTCTTATTTTTACCTATTATCTAATATGAATTTAATTTTCAGAATTTTTCATTTCTTAATACCTTAAACTAATAACAAACAAGTATTATGGATTTGAAAATTAATCTTGCATCTTTTATGCGTAAGTATTTCTGTATTTATTCCATGAATTAAATTATTTCAAATTAAAATATGTATCTTTAATGTTTATATTTTTATATTTATTTTTCTTGTTTTATTTAAAAGTGATTATTTTATTTTTTTAATTTAACTAATTAGATTATATTTTTAAATGAATATATCTTTAATATCTAATCTCATATTTATCTTTCTTATTTTTATTTTCCCTTTTTTAGGAATGGAGAGAATAATTCTTAATATACTAAAGAAAATGAGAACTAATTATGCAAATTCCAATTCTTTGCGCTCCACCCTGGGATCAAGAATATTTTCCTTTTCTTTAAATCATTATTTTATGTAATTTATTATATTATTTATAGCATAAAATCTTATATCATCTCAATATATATTGTGATGGTTACACTTCTTAGCTCCGGCTTTCGGGTATGGGTTCCTTCTTATTGTTTATTAATGATTCAACTCAAATTAATTTTTATTTAATTCAATATTTTATTATCAAGTTTTAACTTTAAAATACAAATGACAAATTCAAATTATATCAATCAAAATTCCAAAATCAATAATCCATCTCTATGGCATTTCACCGCTTTATATACAAAAAAAATAATAGTCACTGGTCTATGTCGTCACACTATACAGTAAGATATTTTATTTATAGACACAGTGATACCATAACAATATATATATATATATATATATATATAAATTGTGATATTATCCTATTATATGTTATAAATTAAAGAACAGATCAAATTAAGTTATTAATAAATTCATTAAAAAAAAAGGAATATTCTTGATCCTGGGCAGAATACAAAGTTTAGGTTGTGTATAAATAGTATTAATTTTCTTCAAGTTCCTTAGTTTTAGTGTTGTTTTAATTTTTTCTTCATTCCTAAAAAAGGAAACATAAATTTAAAAATAAAATATAAGGAGTACCATGATATATTCATAATTATAAATAAAAGGAATCATGTAATTTTCTTTCTATAAAACAAGAAATTTGTCTGAGAAAGTATGCTAGAAATAATATTTTTTTTTTATGCAAAGAATAAGTTCAAATATAAATTAAATGTAGAATTATATGCTGTATTAACTAATGCATATGAGTATTTAAAAGCTATGATTATGTTTTAAATTTTAAATGAAAAAATTTATTAAAAGAATGAAATGAAAAGTTTTAATATTAATAGTAATAAATAAAAAAACATAAATTTGTATAAGAATCCTAGGTATAAGATAAATTGTAAATAGAAATTAATCAAGTGCACGGATGTCATAAATTAAGTTATTATCAAGTAGGCATCAGAGAGATACTAATAAGAATTGTTAGGATAGTTGTTTTTTGTTATTTTTGTTTTGGAAGTTGTTGATTTTAAACGACGCTCTCTTGTTTTTTGTTCAGAAAGAAAAAAGACGTGTTAAATTTGCTCTTGTAATTTTTTACGATTTTTATTAAAAAATTTCAATATAAATCAGTCTTGAGTAATTGAATATTATTATAAACGTCTGTAAGAAGAAAACTAAAGTATATTGGTAAGCAGAAAGTCAATTTTTATATAAAAAAAAGAAATCAGAAGATGAGAACGTGATAGCAAATGGTGCTATGAATGTTATCTTGAATTTCCAAGTACGTGTTAAATAGAAAGAAGGAATAAGTACATACCAGCGTTGCAGAGTTCATTAAGCGGTTAGAAGACCTTTTTCTTGAACGAGTTTATGGTTTCTTTTGATAATCCTGTAGCAGACTAGCTGAGAGAATTCATAGATCCTGGAGTCACGGTATTAATATTGCACTATTCACCTTAATAAAGAACTTTCTTGTGTTTTATATATATAATTGGATGAACAATTAATTTCCTCATTTTCAATTTTACTCTATTCACATATTTTATTAGTTTTAAGAATTTTTTGATATGTATAATACCACCATTTATTAATCTTTTCATATCATTTTACTCACATAATTAGTAATCATAGAATCTCACATTGACGAGAAGATAGGTTACAGATCTTCTTCTTTTTTTATTTAAACATCCATAGGTATCATTTGGTACATAACAGTTATTATGCATATAATTTCAAGACAATATCAAATTAATAAAATAAAACATTGGATTCTGCCCTGAGATAGAGTCGTTGATAAAAAAAATTATAAACAATAATTCAATTCACATCAAATTTTAAAGTTAAATATAATTATTTTAAATTTACATCATTTTAAATATAACATATAATCAGATAAACAACACAAAATTATAAACAATTAATAATATACATTTACATTTTCATATATGTTATAATATATATATATATATACGAATAATGGTATAGTGACTGGTTCAATATAACGTGAAGTCAATCGTGGAGTTGCAGTCAACGTTTGGCCAAGGTAAGTAAAAAAAACTCTTTGATTTCAGTCAAGCTTTCGAATTTATTTAATTCTTCTTCAGGACATCTGTGGTGAAGAACAATTTTTATAAAATAAAGAAATATTGTTACAAATGTGATGACTTACTAATCGTGAGGTTATAAGAAAAGCGACGAATTCCGTTTGACAACATTACACTAATAAAACATTTTAAAATTCAGGTACATCACTATTAAAATACATAAAAATATATACATTTACACCATAAAACTTATTATTTTGTTATTTTTAGCATGGAGGTTTGTCTGTAAATGATTGAATTTTAATGTGTCTTCAATTTCCTTTTTTATTTGTGTGTTTTTTATATATGGTTTTTATTTTAACACAGTAGGAGAGCAAAACATTTTGATGATTTATTTATTTAGATTTTATTATTATATCAAGTAAAATTCTGTAGTCATGAAATGCGGGATTTTAATTTCAAAAATTTATTTGTTAAATTTTATGAACGTTGTTGTGTTTTTATTTTTATTTATTTTAGTGTTATATTAATCTTTATGTTTGTAATCATGTTTTAATTTATTAATAGTTTGTTTATCTTTATATTTATATATTAAAATTTTTTTTATTTATAATTATTTTTGAAACGACAGAATGTAACAATAAATATTACTCAGCCCTTATATATCCGATTTTCTATTAATACATGTTTCCCTTCTGTCAATGTGTGTCATTTCTAAGAATAATCGTTTCTTAAGGTTCCTTTCCCTTTCTAAAATTTTTGTTTCTTCAAATTTAAAACTATGACCATTTTTAATTGCATGTTCAGTTAGTGCGCATGCTTTATATTTATTATTTTTAATGTCACTTTTATGCGAGATGTTCCTGCTGTGTACAGTTCGGCATGTTTCCCCAATATACACCCTTTTACAATCCGAGCAAGTGATTTCATATACTACATTTGAACTTTCTAAATTACTAAGCGGATCTTTGGTTCGGGTGTATAATCTAGAAATGGTTTAAAAACCAAGGTTTACTTAAATTAAAAGGAATACTGTTAAATAATTCATACCCTTTGGGATTATTAAATTAATTAATTTTTAGTACCACGTGCATTGCAAGAATAAGTGAAAACAATAATTTCAATCAACAACAAACATTTGACATTGAGAGAGGTGTCTTGTCTAATGAAAATTCACAGCCAATTTTTGGTTCTTTACCTTATATCCCACAACTCACTCCCAAACTTTTAAAACTATTCAAAAATTATGACAATTTCAAAATAGGCACGAAAAATATCAAAACCATTTCTAGATTATACACCCGAACCAAAGATCCGCTTAGTAATTTAGAAAGTTCAAATGTAGTATATGAAATCACTTGCTCGGATTGTAAAAGGGTGTATATTGGGGAAACATGCCGAACTGTACACAGCAGGAACATCTCGCATAAAAGTGACATTAAAAATAATAAATATAAAGCATGCGCACTAACTGAACATGCAATTAAAAATGGTCATAGTTTTAAATTTGAAGAAACAAAAATTTTAGAAAGGGAAAGGAACCTTAAGAAACGATTATTCTTAGAAATGACACACATTGACAGAAGGGAAACATGTATTAATAGAAAATCGGATATAGAAGGGCTGAGTAATATTTATTGTTACATTCTGTCGTTTCAAAAATAATTATAAATAAAAAAAATTTTAATATATAAATATAAAGATAAACAAACTATTAATAAATTAAAACATGATTACAAACATAAAGATTAATATAACACTAAAATAAATAAAAATAAAAACACAACAACGTTCATAAAATTTAACAAATAAATTTTTGAAATTAAAATCCCGCATTTCATGACTACAGAATTTTACTTGATATAATAATAAAATCTAAATAAATAAATCATCAAAATGTTTTGCTCTTCTACTGTGTTAAAATAAAAACCATATATAAAAAACACACAAATAAAAAAGGAAATTGAAGACACATTAAAATTCAATCATTTACAGACAAACCTCCATGCTAAAAATAACAAAATAATAAGTTTTATGGTGTAAATGTATATATTTTTATGTATTTTAATAGTGATGTACCTGAATTTTAAAATGTTTTATTAGTGTAATGTTGTCAAACGGAATTCGTCGCTTTTCTTATAACCTCACGATTAGTAAGTCATCACATTTGTAACAATATTTCTTTATTTTATAAAAATTGTTCTTCACCACAGATGTCCTGAAGAAGAATTAAATAAATTCGAAAGCTTGACTGAAATCAAAGAGTTTTTTTTACTTACCTTGGCCAAACGTTGACTGCAACTCCACGATTGACTTCACGTTATATATATATATATATATATATATATATATATATATAACAAGATGTAAGAGATGATACAAAACGTATCTAGTGCCGTGCTGTCAATAATAAATCCAGTTTTAAACTTGATTGGTGTTTGGTTAGATTTTCTAATTCAAGACACCGGTAGATGCTGCGAAATAGGAGTATAAGGATATTAATCAGCCCATACAGGGGCAAAACCAACTACAGACATGTGTTTCGCTCTTTTTTTGAGCTCATCAGTGTAGTATAGGTTATGTCTCTTCAGTCACTAATAAAGAGACATCCCCTGTATGAATCGACTAAATTCTTATAGATGTAAACTTGCGAAAGTAGAAACCATTCGCAAGTGGCCCCATCTTTACTCCAAAAATGGAACTACGACAGTCGCTTTGCATCTTAAAAGTACCTTCGGCAAGGTAATAACATAAAACGAGCAGAGCGTTTGTGACAGTCTTATATAACAAGATGTAAGAGATGATACAAAACGTATCTAGTGCCGTGCTGTCAATAGTAATATATATATATAATTATATTTTTTTTCGATCTCAACCCAAAATATCTCAGGAAATGCCCAAACAAAGCTACTGTTGAAAGCGGATCTCAAAATTCCAATTTTAAGAGGTCCTCCACAGAAATTGAAGTTTTCCCGTCTAAATAACATGGTTTTTTATCAGTTTTTCGTCCTGCAAGCTGTGAAAAAAATATTTTTCAAAAAAATGAATGAATGGGTCTTTTTAAGTATTAAATTTAGTACAAAAAGTCCCGTTGAGCCAAATTTCTACTTAATTAAGTACCATTATGACACCGTAAGGTGGCGCAGTGATATCTCTTATATTAAAACGGACAATTTTTATTTAATTGAGTACCATGACGAAAGTATGAGGTAGTGCAGTGGATATTATTATATTATTGAAATCTGATAAAATTAAATGAGAAATTTTTAGTTAATCAAGTACTATGACGCCACCGTAAGGCGGCGTAGTGATATCTTATATATTAAAACGAGCAATTCCTATTAAATCGAGTACTACAACGCCACCGTAAGGTGGCGCAATTGATATGTCATAAATGAGGAATTCTGACTGATTTAAATACTATACGGCCACCGTAATCGAAATATTAGAAAATACAACGAAAATAAAAAACCTGAAAACTTACGAGAAAATATGATGAAAACAACAAATACATTGAAATCATTAAAAATAAAAGAGAAAATTATAAAAAAAATTTAAAAAATGGATAATGAGGAAAAGACATTAATGTTAGGCGGTACAAAGTTGGTTTAAAGTAGGAAAATTTTCTACATCTTAAGGGAAAAAATACACGTCTACTTTAGACCTCACAACTAAAATAAAGAAATCAGTGAGTAAACAAATCATTAATTAATAAAATAAAAAATGGTGTGAAAAACTTGGGGCACGCCGATGAAAAAATATTTTTTAAAGTAGTATAGTGCCAGATCTCGCCTCTTTTTCGATTTGTATTAAAAAAAATATACATTAATTAATTAATTTTATATTAGGATTTAAGGGATTTCATTTTAGCAAGAGAGTTCCTGCATATATCCTGTATAGGTACATATTAAAAAATCAAAATAGATTATAAACCATAAATAAATACAAAAAAGTAATTAAAAAAACACACAAAATTAAGTACCTACAGTTACTCTAATCAAACAATTAAAAACCCTTAAACAATTGCATAGTAATTAAGATTAAATAAAAAATAAAATAAAAGAATAAAAAAATATAAGAAAAAAGGACGTCGCCCATTTAAGAATAAAAATTCGCAAAACAAAATGCTGCTTGTCGTGTCGGCTTCGTCTGTGATTTTGTTCAGTCCATACTAAAAGCATATAAAAGAACGTGCAATTGCTTTATTAGAAGATCGGATTTCCAGTTCCAGGGTTTGTCCGATTTCTATTCAAACAGTAAACAGCATCCGCACCATACTCCTTGATCTCTGGTGCAGCTTTTTTTTATTATTATTTTACTTTAGTTTTCGAGTTTTGTTTCTCGCTTTCTTAAGCGGAGATTTTAATCTTCTGGTACTTCAATAAAGATTTTTAATTAAAATTCGAAAACGTGACTCCAGAATAGCCAAATATAGGTAAATCAGGATTACAATAATTATTACAGAATGTTATAGGTAGGTAATATTCGTTGGTGTTGATCTAATGATAGTAGCTAAAATGTAGGTAGGCCCAAGAAAAACTCTTTTATTCACAATCGTTTAAGAATAGACGGTTTTCCACCCTACAAAACAGTTGAAAAGTAGACAATTGTTAACCAGTGTAGAAAGTAGCTACTTTCCACCCGTTACCCTTGGTTACGCCCATCCATAGATAGAAATCATTAAAATTGGCAAATATGACAAACGTTTTATATGGGTATCGGTATATAGGCAACCAGTATAACGACAAAAACCAAAACGAAACTTTAGTAGAATAAAATTTCTGTAAAAAAAGATTCGGTATCGGTATATAGTCAATCAGTATAACGACAAAAACCAAAACGAAACTTTAGTAAAATAAAATTTCTGTAAAAAAAGATTGAGATAAATCTATATCAAGTAAAACATCCGGCACCCAAAGAAAGAATAAAATAAACTATAAGGAGAACACTCATCGGAAAATAATGACAAATAACAAACTCAAAGGTAAACAATAGGTGTTCCCAACTACGTTTTGTAACGATTACAGATTCCAGAATAATAACAACGAATTGTATTGTCGAATAAACGATTGTGTAGACATTATACATGTTTATTAATTCCAGTAGAATTTATTATTAAGAGAAACGTAACAATAACAACAACAGAGCGAAAAATAGGTAGGTATCAACTAGGTAAATATTATAATGGTTAACATAAAATTAAACATTATTTGATTTATTATTTTTCTGTATTGACAAATTTATTTGCCTTAGATATTTTTGAAGTAAGACTTCTTTAGCGGCGACTAGGGGTAACTCAGTAATAATTCTAACGGACGTGACGTCATTCTAATGTATCGCGTACCGGAAACAAAACCTAATACAAAATACCTAACACGATTCCACCTACTATATTAAATAAAATTAAATCTGTAATTGTATGAATTGACAGCTTGACAACCAAAATACATTGGTGGTAAATAGTTTAAATTTGTGTATAAAGTGTTTGTTTTAAATATGAATAAACAAAGTGGATTTATTAATGAAGAAAGTGATAAAAAATATTAAATGAAAATGAGTGAGTAGGTACTCTATATGCATAAATTTTATTTTTGGTGTGTAATTACACTATTTATACCTAATTATTTATACCTATTATTTATACCTAGCTATTTTCGTTTTATATACTTAAAAAGCTAAGCGCCAGAGAGATTTGAAGAAAAATGAAAATGAAAAAAAGACGAGACAGCGACATTCATTATGATTTGATTAAGTAAGTTTATATACATACATACATATTATGATAGTAAATAATTGTTTATAGGGAAGCTTTACGTTAAGTAAAAAAGCATGTTGCACGTTTTTGTTCATAAAATAATAATATTCGAAATGTTTTAACACTTGCTTATACTTATTTTAGGTTTGGTAAGGTAGCCGTAAAGGCCATAAAACCACTAGTCAGGATGGCTGATCTTTTACCAGCAATAACAGGTCCTTCGTAGAACTGAAGAAAACAAACTCAACTCAGGATTTTAAATTTTATGGAATATGCTATAAAATGCTACAAAATGAAATGGTTATCTAACTATCGAAGGCTCTTGTGTTGTGTTGTATTACAATAAGGTAGATACACCTACATAATCACACATTCTAAACGTAATGTGTGTATATTTTTAATATTGTTTACCTATTATTGAAGCAAAACTTCTTTAGGCGCGACTACGGGTAACTCTAACGTTAGATTCTAACGGAAGATTCTGATGGAAATAACGGTATGATTTTAGCTATGGGAAAAGATTAAATTTTCAAAATTTATTTATGAAATTTTCAAAATTTTCAAACGGTTTCAAATACATTAATGGTATTTAGAGAGTAAAATCTATGTTTCACATTTTAGTTATCATAAACCTATTATTTCATACATAAAAAATAATGATAACTTTCAAATTCCTATTTCTAATAAATAATATAAATATAACATCTCATTTTTTGTAAGGTATATAGACAATAAATATAATTGAATTGTAATTAAATATTTATTTTCCGATACGTACGTCAACAAGTTTTACTTCAATCGCGCGTAAAGGTTACACGCACACTCTTTTTTCTGCAACTTCATAACTGTCAATTATCATTCCTACCAACCTATTTTAGTGTTACGCTACTGTAACATGTTTTTCTCATAATTTACATGAATTGGGAGACAATCAAAAAACACAACGACAGTAGTAATGTAAAGTTTGTTAATAATAACGAAGCAAATATTAGCATTTTATATGGTAATAAGAACAGTAAATTCATCGTATAAATAAATTAGCGGGATAAATAGTTAATATAAATAATCCATTTAATACCAGCTCTCAACATCCTTGATTTGTTATAGCCAGACACGATATCGGCTCCTTCTGTTTTATACTTTATGCGTGAGGAGTTATTAACTACAATTTTATGCGATGGTGCTGTTTTGTTTGTTAACTTAATGCCAGCGGTGCTTCCCTTTCTTGGAGTTTCTAAAGTGTTTTCAAAAAGACAGTCACTGAAGACACATACAAATAGTATGTTTAAATATAATTTTGATAAATACAGAAAATTGGTACTTTTATAAAGATTTTAATTAATTCTAATACCGGCATTAAATGAGTACAGGTTATTTCTTAGTAAAGGGAGTTTATTTCATTAATTGACAGCTCTGCAAAAAAAGCCTAAAAGTTGTTTCATTATATTACAGAACAGCTATTTGTGTAGCAAGAGCAGAAAGTCTTACTTTGACGCTCGGGATAAAAAGGTGCCGCATGACGCGTTAGCGGAACGCGTAAATTTATCAAAACCGGTTAAGAGCTTTCTGCTTAAATTACACACAAGATTTTTCTACAATTACATGAAATTACAAAACTAAATAGATTTTTAATAATTGATTATGGCATATGTATTTTGTGTTTCCTATATTGGCAATCAAACTAAGATGACGTTTATTGACTTGTTTATAGTATATATGTTCTCGGGAACACATTGTTTCAATGGTTTTCGGGAGTGTAAACCACCTTAAGCAAATCGGTTTGCTAGTTGTCATTTAAAAATTGATGTATAGATTAAAAGGATTTGAAATGATAAGAAACTGGAATTTTCAATTAAAATAAAAAGAGATATAAATAAAAAAAATATCAAAAGTTATAGATAAAACAATAAGCGAAGCAAATAGTAGAAGAAGAAACCAGAGCTAGGAGGTAGAGAAACTGACAGTAAAGGAGAACAACCACATCAGGTAGTAGAAAGAAAATTATATATTATTTTTGTTATCGTGATCGATTTTCTTAAGTATGCTGAAACTACAACTCGAAGATTTTTATTGATTGGAAAGAGTCCCAGAAAAGGAATTCCATATCAAAATATGTATTCATGTTCTCCACAGTTAATGCCACCTCTCATTCTTCAACCAAGATCTCCATTCCATCCTATATTTTTCCCATCATTGTCGTTAATTCCTCTCCTATGTATAGACTCATCTCTCCAAGATCTACGTTGTCTTCCTCTCTTCCTTCTACCCATTGCATTTTATTCTGTTATCTTATTTATTCACTTGATTTCCGCTTTTCTGACATGTTTATACCACTAAAGCCTCTTTTATTTAATGTATCTAATAATGATTTCGTTCTCTACTTGAATTATTCTGCGTATCTCCTCGTTCGTCACTCTGTCCATTCTTGTAAGACCGCAGCATCTCCTCCAGTAGTCCATTTCTGTTAGGTACTCCCTTTGTTCTTTTTGTTTTTTACCTACATTTCTAAGCCATTTCTAAGCTTTGGACCATTGAGCTAAATATCATTTGACTAGCTTTTATCTTAATATTCTTCTACCAAATCACTGAATGTAATTCTCTGATAGCTATTCTAGTGTTGATGTCACCTTCTATTGTGGTATTTAAATTTGTTGGTTGCCTTTATTTCTAAACTATCTTCGACTTCTAGGTTCTTTATGTTTTCTTCTTTGATAGTAAAACATTCGTTTTTTATTTTGTTTGGTTACAAACTGGTTTTCTTCTATTCTTTCTGTAGTTTTCTTATCATGTGCTGAGGTCTTCTTCATCCTGTGCTATTATATCCTGGTCTTCCGCAAAACGTAGAGTATAAAGATTTTCGTGTTTAATATTAATTCTCATTTATTGGCACTTATCTTTCTACGATTTTAAGGTATCTTCTAGGAATATTTTTTAAGAAGGTTTGGTAAAGTCGGGATTTCTTGAAGCAAACCCTTTAAGGTTAAATTCTGCCGATATATTTGGATTCTGTCTTAACATATACTGTATTGTTTTCGTATTGGTTTTAGACTGCTCTTTGTTGATGTTTTCTTGGTATTTCGAGTCTTTTCATTTCTTCCCAAAGGCTTTTTCTGGGTATTGATTAATACGTTTTTATCAAGTCTATAAACGTCTCTAATTTTTACCTTTTTTTCTATTGTAGCTTAATTAAACCATTAAAAGTTACTATCACGTTGGGCGCCAATTTGTAACCCTTAAATTACCCTAGGCTAGCTCCTGAGGGTCGTGGCTTCCTTCTGAGTCTTTACCAACCCTTCCCAAACATTAATTTAGGGCGCCAAGTACAGACAAACAAATAAAAAACGGTAAAATCAGTTTTAAGTTGATTTATTTAATCATTCAAAAATTAAGTGAAATTTTTTTAAAAAAATAATTAATTATCTTTGGTTTATATGGATTCTTCCTGTTGGAGCTTAATTTATTGTGGATCGGATTTGCTCTAAACCCAAACGTAGATGGAAGCGATTTTTCTTTTAAGGAAACTTCTTTTGTGTCCAAACCCGGGAATGGTTTCACCTTGTGTCGAATTCAAATGAACAAAATGGCTGTCGGTAGTCAGCGAATCTTTTCTGTTTTACGGTAATCCTTATTAGGGCCCTTCTTTAATGTGGGAATAACCTAAATAAAGGGCCAAGGTAATCAGAAAATATTTCTGATTTTATTTAGAATTCCAAGAATTGAAATAATTTTCTAACGAAGTAACAAACTTTCTTCTACCAAATCGACGCGAACAGACCATCCGCACCGGCGCGATAAAATTGAAATAAATAAAAATATAGTCCAGAGGATATACTCAAAAACGAACGTTACACTATTAGCTATGGTACGAATGTGATCTAAGCAAGAATTTCCTGCTTGTTCTTCTCCTATATTTTCTTTTAAGTTCGATCTGCTTTAAAAGAAAGGTTTTTTAAACTATATTAGTTTTAAATATCGTTGAAACGTTCTCCTGGGTACAAAAACAAAACTTTTTTGATGTCATACAATTTTTTTGTTATCTATCATTTCATATCATCGAAATTTGATACTTAAATGTTAAAGACAAATTTGTTTTGAACCATGTTATCTAACGTCTCTATATACCTAATAAACTATTATTAGAATATAAATAATAAATTAAATCCAGCAACAAATGTTTCTGTATTATTTTTATAAATATCTAATATAAAGGTAAAACTTCAACAAGGAATTTTCAATTCTTTAAGTAATAGTTATTTGTGACACAAGGACGAAAAATGACATTTTGCAAGAGCGAGTAAAGTTGTGTAGCAGAGGTGCGTAGCACCGAGGCGAAACAATACGAGCATTTGCAAAACATTTTCCGGACGTGTAACACACACTATTTTTTGGTCCGACTAATTTTTAATATTTTCAAAAGTTCTGTTATGTTCAAGAGTTGACCGCTTGTGCTACCTAAAGTAAGACCAGTGACTAGAAGACAGCCGACAGACTGTCAGCTGGTATGACGTGATCTTCGGGTTGTATAATAACTTGTTTGATACTTAATATACGTGTTCTGCAGTTATTAGTGTTTTAATTAACATATGTTGCAAACATAACAAGTTCAAAAACTTTTTACTTTGTGATATACAAGATTAGATGTTTATTGATATCTATTGCACGATTAAAAGAATTAGTAATAAGGAATGATTTTCTGATAATCGATTTCAAGATCCTTAATTTTTATACATACAAATACTGTGCTAATAAGCAGCACAGTAAAAATTGTTATATTGAAAATATTAACATTAATATCTAATAATTTTATATAAAGATAGCAGAGACAGTGAACTATTTTCATAATCGAATGATAAGTAGTTGTAAATAAATTTAATTAAAATTTGTATTATTCATTATGTATTTTTGATGACTTAAAATTTAAAAACATAGCGCCATCTCTTTAGATAATCTAAAAGCTACTTTGCCGGCCTTTGTCATTTTCCGGACGATTTTGAAGTAATGAATAGTATTGTTTCTGGACGGAGGACCAAAAAATAAATAATTTATACTTTTCTATAGAAATTAATGGCACTTAATTTGATATAGACATTAATTTTAGTTTTGTGATTTAAAAAAGCGTCTTTAGAGTACTGCATATTTTCATTTTTAATTAATAAATTGCTAACCACTAATTTTATATAATTTCTAGAAAGGATATATATATATTTTATAAGTGCCATAAAAGTTATGAAAATTTATACCAACGCATTCACCAAATTTAAGAATTTTCAACAGCAGTGTATGTGGCGCCATCACTTATCGAAAGGCAAAACAATACTCGACCAAATTGTGAGGACAGTAAAGAATTATAGAGAACTACGCAATAAAGCATATTGAATTGAAAATTTTTAAATATTTATTTTCTTTCATATAAATATTTCTTTTATAAGAATATATCTAAGTAAAAGAAGTTGAAGTAGAAATTTTTTCGATAACACTTTTCCATAAGTTCTTCGTTATCTATTATCCACTAGTTTTTTTTTAAATATCATTTTCTATTTCAAAATTGACGTGTGACACTTAAACTGACAATTTTTTCTATAAAAGATACTTAAACTATATTTTTCAAATTTGACGTTTGACATATTAAACAATTTTTGACATAAAAAGTATCAGTTGTCTTGACAATGTCACAAATTTCGTATATGAGCCAACAAAAATCATTTTGTATTTTGTGATGTTTGAAATGTTACTTTTTATTCATCACAATTTGAGTTATGACCCTTAAAATGTCTTCATTTCTTCAGAAAAAATTAATTTATTTTCTATTTCACATTTGTAAGATTGTAGCTTAATTAACTCTTTAAAAGTTACATTGGCGTTGGGCACCAACTTTGTAACCTTAAAATTTCCCTAGGCTAGCTCCTGAGGGTCGTGGCTTCCTTCTGAGTTTTTTCTAATTTCCTCCAAACATTAATTAAAGGGCGCCAAGTACAGACACACAAATAAAATTTGAAAAATGGTTTATTATTTTAATTATGTTTAGTAAAATAAATTAATAAAATGAATTAATTAATTCTCTTATCTTTGGGGATTTTAGATGGCTTCTGACGGAGATTCGATAAGTTCTGGAACGGAATTGTAAGATGGATGGAGTTCCTTCCAAGGGACAACCTGTCGGATTTTTGTACAATGTGGAAAGGAACCGTAAACGGGTTTGAACACCCTTTAAGGGACTTCCTGTCGAATTTTCGTTAATGGAGGAACGGAACTGCAAAATGGTGTCGGCTTCAACTGATTGTCAACTGACTGCGTAATTTCTCAAATGTTTTTAGCTGGTCCTTAATAGGGCCCTTTTTATAGTTGGCAATAACCCAGAACAGAAGGGCGAAGGTAGTCGGAAATAACTCTGAATTTAATCAAATTCATCGATAAAATGAACGAATTTAAATCAAAAACTCTCGAAGAGACAAATTCTCTCCTACCAACTGGCAATCCCCTCTCGTATCGGTGCGATAACAATAGATAATATAAAAATATATATAGTCCGGATGGAATGCTCGAAAACCAACGTTACAAACGTTACAAGATATGATTTTTTGACATTTCAATTTTAACCGTTATTTAACAGACACGTATTTAACAACTGACGTTTAAGATGACAGTTTTGATTTAAAATATGACGTTTGAAATGTCTTTTTTTTCTGAATTTGACATACGACATTTTAAATTTGAATGTTAATATAATTAACTAACAGTTTTATTGATAATACTTCTTTTTTATTATTATTATCTTCCAATTTTTATATACGTGACATAAAAAGTATTTTTTTTTATTTGACCTTTGACGTTATAAACACTTTTTGACATAGAAAGTATCACTTGCTTAAAAATCTAACAAATGATGTTTAAACCTAATATTTTTTTCAATCTTCATATATGATTTTACAAACTTTATATTGTATCTCAAATTTGACGGATTATATTTCAAATGTCATTGTCATCACAGCTTGACTTACCTACAGTTCTTGAAATGTCTATATTTATTATTTAAGATAAGCGATCTTTTGACAGTTCAATTTTAAGAGGTATTTAACAAACACTTTCTTCTTCTTCGTTGTTGAGGCCTTAGCTGCCAGGGCTATTCGGCCTAACAGACACTTTCTAGTATTCAACAACTGACGTTTAAAATGACAGTTTTTATTTAAGATTTGACATTTCAAATGACATCTTTTCTGAATTTGACATACGACATTTCAAACTCCTATTCCTATACTAAACTGTTATTTCTACCTTAGGTGTGATATTAGTTTTTTGATGTACTTACAAAAATCCATCCTAGAAAAAGTCAGCTTAAGATCCTTAGGAATAAGAAAGACACAAAAAGCGGAGAAAGTAATAGAAAATATAATTTTCAATTTCTAAATTAACATCTAACATTTCAGCTGTCAAATTATGACGTTTTAGATGACATCTTTTCAGAATTTAACATACGACATTTCAAACTTCAATTGCTATACTAAAATTATTTCTAACTTAGGTGTTACCTATATTAGTTTTTGATGTACAAAATTCTACCCTACCATAGAAAAAGTCAGCTTAAGATCCTTGGGAATGAGAAAGACACAAAAACCGGAGAAAGTAATAGAAAATATAATTTTCAGTTTCTAATTTGACATCTAACATTTCAGCTGTCAAATTATGACGTTTCAGATGACATCTTTTCTGAATTTGACATACGACATTTTAAACTCCAATTCCTATACTAAACTTACTTCTATCTTAGGTGTGATATTAGTTTTTTGATGTACAAAATTCCGCCCTACCATAGAAAAAGTCAGCTTAAGATCCTTAGGAATAGGAAAGACACAAACAGCGGAGAAAGTAATAGAAAATATAATTTTCAATTTCTAATTTGACATCTAACATTTCAGCTTTTAAATTATGACGTTTCAGATGACATCTTTTCTGAATTTGACATACGACATTTCAAACTCCAATTCCTATACTAAAATTCTTTCTATCTTAGGAGTGATATTAGTTTTTTGATGTACAAAAATCCATCCTACCATAGAAAAAGTCAGCTTAAGATCCTTAGGAATAGGAAAGACACAAAAAGCGGAGAAAGTAATAGAAAATATAATTTTCAATTTCTAATTTGACATCTAACATTTCAGCTGTCAAATTATGACGTTTCAGATGACATCTTTTCTGAATTTGACATACGACATTTCAAACTTCAATTCCTATAGGTACTAAACTTATTTCTATCTTAGGTGTGATATTAGTTTTTTGATGTACAAAATTCCACCCTACCATAGAAAAAGTCAGCTTAAGATCCTTAGGAATAGGAAAGACACAAAAAGCGGAGAAAGTAATAGAAAATATCATTTTCAATTTCTAATTTGACATCTAACATTTCAGCTTTTAAATTATGACGTTTCAGATGACATCTTTTCTGAATTTGACATACGACATTTCAAACTCCAATTTCTATACTAAAATTCTTTCTATCTTAGGAATGATATTAGTTTTTTGATGTACAAAAATCCATCCTACCATAGAAAAAGTCAGCTTAAGATCCTTAGGAATAGAAAAGACACAAAAAGCGGAGAAAGTAATAGAAAATATCATTTTCAATTTCTAATTTGACATCTAACATTTCAGCTTTTAAATTATGACGTTTCAGATGACATCTTTTCTGAATTTGACATACGACATTTCAAACTCCAATTTCTATACTAAAATTCTTTCTATCTTAGGAATGATATTAGTTTTTTGATGTACAAAAATCCATCCTACCATAGAAAAAGTCAGCTTAAGATCCTTAGGAATAGGAAAGACACAAACAGCGGAGAAAGTAATAGAAAATATAATTTTCAATTTCTAATTTGACATCTAACATTTCAGCTTTTAAATTATGACCTTTCAGATGACATCTTTTCTGAATTTGACATACGACATTTCAAACTCCAATTCCTATACTAAAATTCTTTCTATCTTAGGAGTGATATTAGTTTTTTGATGTACAAAAATCCATCCTACCATAGAAAAAGTCAGCTTAAGATCCTTAGGAATAGGAAAGACACAAAAAGCGGAAAAAGTAATAGAAAATATAATTTTCAGTTTCTAATTTGACATCTAACATTTCAGCTGTCAAATTATGACGTTTCAGATGACATCTTTTCTGAATTTGACATACGACATTTCAAACTTCAATTCCTATAGGTACTAAACTTATTTCTATCTTAGGTGTGATATTAGTTTTTTGATGTACAAAATTCCACCCTACCATAGAAAAAGTCAGCTTAAGATCCTTAGGAATAGGAAAGACACAAAAAGCGGAGAAAGTAATAGAAAATATCATTTTCAATTTCTAATTTGACATCTAACATTTCAGCTTTTAAATTATGACGTTTCAGATGACATCTTTTCTGAATTTGACATACGACATTTCAAACTCCAATTTCTATACTAAAATTCTTTCTATCTTAGGAATGATATTAGTTTTTTGATGTACAAAAATCCATCCTACCATAGAAAAAGTCAGCTTAAGATCCTTAGGAATAGAAAAGACACAAAAAGCGGAGAAAGTAATAGAAAATATCATTTTCAATTTCTAATTTGACATCTAACATTTCAGCTTTTAAATTATGACGTTTCAGATGACATCTTTTCTGAATTTGACATACGACATTTCAAACTCCAATTTCTATACTAAAATTCTTTCTATCTTAGGAATGATATTAGTTTTTTGATGTACAAAAATCCATCCTACCATAGAAAAAGTCAGCTTAAGATCCTTAGGAATAGGAAAGACACAAACAGCGGAGAAAGTAACAGAAAATATAATTTTCAATTTCTAATTTGACATCTAACATTTCAGCTGTCAAATTATGACGTTTCAGATGACATCTTTTCTGAATTTGACAAACGACATTTCAAACTCCAATTCCTATACTAAACTTATTTCTATCTTAGGTGTGATATTAAGTTTTTTGATGTACAAAATTCCACCCTACCATAGAAAAAGTCAGGTCAAGATCCTTAGGAATAGAAAAGACACAAAAAGCGGAGAAAGTAATAGAAAATATAATTTTCAATTTCTAATTTGACATCTAACATTTCAGCTGTCAAATTATGACGTTTCAGATGACATCTTTTCTGAATTTGACATACGACATTTCAAACTTCAATTCCTATACTAAACTTATTTCTATCTTAGGTGTGATATTAGTTTTTTGATGTACAAAATTCCACCCTACCATAGAAAAAGTCAGCTTAAGATCCTTAAGAATAGAAAAGACACAAAAAACGGAGAAAGTAATAGAAAATATAATTTTCAATTTCTAATTTGACATTTAACATTTCAGCTGTCAAATTATGACGTTTCAGATGACATCTTTTCTGAATTTGACATACGACATTTCAAACTCCAATTCCTATACTAAACTTATTTCTAACTTAGGTGTGATATTAGTTTTTTGATGTACAAAATTCCACCCTACCATAAAAAAAGTCAGCTTAAGATCCTTAGGAATAGGAAAGACACAAAAAGCGGAGAAAGTCATAGAAAATATAATTTTCAATTTCTAATTTGACATTTAACATTTCAGCTGTCAAATTATGACGTTTCAGATGACATCTTTTCTGAATTTGACATACGACATTTTAAACTCCAATTCCTATACTAAAATTTTTTCTATCTTAGGTGTGATATTAGTTTTTTGATGTACAAAATTCCACCCTGCCATAGAAAAAGTCAGCTAAGATACTTGGGAATAGGAAAGACACAAAAAGTGGAGAAAGTAATAGAAAATATAATTGTGAATTTCTAATTTGACATCTAACATTTCAGCTGTCAAATTATGACGTTTCAGATGACATCTTGTCTGAATTTGACATACGACATTTCAAACTTCAATTCCTATACTAAACTTATTTCTATCTTAGGTGTGATATTAGTTTTTTGATGTACAAAATTCCACCCTACCATAGAAAAAGTCAGCTTAAGATCCTTAAGAATAGAAAAGACACAAAAAACGGAGAAAGTAATAGAAAATATAATTTTCAATTTCTAATTTGACATTTAACATTTCAGCTGTCAAATTATGACGTTTCAGATGACATCTTTTCTGAATTTGACATACGACATTTTAAACTCCAATTCCTATACTAAAATTTTTTCTATCTTAGGTGTGATATTAGTTTTTTGATGTACAAAATTCCACCCTGCCATAGAAAAAGTCAGCTTAAGATACTTGGGAATAGGAAAGACACAAAAAGTGGAGAAAGTAATAGAAAATATAATTGTGAATTTCTAATTTGACATCTAACATTTCAGCTGTCAAATTATGACGTTTCAGATGACATCTTTTCTGAATTTGACAAACGACATTTCAAACTCCAATTCCTATACTAAACTTATTTCTATCTTAGGTGTGATATTAAGTTTTTTGATGTACCTACAAAATTCCACCCTACCATAGAAAAAGTCAGGTCAAGATCCTTAGGAATAGAAAAGACACAAAAAGCGGAGAAAGTAATAGAAAATATAATTTTCAATTTCTAATTTGACATCTAACATTTCAGCTGTCAAATTATGACGTTTCAGATGACATCTTTTCTGAATTTGACATACGACATTTCAAACTTCAATTCCTATACTAAACTTATTTCTATCTTAGGTGTGATATTAGTTTTTTGATGTACAAAATTCCACCCTACCATAGAAAAAGTCAGCTTAAGATCCTTAAGAATAGAAAAGACACAAAAAACGGAGAAAGTAATAGAAAATATAATTTTCAATTTCTAATTTGACATTTAACATTTCAGCTGTCAAATTATGACGTTTCAGATGACATCTTTTCTGAATTTGACAAACGACATTTCAAACTCCAATTCCTATACTAAACTTATTTCTATCTTAGGTGTGATATTAAGTTTTTTGATGTACAAAATTCCACCCTACCAAAGAAAAAGTCAGGTCAAGATCCTTAGGAATAGAAAAGACACAAAAAGCGGAGAAAGTAATAGAAAATATAATTTTCAATTTCTAATTTGACATCTAACATTTCAGCTGTCAAATTATGACGTTTCAGATGACATCTTTTCTGAATTTGACATACGACATTTCAAACTTCAATTCCTATACTAAACTTATTTCTATCTTAGGTGTGATATTAGTTTTTTGATGTACAAAATTCCACCCTACCATAGAAAAAGTTAGCTTAAGATCCTTGCGAATAGGAAAGACACAAAAAGCGGAGAAAGTAATAGAAAATATAATTTTTAATTTCTAATTTGACATCTAACATTTCAGCTGTCAAATTATGATGTTTCAGATGACATCTTTTCTGAATTTGACAAACGACATTTCAAACTCCAATTCCTATACTAAACTTATTTCTATCCTAGGTGTGATATTAAGTTTTTTGATGTACAAAATTCCACCCTACCATAGAAAAAGTCAGGTCAAGATCCTTAGGAATAGAAAAGACACAAAAAGCGGAGAAAGTAATAGAAAATATAATTTTCAATTTCTAAATTGACATCTAACATTTCAGCTGTCAAATTATGACGTTTCAGATGACATCTTATCTGAATTTGACATACGACATTTCAAACTTCAATTCCTATACTAAACTTATTTCTATCTTAGGTGTGATATTAGTTTTTTGATGTACAAAATTCCACCCTACCATAGAAAAAGTTAGCTTAAGATCCTTGCGAATAGGAAAGACACAAAAAGCGGAGAAAGTAATAGAAAATATAATTTTTAATTTCTAATTTGACATCTAACATTTCAGCTGTCAAATTATGATGTTTCAGATGACATCTTTTCTGAATTTGACATACGACATTTCAAACTTCAATTCCTATACTAAACTTATTTCTATCTTAGGTGTGATATTAGTTTTTTGATGTACAAAATTCCACCCTACCATAAAAAAAGTCAGCTTAAGATCCTTAGGAATAGGAAAGACACAAACAGCGGAGAAAGTAACAGAAAATATAATTTTCAATTTCTAATTTGACATCTAACATTTCAGCTGTCAAATTATGACGTTTCAGATGACATCTTTTCTGAATTTGACAAACGACATTTCAAACTCCAATTCCTATACTAAACTTATTTCTATCTTAGGTGTGATATTAAGTTTTTTGATGTACAAAATTCCACCCTACCATAGAAAAAGTCAGGTCAAGATCCTTAGGAATAGAAAAGACACAAAAAGCGGAGAAAGTAATAGAAAATATAATTTTCAATTTCTAAATTGACATCTAACATTTCAGCTGTCAAATTATGACGTTTCAGATGACATCTTATCTGAATTTGACATACGACATTTCAAACTTCAATTCCTATACTAAACTTATTTCTATCTTAGGTGTGATATTAGTTTTTTGATGTACAAAATTCCACCCTACCATAGAAAAAGTTAGCTTAAGATCCTTGCGAATAGGAAAGACACAAAAAGCGGAGAAAGTAATAGAAAATATAATTTTTAATTTCTAATTTGACATCTAACATTTCAGCTGTCAAATTATGATGTTTCAGATGACATCTTTTCTGAATTTGACATACGACATTTCAAACTTCAATTCCTATACTAAACTTATTTCTATCTTAGGTGTGATATTAGTTTTTTGATGTACAAAATTCCACCCTACCATAAAAAAAGTCAGCTTAAGATCCTTAGGAATAGGAAAGACACAAACAGCGGAGAAAGTAACAGAAAATATAATTTTCAATTTCTAATTTGACATCTAACATTTCAGCTGTCAAATTATGACGTTTCAGATGACATCTTTTCTGAATTTGACAAACGACATTTCAAACTCCAATTCCTATACTAAACTTATTTCTATCTTAGGTGTGATATTAAGTTTTTTGATGTACAAAATTCCACCCTACCATAGAAAAAGTCAGGTCAAGATCCTTAGGAATAGAAAAGACACAAAAAGCGGAGAAAGTAATAGAAAATATAATTTTCAATTTCTAAATTGACATCTAACATTTCAGCTGTCAAATTATGACGTTTCAGATGACATCTTATCTGAATTTGACATACGACATTTCAAACTTCAATTCCTATACTAAACTTATTTCTATCTTAGGTGTGATATTAGTTTTTTGATGTACAAAATTCCACCCTACCATAGAAAAAGTTAGCTTAAGATCCTTGCGAATAGGAAAGACACAAAAAGCGGAGAAAGTAATAGAAAATATAATTTTTAATTTCTAATTTGACATCTAACATTTCAGCTGTCAAATTATGATGTTTCAGATGACATCTTTTCTGAATTTGACATACGACATTTCAAACTTCAATTCCTATACTAAACCTATTTATAACTTAGGTCTTATTAGTTTTTTGATGTACAAAATTTCACCGTACCATAGAAAAAGTCAACTTAAGATCCTTGGGAATAGGAAAGACATGGAAAAGCGGAGAAAGTAATAGAAAATGCACAAAGTTTAGTGACAATATCTAAAAATATACAAATTTGATAATTAATAAAATTACAACTTTTATTGTTTTTTTAATGAACTAACAATTTTTTCGACGATACCTACTTCTTTTCTCATTAATATTTTTTTAAATTCATTTTCCATTTCTAATTTGACATCTAACATTTCAGCTCTCAATTTTTGGAACGAAGTTCTCTTTCGCACGTTACGACTGAGACTAGCCGGAAAAAATTCAGACCAAAAAATGTCACGAGACGACACGAGCAAAACGACACATGCATGTTTCTCTGTCTGTCTGTCTGTCTGTCTCTCCCTCTCTCTCTCATAGATAGATATATATTTATTTAAATAGAAAACCCTAATATACATAAATACTAATAAAAGTACAATTAAAAAGACATTAATTTAAATTAAAAGAAAATGTATATTAAAAAGAAAATACTGTAGAAAAAAATAAGTACCTATAATAGTATCCTGTTTTTATAAATTAATAAATTCATAAAAATTTTAAAAATAGTTCGTAACTTGACTAGTTAGGTACCTACGTCAAATTACCTTAACTGTCAGTTACTGTCAAATATTTTAAAATTTTGTATTAAATTGTTAATTCCTGATTTAAATTAAATTGAAATAAAAAGTAATTCTAGGTATATGTGTCATCTAAACCTCTGGTATTGTATGAATAGACACTTTTGTTAAAAAAAAACGAACTGTTGAAAATATTCAGGTGATAATGGATTTACTATTTTGCTTTGAACAGTGTAGTGTCGCGACTTTGTTAAGTTTATACAGGTGTTTTGTGGATAATAAAATAATAGAAAATAATAATAATGTATCCTAATTTCAGACATAAGTATCCACCTATAAAACACTCAATGATGCTCAAACCAGTTGATGAGAATGAAATAATAGAACATATACAGTCATTAAAAAGGTCTAGTGTCCCAGGGATTGATGGTATTACATCGATCACTGTTAAAAGTTGTCATCAGTACATCTTAAACCCATTAGTACATCAGGGTGTCCAGGAACTTAATGCCAAAAATTCGGGAGCAAATAGAAGAGGTCAAAATAATGTTAGAAGTTCAAATAAATTTTTGTCATACGAGCCTTCGTTTCCGAGTTATAGACCTCTAAAGTTTCGAAATAAAAACCTTTGTTTTGTCATAATTTCTAAACTATACATTGGAATACTATAAAATTCTAGTGACGGATTGCATACATCCATGTCCTGTGTTTGACGATATAAATGAATCTACATTACGTACAGATAAGCAGAGACGGCTTGTGCCCATTGGTTAATAATCCGTAATTTTAATAGGGACCATCTGAATAATATTTAAATTTCAAAAATAAATTTTCCAATCCATTTACTAATGAAAATGTACTCTTGTTTGAACTCGATAAAATTAAGGGTTTAGGAGAAATTTGAACTTTTAGATCTGATCGCCATATTTTGTAAAGACAGACATTCTGAAGAGAACTATCAATAATTGTCACAACTTATAATTAAAAATTCCTTAAGATAGTATTTAAACGCAGTAAAACAATTACGTACATGTTAGGCCATTGTAGTTGCCTATAAATTTTAATACTTCACAATGCAATGGTAAGAAAATAAGAACCAAAACCTAAAACGGATACGAAGGCTCGTATGACAAAAATTTATTTGAACTTCTAACATTATTTTGACCTCTTCTATTTGCTCCCGAATTTTTGGCATTAAGTTCCTGGACACCCTGTATAATAAATTTAATATTTGTAGAAGGTAAAGTACCTGATCATTTTAAAATATCTGTTGTGACACCAATTTATAAAAACGGTGATAAAAACTATATAAAACACTACAGACCAATCAGTTTAATAAACACCTTTGGCAAAATATTTGAGAAGTGTCTTAAAGTAAGGCTGTACGATTTTCTAGTTACCAATAAATTATTAAGTCCTAAACAATTTGGTTTTCGTCCAAATATCAGTACAAATGAAGCCATGTTTGAAGTGATTTCTCATTTAAAAAATAATTTAGACAATGGTAAAAGATGTATTGCTGTATTCCTTGATTTAGCCAAAGCATTCGATACAGTACCCCACACGTAGCTTTTAAATGCACTTGAGAAGTATGGCATAAGGGGCATTGTTCTAGATTTATTTACAAGTTATCTGAATCAAAGAAAACAAATGACCAAAATTCGGAACACTCTGAGCGACGAAGAATACATAGAGATGGGTGTACCTCAGGGAACAGTCTTAGGTCCACTTCTGTTTATTGTTTATTTAAACAGTATATTAAACCTTATCTCTGATGGAACTATTATATCGTACGCTGATGATACTGTCATTCTTTTCGAGGGGCATACTTGGCAGCAAGTAAAAGTAAAAGTACAAAATGGAATGGAAACTGTTAAAAACTGGCTGGACTACAGCAAACTGTCTCTAAACATTAGTAAAACTTCTTATGTTGCCTTTTCATTAACTGATATTAACAGACCAGAGTTTGAAAAAATACAAATAACAAACGAAGGCTTGGAAATAACAGGTGTCGACAACATAAAATATTTGGGTATCATTATAGATAAAAATTTAAGATGGACAGAACAAATTAACCCGTTAACAGCCAAGTTACAAAGGTTTATTTATAAATTTTATCAACTCAGGAAATTTCTAGATAAGAAAGTCCTAATACTCCTAATCACTTTGTATAAATCATTAATTGAGTCGATCTTTAGATATGGCAATAATTAGCCCCAGTATTGTAAAATTACTTAGTTTGTAACTTTGGGAATTTACACTATTTAACAAAAAACAAAAAAAAAATATATATATATATATATTCTATAATTCTAGTAAAATTTCGATGTATTGTCACGTATTTTAATGAAATTAAAAACAAAATAAAATTTTGAAAAATAAATAAATTAATCAATTAATATTCAACTCCAGCTGAGTTCGGTAGTGGTTTCTCTACTGGCAAATTATGCCCAGCTCAGCCGTAGAGGGTAAGTGCCAAAACAAAGTGAGCGCGCCACCGATTTGTACGGTTAAAATCGGAAACCCCTGATGTTCCAGGCACTACTTCACCCACTGGAGATGATTAAATAAATTCAAAATTTTAACCAGTACTATTTGAATTACACAATAAAAAAAAACGATAAAGTGAGCTAAATAAAACAAAATATCAACTAGATCCTTCTTTAATAAAAATTGAGAATTTACACAACTGTCAGGCCTCGTGCTTGACAACGCTATTGATATTTATATAAAACAAAGAATTAATGAATGATTTTAAAAGTTAAATTTATCGATATGTGTGATCACACTCAATACAAAAAAATAAACAAGAAAAATAAATCTTAACTAACTAGTTACGACTTAATCTAATATAGCTTATCTGTTAATCTAAATAAGTTTCCGCAGTCCTTGGCTTCTCCAATACTTAGGCCGGTACCAAAAATCAAGCCTGTTCTAGAACCAATAGGCTTGCACCAATCACAATAACTTAAACTCGTACTAAGTATAGGGTCAGCAATCAAAATTCTGCCTATCTCTAGGGCTTAAGCCCGTAACTAGAATTTATGCCTGTATCTATGACTTATGCCTGTATCTAGGACTTATGCCTGTATCTAGGACCCTATTAAGATAGGGTTTCTTTCATTAAACTAGTGACACCCTAGCTGGTAGACTGGTAAATCAATCTCCTCGTTGCTAATTGCGGAAATTCTACCACAGCTCACCGTCTGAACGGTTTTAAGTCTCCAAATCTACCTACTGTCTGTTTCTTGGTCTATCACAGAAGATCTAACAAAAATCCCTCCACGAGGTTATTTTCCAAAAGAATCTGTCCAAAAATAACAACAGAATCTAACTCCAACAACGATTCAAATGGAAAATGAGGTTTAGTTTCAAAAATCCAAAATTAATTGTTACGGATTCACCGCGATTTAAAACTTAAACCAAAAATCTTCTGGATTGTATTCGACAACCTTCTTATTCAAAAGCAGATAACGGAAAGACAGAGGAATCATTTACTTTCGATAAAATCTGTCAGACACGAAAATGGCCTCTACCACTGTAAGGACAATAAACGCAGGATCAACAGCTACCAACTTACGAGCAAACAGTAATCGTTTAATAACAACAGATCTTATTACTTAACAAGATAACACCAAAAATCTCAAGATTACTTAATTTCTCGTTCATATACAATCTTTAAATGTCGGATGCTAAAATAACGAACTGCAGACGATAGCATTCTAAGTTTTACGACGAAAAAAAAGAAGAATTCGCCTCGTTGCATGACAGTAGTTCAAATCAATCACCTTAACCCCACAATATTGTTTTGAATTTAATAAATAGACTTCCAAAACAATATTAGTAATAATTTGTGGTCAGAACATATTTATAAGTTGATGATTAACTACAATTGAACTTGAACTAAAATCAACCTGTTCCTAATACTGATTTAATCCTTAATAACGGAGAATTCATAAGGTAAGCAATTAGTTATAACTATTGTGAATTTAAACCCGTGACAGTATTCGTTATATTACTCAGGAATTTATTTATGACTTGTAATAATTATTCTGCACATACAGGCCTGTGGTCTAGGTGCCTATATTTAATTTCTTTTTCTTTAAACTTGTAAACACTTGTATCTAAGTATATTTGTGATGTTAAATAAATAAATAAAAAAAGGGTGTGCAATACCAATCCTGACAGTGTTTCTGCACAAGTTCCCGATATTGCTGATGAAGTTAGCTAAGTAGAGATTTTATACAGGCAATAATAAATGCTTATGTATGTATAAACACTCTGTTGTGTTTACAAATTACAATTCCTTCACTAATTAATCGAAAGGAACTTGGTTCCATCCGGGTGTCCCTTGACACCTCTCACTTTTTTTTCGATAATACTTCTTTTTTTTTAATTAATTTTCCATTTCTAATTTGACATTTAACATTTCAGCTGTCAATTTTTTATATCCATGACATGTTAAGTATATTTTTTATAATTTGACATCTGACGTATCCAACAATTTTTGACATAAAAGTAACAGTCATTTTGATTCCAAATATCTTATTCTTTTTGTTTATAAATAAATAAACAAAATTAATAAATCTCTTAATAAAAATGACCATTTTAGTCTATACGAAATATCTTTTTTTTTTTTATATAAACTTTCTCTTCTCTGTGAAAGATCTAACAAACAAAACAAACAGTAACCACTATATTGTATTTTCTTGAATGCACAATTTCCTCCAGGCCAACCTCCACAACAACGACAAAAAAAACCTTTTATATTTCCAGTATTGTGCCATTTACCGAAATAAAACAACTTATCTCAAATCTTATAGGACCTACTTATATCAGTTTTGGCATTGTTGAATCGAAGCACCATTTCAGATATTTAAAAAGAGATATTGCTATGTCGTTCTGTTTAAGTTGAACAAAGATAATAGATCGTTTTTGTTGTTTGGAACACCGCATTTGAAAAGTATTGCATTTCAGAAGTAATTGATACGTTTAATTCCCATTTATGTCTGTTAGATCTCTTTAGGGCATTTAACGCTTAAGGCATTTGACAATCCTCGATATACAATAATAGAAAATGGATCTTTGTTGTGTTTGACATGCCAAAAGGTGCTCTCTGGATTAATTTAGCTTTAAATTAAAAGGAGATTAGAATTTTTTCGTCAATGACAATAATTAATGTAAAGTCGACAGTATCATTGTTAGAAAACTATTGATTAGAGACAGATCAGGAAAGAAGAAATCTATCCTCATCACATGGTTTTACCCATTAATTGGTCACCACAGGACCACAAAAAGAGAATAGAAGAGTTAGAGTTGGATTTGGTTGCAAGATTATGTAGATTGAGGTATGAAACGTTTGGTTAGTTTACTGGCCACTAGGATTATCTGATCTTATGATGTATCACCATTAATTGGTTTATAATTAGACTCTTCTTATACAGAATATTGTATCAAAAATTTGGAATCTCTATTGGCTCACTTTTCTTTTAATTTCATTTCTTTTTCACATGATGGTCACCACAGGACCACAAAAATCTAAAATCTGAGATACGTTTCTTGTTGTCAATACACAGACGTCACAAAAGGAATCAAAAACAAGAGTTAATTAAGTAATTTATAATATAATATAAATAACAATTTGTCTGGGTATTTGATCCACTCAAGATAATCTTCAGTAAAGTATAGAAGAGTTAAAGAGAGAATTGTTGAAGAAGATAATGCATGTCGACGTATGGCCTATACAACTACCTGATTTAAGACCACTTGATTCTCTGTGGGATATAAGATGGTTACAATGCTGTATTGTATCAAATTCTTCTACTAGAACATAATTTCCAAAACTCAGTTGATGTCATCAATGAGCAATCTGAGATCTTGAATAGCACAATTAGTCCTGCTATGGCCCCTAGAAAAGCCTGATTTATGACCACTTGACTTTAGATTTTTTTACCAGAACATTATTTTCAAAGGTTAAATTAGTGCTAACAATAGAGAATCAGAAATCTTGAATGGCACATTTGTTTTGACTTACGTATCCTGTTATCAATAGACGAATGTCGTCAGAGGGTCAAAAAACAAAGACGTAATGTGCACTATAATCTGGATAGCAATTCGTCTTGGAATTTGGTCAACTTCAGTAAAGAATATAGAAGAGTTGCAGATGACGTATCGCAATCAAACGTTTGGTAAAATTAATGCTATGGCCTTCACCATAATGTGCTCTTAACTCTTTGTAAGAAATAAGGTTGCAATGCTTTATTGTATCAACCTAAAGGCTAAATTTGTGTCTGCAATGAAAAATATGACATCTGGAATAGCACACTTGTTATTCTGAGTGACGTTTATTATTGTCAATTTACGAAGATCTCTAGAGAAACAAAAAACAGGAGCAATCTGAGATGAATAGCACAATCAGTCCTGTTATGACCTCTTAAAATACCTGATTTCTAACGACTTGGCTCTTGATCATCATTTTTAAAGGCTTAAATAGTGCTTTCAATGAAGAATCTGAGTTTTTAAATGAGTTGCGTTTTTTGTTGTCACTCATGAAAGTCACCAGAGGATCAAAATACAAGAGTTAGCGATGTAATTTGTCATAAAATCTATGGATAGTAATTGGTCTTGGAATTTGATCAACTCAAGTTAAACTTCAGTAAAAAATATAGAAGAGTTGCAGATGGAAGTGTTGAACAGGATAATGCTGGTCGACTCATCTTATTAAAAGGTTTGGTTAATTTACTGTTATGGCCTCTAGACTTACCTGATTTATGACCACTTTACTCTTCATTCTTCTACCAGAATATAATTATTAAAGGTTAAATTGGTGCTTTAAATGGAAAATCTGTGATATTGAACGGAAAAATTTGTTCTGAGTTACGTTTTCTGTTGTCAATGCACGAAGGTCGTCGGAGGATCAAAAAGCAGGAGTTAGAGACTTAATTGGTGATATAATCTGGATAACAATTTGTATTAAAATTGAATCAACTTAAACTTCAGTTAACCAAAGAAAAATTGAAGATGGTTTAATTAATTTACTTCTATGGCCTATAAAGTTACCTGATTTATAACCATTTAACTATCTTTGGGATATTGGAAGATTGCAATGCGAACGATTTGTAAGCCTCTAGAGGCAGCTTTATAACAACAGTGTCATCAGCATAATGACATCTTCATCTTCTGAACTACTTTCTTCACTACTGTCATTTTCTCTTCATTATCGTTGAATTTGTTTGCGGATAGAGTGGCAGTAAACAGCAAGTAAAAAGTTGGCCCCAGTATGTATCCTTGTGGTACTCCTATATTATAATCTGAGGAACAATTTGTTTAGGAACGTATGACTGTATCTTCTTCTTCTGCTGCTATCCATTAATGGATGTTTGCGATAATTTCTGACCATTTAACTCTGTCTCTAATGCTGTGGAATAATTCTCCAGTCATCCTTATCCCTGTCCAATGTTTCAAATACTGGAATATTGGAAAATTGCAATGAGAGCAATTTGTAAGCCTCTAGAGGCAGCTTCATATCAACAGTATCATCAGCATAATGACATCTTCATCTTCTGAACTACTTTCTTCACTACTGTCATTTTCTCTTCATTATCGTTAAATTTGTTTGCGGATAGAGTGGCAGTAAACAGCAAGTAAAAAGTTGGCCCCAGTATGTATCCTTGTGGTACTCCTATATTATAATCTGAGGAACAATTTGTTTAGGAACGTATGACTGTATCTTCTTCTTCTGCTGCTATCCATTAATGGATGTTTGCGATAATTTCTGACCATTTAACTCTGTCTCTAATGCTGTGGAATAATTCTCCAGTCATCCTTATCCCTGTCCAATGTTTCAAATATTGGAATATTGGAAAATTGCAATGAGAGCAATTTGTAAGCCTCTAGAGGCAGCTTCATATCAACAGTATCATCAGCATAATGACATCTTCATCTTCTGAACTACTTTCTTCACTACTGTCATTTTCTCTTCATTATTGTTGGATTTGTTTGTGGATATAGTGGCAGTAAACAGCAAGTAAAGAGTTGGCCCCAGTATGTATCCTTGTGATACTCCTGTATTATAATCTGAGGAACAATTTGTTTAGGAACGTATGACTGTATCTTCTTCTTCTTCTGCTGCTATCCATTAATGGATGTTTGCGATCATTTCTGACCATTTAACTCTGTCTCTAATGCTTTGGAATAATTCTCCAGTCATCCTTATCCCTGTCCAATGTTTGAAATATTGGAATATTGAAAGATTGCAATGCGAGCGATTTGTAAGCCTCTAGAGGCAGCTTTATAACAACAGTGTCATCAGCATAATGACATCTTCATCTTCTGAACTACTTTCTTCACTACTGTCATTTTCTCTTTATTATCGTTGAATTTGTTTGCGGATAAAGTGGCAGTAAACAGCAAATAGGTACACAGTTAGCCCCAGTCAGTATGTATCCTTGTGGTACTCCTGTATTACAATCTGAGAAACAATTTGTTTAGGAACGTATGGCAGTATCTACTTTTTCTTCTTCTTCTTCTGCTATCGATTAATGGATGTTTGCAATCATTTCTGACCATTTAACTCTGTCTCTAATGCTGTGGATCAATTCTCAAGTCATCCTTATCCCTGTCCAATGTTTGATATTTCGGAGCCACGACATCCTCTTTCTACCCAGTCACCTTTTTGCCTCTATCTTTCCTTCAATTAACAGTTGGAGCAAATGGTATCTACGTTGCGTATCACATGTCCCAGATACGCTGTTTTCCTGCGTTTTATCGTGAGCAGCAGTTCACGTTCTCTTCCTATCCTCCTCAGAATTTACTCGTTGGTTTTCCTTGCTGTCCAAGAAACTTTCAGTATTCTTCTATAGATCCACATCTCACAGCCTATTATGACTTTATGTGGTTAAAAAAATCCTTAGGTAAGAAAAATTGGTTAATTTACTTCTATGGCCTTTACGATGACCTGATTTATGCCCACTTGAACTTGTGTGAAAAATTAGAATTTTGTGATTCAGAAATTAATAGAAGTCTCCAGCAAAACTAGATACTCTTTATCGTGAATTTTGTTTTAATTTTTTTATTAAAATCTTCCAGTCGTAATCGTTCCAAAGTGGTGTATTTCAATTCTAAAAAATCCTTAATCCTTCTTATTTAAACATATCGACCACCACACATTTAAAACCCTCCTAACTAGGTATATAATTCCAAACAAAAACTATTTCTACAACTAACAATGGTAATAATAACCGGTAACCTTTAAAAATGCTTAAATACAATAAGAGTATAGATATATCTGGAGGCTCAGAACAACCATCTGCTTATACAAAAGATTGCTACGCGGATTCATTCCTTTTTACGTAATAAACTTTGAGTGGGGTAATTTTTTTACAGAACAATATTGTATTCAGAATGTTTAAGAAATGTAATTTAGTTTAGTTTTTGCGCTCGAGAATTTTAAATCGGATTTAGTTTCATTGAAGAAAGTGTAGTTAAGAAGTATAAAGTTTCCTTAATGTTTACCAAAGTGTTTTATAGACTAAATAGGTAAAAATATATTCTAATTACTTTATTCATCAGTAATGAGTTTTATTAAAATATCAGTTTTATATATTTATATAGCTGTATAGGTATTTATATAAATTCTAGAATATTATTAATGCTCCATTAAATTGGTGAAAACAGATTGGATCGTGATAAATTTTACATAAATATGAGCGTAACGCCATGACTACCAAAACATATATCAGTTTCAAATATTTGGTTTACAAATATGATGTTGCATTATTGATGAAGTTATTTTTCACAAATATGCGAAACCAATTAGAGATTTTCTGGATAAAAGTTATCAAATTTAATGAACTGTTTGTATTCTAATTAATTTTTGATGGAAATTTGCGGTATTTTGCGGTTTTAGTTGTGGATTTCATATTTAGAGACAATGATACCATTTTTAGATAATTACGTATAATTAAAATGGTCTACGTAATGAAATCTAGAAACGATGATTTAGAGCTTTATAAATGTAAAGTACGTAAAAATTTGAAAACATCATATACTTATTAAAATTTGGTCTTAATATAATCATTGTCGTATGTACATTTGACGCTTAATCTGTCAACTGTTCTTTAAATTTGACATACGACGTCTGCTTCAAAAGGAAAGAAGGAAGGAAAGAAGGAAGGAAGGAAGGACAGAGGGAAAGAAAGAAAGAAGGAAAGAAAGTAGGAAGGAAAGAAGAAAGGAAGGAAGGAAAGAAGGAAGGAAGGAAGGAAGGAAGGAAGAAAGGAAGAAAGAAAGGAAGGAAGGAAGGAAGGAAGGAAGAAAGGAAGAAAGAAAGAAAGGAAGGAAGGAAGGAAGGAAGGAAGAAAGGAAGGAAGGAAGGGAGGAAGGAAGGAAGGAAGGAAGAAAGGAAGGAAAGAAGGAAAGAAGAAAAGAAGGAAAGAAGGAAAGAAGGAAAAAAGGAAAGAAGGAAGGAAGAAAGAAAGAAAGAAAGTAAGGAAGGAAGGAAGGAAGGAAGGAAGGAAGGAAGGAAGGAAGGAAGGAAGGAAGGAAGGAAGGAAGGAAGGAAGGAAGTAAGGAAGTAAGGAAGTAAGGAAGGAAGGAAGAAAGGAAGTTCAAAGGAATGTGATGTTGATGGGTGCAACAGGTCTGATACTTTTGGGACAGACCTCGTATGACGTTTAAATGTCATTTTTTCTTTAAAATTTTGACATACGACATTTCAATTTGCGATCTAGATTTGACAGTTTGACGTATAAACTGTTATTTTTTGTCATTATTGCGATTTAAGTTGTGGATTCCGTCTTTGAAGACAAAGGTAATAATTTTAAATAATTAAATTATAATGGTTAATAAGAACTTATGATCATTATCGTATAGACATTTGACGCTTAATCTGTCAACTGTTCTTTAAATTTGACATACGAGGTCTGTTCCAAAAGGAAAGACAGAAGGAAGGAAGGAAGGTAGGAAGGAAAGAAGGAAGGAAAGAAGGAAAGAAGGAAAGAAGGAAAGAAGGAAAGAAGGAAAGAAGGTAAAAAGGAAAGAAGGAAGGGAGGAAGGAAGGAAGGAAGATAGAAAGGAAGGAAGGAAGGAAGGAAGGAAGGAAAGAAAGAAGGAAGGAAGGAAGGAAGGAAGGAAGGAAGGAAGGAAGGAAGGAAGGTAGGTAGGTAGGAAGGAACGAAGGAAGGAAGGAAGGAAGGAAGGAAGGAAGGAAGGAAGTTCCAAGGAATGTGATGTTGGTGGGTGGGATAGGTTGGATACTTTTGGGACAGAACTCGTATGACGTTTAAATGTCATTTTTTCTTTAAAATTTTGACATACGACATTTCAATTTGTGATCTATATTTGACAGTTTGACATATGAACTGTTATTTTTTGTCATTATTGCGATTTAAGTTGTGGATTCCGTCTTTGAAGACAAAGATAACAATTTTAAATAATGACTCGTATGACGTTTAAATGTCATTTTTTCTTTAAAAATTTTGACATGCGACATTTCAATTTGTGATCTAGATTTGACAGTTTGACGTATGAACTGTTATTTTTTGTCATTATTGCGGTTTTAGTTGTGGATACCGTATTTGACAGTTAACGTGTAAACTTCATAATTTTTAACGGATGAATTTCTTGTCATAAAATTCATCTTATAGCGGTATTATTATACTATACAGCTTATTTCTTTTCTCGTGAGTTGTAGAGGGACTTTCTAATGATACAACATTTTTCTATATAATTAAAATTAAAAGCCCTTACAAAATGAAAGCTTTTTCTCCATTAGAAAAACATCACGCAGCTTCCCTAAGGGATGCATCAAACAAAACACAATAAACAACCCTACAGGGTTTCAATGTAGGACGTTATTAAAAGGGTGTATGGAGCTAATTTCGTTATGGCTAATATGGAGACATACATAAAATATAACAGATGAATTATTATGCATAATTATGTATATATAGATGAATATTAAAAGTAGATTCATTGAATAAGATAAAAAATGTAATGTAACAGTCAAAGTTCAATATTTCAGGAAAAGAAAAGTAACAAAAGAAGGTAGAGAGGTAGATTTTGGGAAAAGAGGAGTATTAGAATAAGTTTAAGATATGACTGTTAAAAGAGATTAGTATGAAAGATGATGTGGAGGAATGGTGGGCTAGCAATAATAATGTTAGGAAGATAGCAGAAGAGTTGTTGGGAAAATCATCAGAAAAGATATTGGTGGAATGAGACAGTACAGAAAGTAATGAAAGTAAAATAATTGGCGATGGAGAAGTGGATTTCATCAGGTTGTGCAACTGATAAGGGAGAATATTAGGCAAATGCAAAGTGAGCAGTAGCAAAAGCGAAATAGAGGCGATGAAAAAGGTCATTTAAAACTTTAAGATTAATAAAGGAGAAAGAGAATTATTAAATATAGCTAAAGACTAAGATAAAGCTTTAAAAAACATAACTGCCAACCGACAAATTAAAAACAAAGAAGGTACAAATGATAAGGAAGATGGAAATATGTGATGAACGACGAAAATGAGAGAGATATATTTGAAAATGGTATTGCAAATTTTGAAATGTTGAGAGACGTGTCTGGGAAAGAAGTGAAGAGTATGTTAAAGAAGAGGTAGTGGAAAGGTAGTGGGAGCGAATGGGATACTAAAATAAGGAAGGTGCTTGTTGAGGATGGAGTAGATATTCTGTTGGATCGAAAGAAAAAATTGATGGATTAAGAAAAATTACAGAGTGCGTGGAGTAAAAATGTTCTTGTGCCAAAGGAAGATGTGCAAGAATGTGGTAACCATAGAGACATTAAAATGTTGTCGCAGATTTTAAAAATTTGGGAGACAAAAGTTAAAAAGAGTCTAAGGAAACAGTATAAGAGTATAAATAACAACAGTTTGGATTTATGCCTGGCAGAGAAAAGTCTTTGCCTTAAGAAGAATAATGGAGAGATGTCGTAAAATGCAATGTGAGAAAGTGTATGACCGAATGTCAAGACAAAAAGTATGGAGATGTATGCGAGTGAAAAGTGTACAAGAAAGTATGTGCAACTAGTGCAAGAAATGTATGACAGAACCAAAACGGGTAATAAAAAGCAGCGGAGAAAATTGGATGGTTTGTAGGGCTCCACCAGGTGGCAATGCTGAGCCCGGATCTGTTTAGCATGATGATGGATGTGTCGACTTAAGATATAAGAGGTGAACCTCCATGGGATATGACATGTGCGCGGATGCTATTTTGATTATAGGTCTTGTGAAAGAGAGATTGGAAGGAAAACTTGAGAAATGGTAAAAAGCTGAGTAGAAAGAAGACTAAGTACCTGTATGATAGGTGCTGTCAGCAGTTCAAATATTAAGAGTCTGTGCTAAAAAAGAATAAACGGTTAAAGAGTGAGAAGAATAATAGAATTGAGTGTGGATGGATGAAGTGGAGAAGAATGGGTGAGGTTTGGTCTGATAGGGGCCCGGAACCATTCGGCGGAGTTGCTAACACATTCAGAAAGGCAGCCATTGAGAAATGGAGGCTAGAGAAGGCCCAGGAGTGGTGGAAAAAATCACCGGGCAAGCGACAGGCCAAAGTCTTCATATAGGGACACTCGGCGAAGTTTACTGCAGAGCTGCTATCACAAATGCGAAACGATGTCAGATTGATTGTCAGTCTCTTGACAGGACATTGTAGGCTCAAGAAACACATGAGTCAGTTGAACTTGGCAGGTAAAGACATCTGTCGATACTACCAAGAGGAGGAGAAAACCGCATTTCATGTCCTATGCCAATGCAAAGTCCTTGCAAGGACGCGGTATCTAGTACTGGGAGAGGAGAAACCGGCTGCTTCAAGTTATGCGGAGTGGCCACTGTCAAGGCTATTAAGTCTTATTAAAAGGACAGGGCTGGACAAGGTTCTCTAATCCTATTCTTGAGATAATGGGTGGTCACAATAGATCTGCAAAGGTCGCAGTGATACAGGCTAACAGCCAACCCAATAAACATTTAATCTAATCTTTGTCTAATAGGAATGTGAGTGCAAAAATGAAATGTAGACTGTATAAAAAGTTGTAAGACCAGCGTTGATGTATAACTCAAAAACCTGGTATATAACGAAAGAGCAAAAGATAAAGTTAGAATTGGCAGAAATGAAGTTGTGGCGTTGAATGTGTATTAACAAGCAGAGATAGAGTAAGAAATGAGATGAGAGGTACAGTAAAATTAGGGCTGTTAAGCAAGAAAATCCAGGAAAATAGGTTGAGATAGTTTGGTAATGTAGACTGGAGGGATGAGAATTATGTAGGTAAAAGAGTAGATGAGTGTGAGATTTAAGGTAAGAGGAAGACGTTAGTGAAATAATGAGGACCTGAAAGAGAAAAAAATAGAAAACAGGTGATGCATTAAATACAAACAGGTGGAAACAAATATCACGGAAGAATTACGCAGACCCTATCTATGCTTGAGATAAGATTAAGAGAAAAATAAAAGAAAATTAAGTTAAATTTTTCTTTTGGTATAGTATAATGAACATAAAATGGCTCCATCACTACACTATGAAAATTGCCCTATTTGAAGAAGAAAAAAGTCCTTTTTCAATAAGACAATGTACCGTTTCCCAAACTGATGAATAGCAAAATTAGGCTATGAATTACTTCCACATCCACCGTTTTCCCAGATTTGGTCCTCATTGAATTTTTCTGTTTGTAGACTTTAAAAGAATGGTTGCTGAATAAATTTTTGCTCTAATACTCGCCAAATCTGAGTTAATGTAATTGTTTTAATACATGACCAAATGATCAAAAAAAGGATCCCAATTGAGACGAAAAACAATAGATGTTAACAAAATAATCTTCATGGAATATAAGATTTGATTTTTTAAAATTCACTCTACAATGAAATTAGGTAGAGCCTGGAGTCAAAACACGAAAAAACAAAACCATCGAGAGAGCTAAACAAAACAACGCCGTTTTTAATGAAATTAACCCTCATAACGGAAACCCGTGGACAATTCAGAGATTTAAAGATAAAAACAAACAAAGCTCTTGTAGCCCTAATTAATACGGTTGCTTCTTTATTTACAAAAAAGATGTAGAAGAATAACGACAAAGCTGAATCTCTCTTGTATACACTCGAGTCATGAGAATGGTTCAAGTGTTTCCTATTTTGACTTCCTACATGCTGTACTTTGGGAAATGAAAATGAAAACAAACAATTTGTGAATGGTTGCGTGAGATAAACCTACAAATTACAAGGTGATTCTAAAAACAGTAGGAAATTTTTTCATAAAAATCATAAAGTTTCAACTCTACGAGACCATTATTTGTTATCTTTTGTTAAAAAAAAGTTGATTAAACATTTCTTAAGTTTGTAATATTTGTTTAAAAATATTCCTACTATAAACAAGAATATTAAGAAGATAAAAAAAAGAACGAGAAAAGCTGTTTCTATACTCTGCAGTTAAATAGTTATTTGTGACACAAGGACGGAAAGTGACATTTTCCGAACGTGTAACACACACTATTTTTTGGTCCGACTAATTTTTAATATTTTCAAAAGTTCTGTTATGTTCAAGAGTTGACCGCTTGTGCTACCTAAAGTAAGACCAGTGACTAGAAGACAGTCGACAGACTGTCAGCTAGTGTGACGTAATCTTCGGGTAGGTATAAGCGCCACATTGGATGTTAATATTATAGTTGTATAATAACTTGTTTGATACTTAATATACGTGTTCAGCAGTTATTAGTGTTTTAATTAACATATGTTGCAAACACAACAAGTTCAAAAACTTTTTACTTTGAGACATACAAGATTAGATGTTTATTGACATCTATTGCACGATTTAAAGAATTAGTAATAAGGAATGATTTTTTGATAATCGATTTCAAGATCCTTAATTTTTATACATACAAATACTGTGAAAATAAGCAGCACAGTAAAAATTGTTATATTGAAAATATTAACATTAATATCTAATAATTTTATATAAAAATAGCAGAGACAATGAACTATTTTCATAATCGAATGATAAGTAGTTGTAAATTGACATAAATGTCAAATTTTATAATACAAGTTGTGAGAGAAATTAAATGTAAATTAGAATCCTGCTTACCTTTAGAAAAAGTTATTAGTTTAGTATATTATACGCTGTTTTTAAATAAATTTAATTAAAATTTGTATTATTCATTATGTATTTTTGATGACTTAAAATTTAAACTCATAACGCCATCTCTTTAGATAATCTTAAAGCTACTTTGCCGGCCTAGGCCGGAAAATGTCATTTTCCGGACGATTTTGAAGTAATTAATAGTATTGTTTCTGGACGGAGGACCAAAAAATGATATTTGCTTTCCTGGTTCATTTTCATATTTTCTTTATTATTTTTACAATTTTTCATGTTATTCAAGTTTTGGCGCCTTGGGGAAAAATGATGGTTAAACTTTTCCAATGCGCACGCACACCATCACGAAAAACCGACACCATGATTTCTTGCGTTGGTAATACTGAAATTTCGAATTAGATTTCCACTTTTTTCTGTCGATGTTTTAAATACCTATTTTTTTTATTGTAAGGGCCGTTTTCTCTACAAACAATAATAATGCGAATGATACAATTTTTAGTCGTATAATTTTTGGTAGATGGCGTTGTATTTCGATTTAAAAATAAGACAGTTAGAAAGATTATTCAGATTTGTCTTCGTCTTAAATAAAATAAGGCAATAAAAAATTAAGAAAGTTGAATAATTGAAAAATGGGTAGGAAACTGGAAACAAGCAAAAGATGAAACCAAAAGAAACAAGAGAAAGATACAAAATACAATAAGATAAATTTTGAAAAAAAGTCAAAAAATGAGAAAAAATAGTAAAACAGACGAGACGGACTGGCAGTTCTAAGAATCTGCGAATGTTCGAGTGACTTTTGGAACGTTCGAAAGATTCTAGAACGTTGTTTTTGTTGTAATTTTGGAGATGCTTCAAGAAGGATTTAATTTCATATATAAGGAACCGGTTTAGACGGAGAATATCTAATATAGTCCATTTCACCAATTTTGGCCGATGACAGAAATCATACTCGACGTAAATTTAGAGTTACATCTCTCTCAGATACAGGCAAGTTAGAAATTTAAATGAGGACGTTTGTTTTTTAATACAACACTTAGGTAACTGCATCTTGTTTCACCGGTAGATAAAAAGTATTCAATACGGAAGTCTTGACTTAATTCACATTCCTAGTAACCGTCATGTACGGCTCGTTGTTGAAGGGTTGAATTTAATAATTATTAATGTCATATTTTTGTAGATGTCAAACCACACTGATAGTTACAGAAACTTACGACTTATTATATAAAAAAAATCTCTCCGCCATTGGTAACTTGGATGACAGTTTAATCTTACTTCAGTGATTTCTAATATCAAATCGGCCAAAAACGATGAAATGGACTATATTAAAAATTTTTGTCTCCGGCATCAAATTGTTTCAGAAAACGCGACCAAATTATTGCCCGTGGGTTGTTTTCACTTTAACTTCCCTCCCAAAGTAGGTAAGTAAGTCTCAAAGGTCCGTTGGTTCATTTTTTTTTTTTTTTGCTGAACTGTTACATGTGTGCCTTTAACCGTAATAATGTAGGCTATATATGAAGTAACATTTTTTATGTCGCTCTTTCTACGTTTAGTCTCTTCTCTACACCGCTAAAATGTCAATAGTTTCAGTAAAATTGTTATTTTTTCTGTTTCCTTCCGCATTTTGTTATTTCCTTGTAATTTTGTACCACTCGGCGTGTGTTTTTGTGTTTAATATCAGACTCTTATCTTGTTCAGAAATTTTTAATAAAAATAAAATATTAAACAATATTTTCCTAATTTGTCTAAACTTTTTTCAATCATTTTTTGGAACGAAGTTCCCTTTCGCGCGTTACGACTAGCCGAAAAAAATTCAGACCAAAAAATGTCACGAACCGACACACGCATGTTCATCTGGCTGTCTGTCTCTCTCTCTCTCTCTGATAGATAGATATTAAATTGATAATTCCTGTTTTAAATTAAATTAAAATAAAAAGTAATTTTTGGTATATGTATGTCATCTAAACCTCTGGTTTTGTATGAATGGACACTTTTGTTAAAAGAAACGAACTGTTGAAAATATTTAGGTAATAATGGATTTACTATTTTCTATTTTGCTTTGAACAGTGTAGTGTCGCGATTTTGTTAAAAGTTTGTACAGGTTTTTTGTAGATAATCCCTATTAATATTATAAATGTGAATGTAAGTTAGTTTGTTACGCTTTCACACGAAAACTAATTAACCGATCATCATGAAACTTTGTACATATATTCTTGGAGGTATTAGAAGTAAAATAGGATACTTTTTATTAAAAAAAATATTTTTTATTTTTTACGAAAAATAAAAAAATTGTTTGTCAAAAAATCTCAAAAGAGTGATTCTTACTAAATTAAGTATTATGACGCCACCGTAAGGTGGCGCAGTTAAGATGGTATACATTTACATTAGCAATTCTTGCGTAATTAAGTACTATGACGCCACCATATATCTAATCGATAATTTACAAAACCGTAAAATATTGAAAAAATGGTAAAAAAACATCAGTAGGCGGTACGAAGTTCGCCGGATCATCAGCTAGTAAATAATAAAATAATAACAATAATGTATCCTGACAGTGTTTCTCCAAAAATTCCGGATATTGCTGATGGAGTTAGGTAAGTAGAGATTTTATACAGACGATAATAAATGCTTATGTATGTATAAACACTCTGTTGTGTTTACAAATTACAATTCCTTCACTAATTAATCGAAAGGAACTTTGTTCCATCCGGTTGTCCCTTGACACCTCTCACTTTTTTTTATTTTTCAGGATTTTACAATTTTTAATAGCTTTTTCTAGTTTATTCGGATTTTTTGTGAATCTTCTTATTTATTACGATTTTCTTAAACTGTTGTATGATTTTTAAGGCTTTTTTCCAATTTTACAAGATTTTTTTTCGATGATAATGGATCTTATCGTTTTTTTAACAATTTATTGCAGTAAAATGAATTATGTACATTTTTTCCTACAACCACACTGAAAGGTAACACTCTCTACCACCATAAAAAGAGCTACTTTTTCGCACATGTGCGTAAAGTTATTTTTTCGCACATGTTGAATAATGAACCTTTAATGCAATGAATTGTCGTATGCGTGCGCGTTATTTTCTCACAGCATAAGCAACTAATTTAATCATTTTTTTCTTCTTTTATTAGGGGAAGCTACGCCACTAAAATCAAAATCAATGTTTAAAAAAAATGGCCATTGCCTTTTTTATCTTGATTAATATGTCAAATTTGTCTTTTAAAACTAAAAATGCCTAAAAAAATTAAAATGATTTTAAAAAATTTGGAAGTTTTGTTCTAAGCGTTCGAAAATCAGATAAAGATAAAAAAATTATTTATTTCTTCAAAAAAAGTATTACAAATCTTTGTTAACTTTTATTTGTTTTAATATCAAATTTATCAAATAACCTTTAATAAAATTGTCTCAGCAATTTCTACCTTTTTTTATTTTTTTAAAGACTCTTTTGCCACTTAAGACATAAAGGTCCTTGTGCGTTTTAATACTGTTGATTTTGACAAATTTGTCATGGGGAATCATATACCTAAATCTAAGAATCCCAAACAAATTGGTACTGGTTTACAAACACACCATTTACTAATTTTTACAACACAGAGAGTGTGATTTATATCTGTCATTTATTTTCAATAAAGTCTATTTAAAAGTAGTATCGATGAACAAGACACTAAAAGACTGGCATTTATCAAATAAACCCAAATGTGATAGCAATGTTATATAGTCCATTTCATCGTTTTTGGCCGATTTGATATTAGAAACTACTGAAATAAGATTAAACTGTCATCCAAGTTACCAATGGCGGAGAGTTTTTTTTCTAAATTAGGTCGTTTCTGAAACTATCATTGTGGTTTGACATCTACAAAAATATGACATTAATAATTATTAAATTCAACCCTTCAACAACGAGCCGTACATGACGGTTACTAGGAATGTGAATTAAGTCAAGACTTTCGTATTGAATACTTTTTATCTACCGGTGAAACAAGATGCAGTTACGTAAGTGTTGTATAAAAAAACAAACGTCCTCATTTAAATTTCTAACTTGCCTGTATCTGAGAGAAATGTAACTCTTAAATTTACTTCGAGTATGATTTCTGTCATCGGCCAAAATCGGTGAAATCGACTATATCAGATTTCTTATTAAAGATTTGACGTCAAGACATGACACTTTCATCAATATGAAAATCTAACTAAAACACTTTGTTACGCCAACTAATATAACAAATATAGATATTGTGAACACTCCACATTATATTTTGGAAGATTTAATTCCAGAGCCAAAAAATTAAAAGACTATAGGACACAACATTTAAAAATTATAATTGATTGTCCTTTAAAAGTTTAGTTATAGCTAAAAAATTCGAAAAGAGGTTGACCTTAAAGGCCATCCTTGCAACTTCCCGCTAGTTTTAACCGCAAAGCTATAGAAACGTGACGTATTTTGACGTTTTAGACTTTTTTTGAAATGTTTAAAAAGCCATAACTTTTTAACGCGTTATTCGATTTTTATGTTCAAGATGGCATTCGACGCAGTTTTTTGAGACCTAAAAACGTTACCGGGAGTGCAAATCGATTAGTCAAAAAATCTCTAAGATATTGAAAAAAAAAACTCTTTTTTTGAAATTTTTCGACAACGATATCTCACGAACAAATCAACCGATTTTAATTTGCAAAACGGCATTCGACATGTTTTTTTAAGCTTGAGAGCTGATTAGGTTATGAAATTGATCGATGTAATTGCCAAAAAGATATGCCCAAAAAACATAATTTTTACCAATTGTTTTTTTCGGTTATTTTGAAATTTCTCGAAATCTACCAATCCGAATCGGTTCAAACTTATAAAGAATCTAAGTTAGATGGAACTCTTTGTAACGCTTTTTATTTCATTCCGATCGGTCAAGCCGTTCAAAAGTTATAAGAGGTTTACATACATCCACACACACACACACACACACACACACACACACATCCACACGTACATACAGACAGACATACAGACACCCCCGTAAAAATAGTCAGGGGAGGTTCCAAATACCCCAAAACGTTGAGATCCGATGAAAACTCGATTTTCGAAAAACGGGGTGAAACCAATAACTTCCCGATTTTAAAAAAAAATTTAATTTTTTAGCGGGAAGTTAATAAAATTGGATATAAAATATTAACATTTAAAATATCTGCGAATAAATTGTACGTAAATTATAAATGTAATAATAAATCGCTAATGCAATAAGTTCTCGTATGCGTGTGCGTTTTTCTTTTACCACAGTAGCAAGGTATACCTAATGGAACGGTTTTCTCTGTCGTTTTGTCTACGTTCACAAACGTACTGTTACAAGCCGGCCTGGATAAAGTGAAACTAGACAGACGGGCAGTGGAACGTTCGAAAGATTCTAGAACGTTGTTTTTGTTGTAATTTTGGAGATGCTTCTAGAAGGATTTAATTTCATATATAAGCGACCGCTACGGACGGAGAGTAATAGTAATAGCAATAGCGATAGACAGTGATTGCGAAATAATTGCGAATTGTTATACGAGGTATTTTAGAAAGACGTTATTTAGTAATTGTGACTGTATTAAAGTTGTGTAGGTTATTTTTAATAAATTTTAATTTAATTGTGTTTATAAATTAAATTGTTAAGTTTGTCTGCTATTTATTACTTATCCCGAATCCACGAAGAGAAAAATATAACAGTATAATTAAATAAAGTTACTTGTTCGATTGAATACTGTCAGTGTCATCACAAATTTTAATTTACAAAAGATGGATGAAGAATTGGACGTATAATCACACAAAATGGAATATCAGGCAGTAACCTTAAAAAAATCACGAATAAATTGTACATAGACTATAGATAGAGGAAAGTAAAGGACCTACAAGAGAACGAGCCCAAAATCCCATGCTTTTTCTTATGAAGGTCCGAAAAGCGAATTTTGTTACCGTTCAAGGTCGTCTGACGTCATAGCCCCACCCGGCCCCACCCACTTTCACTTTTAACCTGATTGCTTGGTTCTGATTGGCTGACAGACTCCGCCCTTTAATTGCTTATTAATGACTTGTTAATTACTAGTGCCCCATTGCTTCGTTCTGATTGGCTGCCTGACTCCGCCTCTTAATTATTATTAATGACTTGTTAATTACTAGTGCCCCATTGCTTGGTTCTGATTGGTTGACAATCTCCGACCCTTAATTACTTAATAATTAGAAATGCCCCATTGCTTGGTTCTGATTGGTTGACAATCTCCGACCCTTAATTACTTAATAATTAGAAATGCCCCATTGCTTCGTTCTGATTGGTTGACAATCTCCAATCCTTAATTACTTAATAATTAGAAATCCCCCATTGCTTGGTTCTGATTGGTTGACTGCTAGCAGACAACTGTCAATTTTCGAGTGGCCTTTGACGTTTGGCGCAAGCAGCCAACCCTCTTTTCTTCTTTTTGTATATTTTCGAATTTTTTCGCGCTTTACTGACATCCTACCAACTTTACATGCTACCAACTTTACAGTGCTACCAACTTTTGACCTTTTACATTCGACGCAAGCAGCCAATTCTTCTTTTTGTATATTTTTGAATTTTTTTTCGCACTTCGCTGTCATCGTACCAACTTTACATGCTACCAACTTTACAGTGCTACCAACTTTTGTCACAAATGCCCCATTGCTTGATTCTGATTGGTTGACAATCTCCGACCCTTAATTACTTAATTACAAGTGCCCCATTATCCGCTTCCGATTGTTTATTATTTAATAAACCCCACCCATTTTGTATTTATTTAATTATTTTTTGATGTTTACTACCCCCATTGCTTCGTTCTGATTGATGATTATTTAATTAGCCCCACAACTATTATTATGAAATAATTACATTATAATAAAAATATATAATTGATAAATATTTAATAAACCCCACCCATAATTTGATATTGAGTAGCCATTGTTTTAAATAATTAATATTAAGAGTAATATATTGATAAGCATTATAACACTATTAAAAATCATTAGGGTGATTATAGGATTAAATAATAAAAAAATATAATAATAAGAAGTTTGTTTTATTAAAAAATATATACATATATTCAAAATGGTAATACAACAGTTTTAAACTAATTATTTATTTCTACTTAATAATTAAATGTGTTTATAGACATATTATACATAATCTAAGTCGTTTAATACTTTTGCTTTATAGAAAAACATGTATTCTCTTAAAGCTGTAACTAATAAACAATCAGTACACATTTCACAAAATTTTTTTAGAACTTCAAATAAAGTGAAATTATTATTATTAATATTATTATGAAAAAGAGTCTTAATTATATCTAACACATGATAATAATAACTACAAAAGTTTATACTGTCCAATAGTGAGACGTGATATGATAATAAATTTTGATCAGCTTCCAAAATTTGTTTTATATCTTCCTCATTTAAATGAAATTCAACATCATGCTTTCTAACACTTAGCAGTTTTATACCATCATATACAACTTGAGTAATAATGCAGTAATCACCACATTGAAATGTTATAGGAATGTGCTGATCCAATGTATCACTTATAAAGAAATCATTCACATTATTATTCAATAATTCTATTAGAATGCTCCATTCAATAATACTAAACGATATTTTAGATGTGTGATAATATTGCGATAAAGTTATAGCTGAACTGAATGATCTGGCTGGTGATATTCCAACTTTTATCACATAACTTCCAATAGGAAATGATGTTTGTAATAAATTATAATGCTCCAGTTTAGCTGCAGTTTCATATCTTTCTAAAATTTCATCGATTTGATCATTATACTCTTGACCTACTGATGAGGATGTTGATGCACTAAAATAACCTTCACTACTCATATTTAAACAAAATATTGATCACAACTATGATTTATTATATTTTAATCATACTATTTATAATACCAACCCCACTACAATTACTTTTTATAGAACAGCATCATTATAATGTCATTACAAAATAAATCATTAAAAATATTTTTATAAGATTATTAAAAAACATCATTATAAGACTATTAACAAGTTATAACAGGTCAACATGTTCAATCCAAGAATTATGTTTATTATCAAAACCAAGCCACTTAACAAATATTTTGTTTCCCTTTCTTTTTAATATTTTTTCTACTAGATAGATGTCTGCATTATTTGTTTTCTGTAATTCCTGTTCATAGAAAGCCCCTTTAATCGGATTTCCCTGTATATCCTCCAACAAATAAGTTGTAGGATTAGTAATATTAACTTTTATGATTTTAAAAACTTCTGTGGTCCAATTAGGAGTATAACCTTTTTCAAAAATATGTTTAGCCTTCGATATTCGCACCAGATCACCTATTTTATATTTTCTTGGTCCTGATGTTTTTATATAATTAAAACGATCATGTAAAATCGTTTTTTCATTTAGCTTATTTATTTCAGATGGTCTAAATTTAATTGTAGAATGTATCGTATTGTTGTATTCTTTAGTAATTTGAGGTAATACATTAATCCATTTATAATTACCATGTAAACTAAAATATTTGTATAATTTTGATTTCAAAGTTCTTATAACTCTTTCAGCTATCGCAGCTTTCTTGACAGTATATGTACTATAATGGTTGATATTATACTTTCTCATTAAATCTTGAAATTTAACGTTATAAAATTCAGTTCCCTGATCAGTTTGCAGATTTTTAGGATAACGTTTTGAATGTTTCAATATACTTGCAAAAGCCTTTGTAATTTCTTCTCCAGTTTTAGTTTTTAAAGCTACTGTCCAAAGATATTTAGACAAGCAATCAATGACTATCATTATCATTTTATAACCCTTATTACTATTAGCATAAGGTCTCATTTCCGCAAGATCCATTTGCCATAAGTCATCTAATCCTTTGAGAATTATTTTTCGACGAGGATAATTTTTACGAGCAGGTTTGTGAAGCTCGTTAACTAATTGAAGCTTCTCTTTCGTCGTCATGATAATGACTAATACGATAGATGAATATATTATTTAGTGTTTAATTTTAGATTTAATATCATAAATTTCCTTAAATACATCATTAATTTTCATATCATGTAATTGTAACATATCAGAGGTTTCTCTAAATTTTTGTAGCCATATTTCTATTTGATTATTAATTTTACTTATCTCATATTCAACTTTATGTCTGCTAGTATTCTGTTCATCCTTATATTTGTTTAGCTCCCGTATTAATTCACCATGTAGTTTTGCTAAATCAATATTGTAAAGTGTATTTGCATCATCTACGTATTTCTTTGTTGCCATATGTTTTTCAGAAGTAGGAGGATGTCTTGAAATAAAGTTTTCAATTGAATCTATTTTGTTTTTTATAGATAAAATTTTAATTGATATTTGATCTTGTAGTTTTGGTAAATCTTCATTATACAGCTGATTTTTTAGAGATAATAAACCAAGCCTAAATTCTCCTTTTAATTGTTTTAATCCAATTATTTGACTTTGATGACTACGTCCAAACTTATCAAGACTCATTATGAAAATGATCACACTACAACGTTACATTAGTATATAATATCTGCTTCTCGTAATTCATTAATGATGGAAACAATTTCATTAGAATGAGATGTATTACCAGCTTCTTTCGAAGCATAGAGTAATTGCAATCTTTCACATAATTCATTTGGATCATCCCAATACACATATTCTACAGGATCATCATTATATGTTAAATACATTCCATTACCTAAAGTCTTAGATGTATACATAGGTTTTATAATATACTTATACTTAAATGTCGAACTATTTTTTAAATATCCTCGCTTATTTCTATGTACATTTGTTGCTTCTAATAAGAGTTTGTAATTTTCTAAATCTTTAGAAGTGTAGTCTTGAGGTGCATCATAGAAAAGTAATTCATATAGTTCAGGTGATCCTGAAACATATCCTTCTTTTGTGAAAACTGCTCCCGTTTTAGTATCAAAGTTGATATTTTCTGCTCCAAGAAACCATTTAGATGTCGATATATCATATGTTGGACCATATACTTTATCTATTTTATCATCATTTTGCCAAAATTCTTTTAAATATTTTAGAACTCCTTGTGGATATTGCTCGAGGTACTCATTTAAAACAGTTTCTGGAATATCTTTATCATCTAATTCTTCCGATACTTCCGCGTTATCCTCAACCTCATTCTCAACATCACTATTATCACCTGCTACATGTTTAAGTTCTAGAAATGATATGTTTTTATTCTCATGTTTTTCTTTTTTAATATTAGGTTTTTTTTCATGTTTACAATAACTTAGATTAGCTGTCGATTGATTTAAAAATTTTGATGATTTAGCAATATCCTCCAACGGTTTTGATATAGGTTGAAAAAGCTTATTTAACGTTTCATCTTCTTCTGTTCTATTAAGTTTTAATGCAAGATATTTTTTTCTAATATCTTTGGTTAGTTGAGCTATTTTTCTTTTTCGGGCAGCTTCCAAACTATTCAACATTTTGTTGTAGACTGATTAATATTATTCAAAGCTTAAATTTTAATATATTTATCAAAACCCTTACGATAGCGACCGTTATTTAGTGGGAACTCCTTAACAATAACCATCATACCATGTTTTTCATTCCAACACTGTGAACATATGTTTTTAAATTGATCAAAATTCATATCTGGTGATACATGTCCATCGAATATATGTTTAAGATTTAATTCATCTTGTTTGAATATTACAATCATGTTACAATTATCTCTTATTAGCACTTTCGGTATTTTAGAAAAGGTCTGACAAAGATATGCAACATCAATATTTTTATGTCGACACATAGAAAAATATTCACGAATTTTTTGTTGTTTGTCACATGCAACGTCATCAAAGATGAAAACTGAATTAGATTTCGCATCACTAACATTTATGATTTCATCATTATCTCTAAACGGAAAATATTCAACACCTTTCACATTATTTAATACTTCTGCTAATAACTGATATTTAGGTTGATAGAGCGATTTAGAATATACATAAACGTTTTGAAACTTTATCCCATTTGGATTAAAGAGTAATGACATCATTGCGTTTGTTTTACCACATCCTGATGGACCGCATATGATAATACGAAGAGTATTTGGTAGCAATTTGCTATGTTTACTTTCTTCACATTTTATATTAAAATCTAAGTTATCCACAGGTAGCGACTGTACTTGTCGAATGATTTTCATTTTGTGTTAAAATATATAGCACGTTTTTTAATAAATATATGTTTATTGAAAACAAAACAGTTAGTTCTCATGCTACTGTTTAAAGGTGAGGGTCTAGTAAATAACTTAATAAACAAACTTCCCTTCGAAGCACATTTATTGGGTGGTTATCAGTATTGTGGACGTAAGTATTATAAAAAAAATGTTTAATTTTTATTAACATTTTTTTGTTTTTTTTAGCTGGAACAAAACTACAAAAACGTCTATTACGTGGAGATCCTGGTATTAATCCATTAGATGTTGCTTGTAAAGAGCATGATATTGCATATTCAGGCGATAATACAATAGCGGAGAGGCATAAGGCTGATCAAATTCTAGAAAATAAAGCTTGGGAACGTGTCAAAAATAAGAACGCGAGTTTAGGTGAACGAGCAAACGCATTATTAGTTACAGGTGTAATGAAAGCTAAGCGAAAACTAGGTATGGGTATTAAACGAAAAATTTCTTTTAAACGTGGAATTATAGATAAAATTAAAAAATCCTTAATACCTAACCTAACATTAAAAAAGACTATTCAAAATGCATTAAAATTTGCTAAAAAGACTGTTTCAAAAGCTGGAAAAAAGAATATTCGAGTACCTAGAATTATACCGTTTGAGAGCAAGATGGGAGGTTTTTTGCCGTTGATTCCTATATTAACAGCTTTAAGTGCGATAGGGACAATAGCAGGAGGAAGTTCAGCTATAGCAAAAACTATAATTGATGCTAAAAACGCTCAAAAGAAACTTGATGAAGATCATCGTCACAACAAAGCTATGGAGTCTATAGGAAAGGGATTGTATTTAAAGAAAAATATCAAAGGAGGCTACGGCTTGTATCTGAAGAAAGAAAAAAAAAACTTCCAATAAAGCTACCCAATAGACCACTAACTAACATCGATTTAATTAATTATGCAAAGAAATTAAAAATACCATATTTTCGTGGTGTTTTTATGCGAGATAGTCTTCCAATTAACGGATCTAGAAGATGCGAGTGTTCAATTGTTAATTTAGATATATCGCAAAATGCTGGAACACATTGGGTAGCTTATAAAAAGATAAATAACAACGTAGAGTATTTTGATTCATTTGGTAATTTGAAGCCGATGAAAGAGCTTGTTAAATATTTTGGTTCAGGTGTTAGAATTTTCTACAACAATAATCAATATCAAACATATAATCAAATTAATTGTGGACATCTGTGTTTGGAATTTTTATATAATGGCAGCTTACTTATCCAAAGAGGCACTTAATATCATTGAAATACTTATGGAAAATATTTCACCTTCAGTTTGGTATAAACTGCCATGTGAAATACGTGAGGATTTAAAAGAATATTTACCATGCAGTATAGATCCGGATTGTCATGAATGGTCAGATGTTTGTGGAAATATGACGTCAAAATGTCTATTTTGTTTTATATGTTATAAATAAATTTAATGATTAGCATATTAGTCTATTATTTAAATCATAACATTTTCTGATAATGGTTAGTCATGTCGCAACTTTTAACCTTAACGAGTACCAATAACGAGTTCTCTTTTACACCGTCAACACCTCTTGTACTTAATCCATATAAAAGTTACTATTTAGCAGTGCTAGGGTTTCATTCCTACAATTCAATACCTAATATTGATGGTGAAAAATTTTACTACTTCGAGTACGACAATTTAGAACAACTTAGAGAAAGAGAAATACTTCTACCTGTAGGTTGTTACGAGATTAGTGATATAGCTGCTTATATAAAAAAACAATTGATGTTAAAAAAAAACATTGCTGAAGAAGATTTTTTCTTAGAACCAAATAATAATACCCTTCAGTGCGAAATTTATAGTAAACTATATGAAATCTCTTTTGAAAAGACTGATAGTCTTGCTAATCTCCTAGGATTTTCTAATAAAATATTAGAACCTGGAATAGTTCATTCTTCAGATCTACCTGTGAATATTAATAAAGTGACAAGTCTACTTTTTGACTGCAACATTACTGAAGGAGCTTTCTATGGAAATACACCAGCTCATATAATTTTAGATATTCCTATAACAGTAGATCCTGGTTTTGCTATCAACGAGAGACCTATCAATCCAATATATTTGCCTATAAAGAATTTGAAAGAAATTAATCACATCATTGTAAGGGTGTCTGATCAAGATTTAAGACCTGTTAACTTTCGCGGAGAAAGAAGCACCCTTCATCTAGTTTTACAAGAACGATAAATGGGTCTCATTATAGAACATAAAAGGACGGTTCCAACTAAAAAATCATCAGTTTTATCTAGATCTTGCAAGCATCGTAAACTAACTAGAGTAAACAGAGATTTTTTACAATCGATTGGACTTAAAGTTAAATATGGTAAACCGTAAATATATACGATCTGAAGTTGAATCTAAGCGACTTAAAGTTGACCCCATTTTTGATCTACATCGTGAACCAAAGTATGATGATTCGATTAGAAAAGAAGAATTTAGATCGTACACTCCATATGTGAAATCATTTAATAACAATGATGTCGTAGAGTTTGTAATAAATCAAGCTGATTCGTTTTTTGCTCTACATGAATCTTTATTAGAAATTAAAGGTAGATTAGATATAGTTGGAGGTGGAAACGTACATCTAGCTCCCAATTTTGGGGTATTTCTATTCGATTCCTGTTCATATAGTGAAAGTTCAAAAGAAATTGAAACAGTGAGAGATCCCGGAATTGTTAGCGCCGTACGTAGTATGCTATGCTATCGCAGTGATTATGCAAGATTTATGAGTATTGCTGGATGGAATTTTCCTAACCATCCGTTCTTAAATGAAGATGATAAATCTTTTAGTTTGTTGATTCCTCTTAAACATATTTTCAACATTTTTAATGATTATACAACAATAGCTTATGGGAGACAAACATTTCGTCTCGTACGAGCTAGTTACGATAATGATAGTATTATTGTAAATGAGGTAGGTGCTGGTAGTACCGCAACTACAACAACTGTTAAGATTATTATAAATAGTATGGAACTGAAAGTGAAACATGTGTTTCCCAATGATGAAATTAAAATTAAATTGATGGAACCTATTAAAAATAATATACCAATATATATTCCATTCAGAAAGTGGGATCTTAATGAACTACCCTCAATTAAAGACGGTGCAAGAAGAGAAATCTGGAATGTTAAAACAAGCTCATCAATTGAAAAACCGCGTTATGTTATAGTAACATTTCAAACTGAGAGGCGCAATAGAAAAGAAAAGGATTCAACAATTTTTGATAATGTTAATATATCAAGTGTTCGAGTATCTCTTAATGGTGAATATTGGCCTAATGAAAGAATGCAACTGGACTTTGAGAAAAATGATTATGCTGCAGCTCATTATAACTACACTGAATTTTATCCTAGTTATTCATATTCGACTGAGAGACGATCACTTTTAGATTATCAAGCATTTAAAGATCATGCCTTATTTGTAATAGATTGTTCAAAACAAGAAGATGGAATGAAATCTTCAACTGTCGATATAAAATTAGAAATTGAAGCTAACAATGGTTTTCCAAAAGATACAAAAGTATATTGCATCATTATTCACGATTGTTTAATGGAATATTTCCCTCTTACGGAGGTAATCAAGAGTATAATATAAATACCTAATTTAAATGTGTTATATTACCTATGTAAATATTATACTTTTTTATAATAAAAAAATAATAAAAAAAATGTGGTTATTAATAATAAAACAATTTTACAATTATTAAAAAATATATTTAATATTTTATACTTCTATAACTTCAAATGAAGCCGCAGGCTTCGGTTTTCCGGTGTCCACTAACCCGTGGAACACCAAGCCATATTTTTGGCTTTTAAATTCTTCCATGAATGGTGTATAATCTTCAACCACACGTTCTGGTAGAAAAACAACCATATCCAACATTTCTAAAAGTACAGTTTTCCCATAGTTTGATTTCACAATTTTTGCATCTAATATTTGATATGATGTGCCCACCTCCAAGGAGGATAACTTCACCACAGGTTTCTTTTGCGATAAAACAGACGATTTGTTTATTTTAGAAAAATCCATCTATAAGAAATAAATAAAATTGTAAGTATATAAATATCGTAAAGCTCATTATATATAAAAAACAGATAAAATGTATAATAAATAAATAAGTCAATAAATTAATAAAAAATCATGTATACCTAAAGGATATAGAATAGTAGACGCATATATATAACTGATAAAATGTATAATAAATAAATAAATAAATAAATAAATAAATAAATAAATAAGTGAATAAATTAATAAAAAATCATGTATAAAGAGTATAGAATAGTAGACTTACTGTAATAATTATAGGTAATAGCACTTCAAGAAACAACTGGAACTAACTTAATAAAATTGAATATTTCGCTTATATTTATACCCACTCTTTATATTAAAATCTAATTTACAAGAAAAAAATAAATATAAAGTAAATAATTTTAGGGAAATTTTAGTATAGGGCAAATTATATATAAAGTACTTTGTAGGAATTTTTACTAATTAATTTTTAATGGGAAAGTTAGAATATAAAGTATATGACAAATTATATATAAAGTACTCGAGGAAATTTTTACTATTTAATTTTGGTAATGTGAAATTTAGTATATTAAGTATCGATTTAGAGTCGAATATGACAAATTATATATAAAGTATTTGGAGAAATTTTTACTATTTAATTTTGGTAATGGGAAATTTAGAATATTAAGTATCGATTAAGAGTCGATTATATTTTTTTTATCTGTAACACTTTAAAAATTAATAAATTTCCGTTAATATATTTATTGTTAAATACTTAAACGTAAATTAATGACTTTATATTTCATATTTTCTAATTATGATTGAAAAAACTATTTAAAATATGGTGTTAACAGTATGAGAGTCTTTATTGTCAAAGATTTCATAGAAGTTGGTTGATTTTAATAGTCTGCGAAAAGTGATAATTGAAGTGTGTGTATAAAATTTTTTGGTAAGTTTTTTTATTAAATAATTTTAAATAGCTATAACTGTTTATATGGATTATTTTGTATCATATTGAATTTCAAATTAATGTTTTTTTTTTTTACTAATATATTTTTTTTTTTAAATTTCATTATAATATTTTACCATTATTATTTTTAAAAATTAATTATTTAATATTTCTCTTGCAGTGTAGTTACCTACTTTATATCAGACACATAATTAAATTTCTTTTTTTTCTATCTAACTATTTAAAATTTAGCATTATGTCAATAATTACTGATCTTATTCAACATATAACAGCTATTTTAGGATTTATAAGTATTACCTATGATGGTAAAACAGTGGAGGAGGGGTTGCTGGAATGTACAAAGGCTGTCAGAAAGATAAATAAAGATATTAAAAATGCTACTTCCATGGGCGAAAGACAACACCTAGAGGCTTGTTTAAGAAATGTTAAATCGTTAAGATCTCAGATTAAATTAACAAAAAAGAGAGGATCTGGAATTATGACTAGGGCAAAAGAGTCTGGAATTAAAAAAGTAGAATGGGATGATTTGACTTCAGCTTTTAAGTCTAGAATTCGAACTGGAGTCATTTCAAACCTTAAACATAAAGATCCTATAGCATTTCTTGTCGATTGTAAGACACTCTTCAAACGTAGAATTGGTAACGCACTCAAGAAAGATGAGTCTGTTAAAGTGAACACAGTTTTTTGTGGTGAATTTGAGATATATAGAGGCCTACAGATCATAACTGAATATAAATATTTCACCACAGCTAACTGCCCCATCTATAGAGATACAAATTTAAATAACTGGTTTGATGATAATGTGACAAAACTTATTCTAAAAGACCTGGAAGAATTCCAGGAACGTGATAGCGGGTGGTCGTTAAAAAGAGTAGTAAACTTGGGCGTAAATATTAATAAATTTGTTCCACAACTTGGATCATCATATATTGAACTACCACCTCAAATTAAAAGAAAAGAAGCATGCATTAATGTTAAAAATGATGATCAAGCCTGCTTTGCATGGGCAATTACATCAGCTTTGTATCCTGTTAATAATAATCCGCAAAGAACAAATAAATACCCACATTATTCTGAGGTATTAAAACTTAAAGGTATTCAGTTTCCTATAACTATCAAGCAGATTCCAAATTTTGAAAAAATGAATAACATTTCTATCAATGTTTATATCCTAAAAAAGTATAATAAACAATTTTCGACCCTCCCTACATATTTAACAGCGGAAAAGAAAGATAAGCATGTAAATCTGCTTCTAATACAAGATCAGTATGACAAAGAGTCTACTAAATATCATTACGTTTGGATAAAGAATCTTTCACGACTTTTGTCTAAACAACTCAGTAATGAAAATGGTCAAAAGTACTTTTGTGATAGATGTTTACACTACTTCCGTTCGGAAGATAAGCTAAGTAAACACATAGTAGACTGCATTAAAAGAAATGATACCGCCACCAAAATGCCTACAGATAGCAAAAAGATGCTTAAATTTAAGGATTTTAAAAACAAAATAAAAGCCCCCTTTGCTGTATATGCAGATTTAGAGAGTATTTTAAAGCCTTGTGCAGAAAAGACTGCTTATCAAAAACATATTCCAGCAGCAGTAGGATATTATTTTAAATCTTCTTATGATAACAATCTATCATTCTACCGTTCATATCGAGGATCCGATTGTATGCAGTGGTTTGCTGATGAAATGAATCAACTTGCTGAGGATGTCTCTACTATATATCTATGTCCGTATAATATACACATGACTCCTCAACAAGAGAGTGATTTTCAAGCATCCACCCGCTGTCATATTTGTGAACAACCCTTTAAAGTTGGCGAGAAAAAAGTGAGAGATTATAATTACTTAATTTCTGAAAATAATTACCGTGGAGCTTCACATAATGAGTGTAATGTTAATTATCAAGACACGCACACAATCCCGGTAATCTTTCACAATTTGAGTGGTTATGACGCACATTTCGTGATAAAAGATATTGCAACCCGAATGAAAGGATCTATAGACTTACTGCCTCTCACTAAAGAAAAATATATTTCGTTTACGAAGCATATTGATGAAGCTCGAATTCACTTTAGATTCATTGATAGTTTTAGATTTATGGCATCATCCTTAGATAAATTATCATCTTCTTTAACAAAATTTACAAATCTGAGGTCTCAGTTTAATAACATACCTGAAGATAAGTTTAATTTGTTAACAAAGAAAGGTGTGATGCCATATGATTACATCAATAGTTTTGATCGTTTTAGTGAATCCTGTTTACCTCATCAAGATGCTTTTTATAACAAATTAGATAATAAAGCTTGCCCCCGCCGTATGTATAAAAGAGCACAACAAGTATGGTCTTCGTTTAACTGTAAAACTCTAGGTGATTATGTAGACTTATATATGAAAACAGACATTCTACTCCTAGCAGATGTCTTTGAACAGTTTAGATCGAGCTGTCTTAAGACGTATGATCTAGATCCAGCCCACTATTTTACGCTACCCGGATTTACTTGGGATGCTATGTTAAAGTTTACGAAACAGGAGTTAGAACTTCTTACTGATATGGATATGTTTTTGTTTGTAGAGCGAGGCATTCGAGGTGGTCTCAGTCAAGTCTGCTCTAAAAGAAGGGTTCATGCAAACAATAAATATATGTTGAATTATAATCCTGCAAAACCGGAAAACTATTTAATGTATTTTGATGTCAACAATCAGTATGGTTGGGCTATGAGTCAAGCTCTTCCATATGGAGAATTTGAGTGGGTGGATTCAAATATTGATGTCACTACAATTGCTGATGATAATAATGTAGGTTACATGCTTGAAGTTGATTTAGAGTATCCACATGATTTACATGATAAGCATAAAGATATACCTTTCTGTCCAGAACATATCAACCCTAAGACTATGAAGCCTCCTGCAAAGTTAAAAGAGAGTACTAAACTTATGGCTACACTTTATAATAAAGAGAAATATATCATACACTATCGATCACTAAAACAAGCTTTAGAACATGGCTTGAAATTAACGAAAATACACAGAGTATTAAAATTTAAACAGTCTCCTTGGTTGAAACCGTATATTGATTTAAATACGGAGCTTAGAAAAAAAGCTAAAAACGAATTTGAGAAGAATTTATTCAAATTAATGAACAATGCTGTTTTCGGTAAAACTATGGAGAATGTAAGAAAAAGGGTTGATGTAAAACTTCTTACCGAATGGGAGGGTCGTTATGGAGCTCAATCATATATATCTAAGCCTGAATTTAAGAATTGTATAATATTTGACGAAAATTTGGTGGCGATAGAGATGAAAAAAATTGAGGTTTATCTAAATAAACCTATATATGTAGGGCAAACAATTTTGGATCTTGCAAAGACTACAATATATAGCTTTCAATATGATTATTTACAAACACGATTTGGAGAAAACTGCTCTACTTGCTACAGTGATACAGATTCCGTTTTATTAGAGATACGAGGAAAAGATCCTTATCAAATTATAAAGAATGATTGTGAGAAATACTTTGATACTTCAGACTATCCTACAAATAATGTGTATGGAATACCGCAACTAAATAAGAAAGTTTTAGGTATGATGAAAGATGAAAATAATGGATGCATTATGACTGATTATGTAGGACTGAGATCAAAATTATATACTATGAAAGTGGCCATCTCAGAAGATGAGGTGCAAAAACTGAGGGCAAAATTAAAAGACGAAGAATATGATGATGATGAGATTGAAAAAAATGTTATGAATTATGGTGTAACCAAAAAAGCAAAGGGGGTTAAAATGTCGATAGTAAAAAATAGTATAACTTTTAATGACTATATTGAATGTTTAGAAACATCTAGAAGTAAGACCACTTCACAGAATCTCATACAATCGAAACATCATAAAGTCTTTTCAATAGAACAAAAGAAAATTGCTCTCAGCTCTGATGATGATAAAAGATATCTGATACCAGGGAAAGATGAGACATTACCATGGGGGCATTACTCTATTAACCCTAAAATAAATGTTTATGATGATGATCAAGTAATGGATTGTTTATAGAGTTCAAAATTATTATTTTAAATTTAAATTATTTACATAAAATTGTTTTCTTTTTTTTTTTATCATAATTTAGTATAATTGTAATATAATAAAACTACTTGTTTTATATAAATTAGTATGTATAAGCGTGTCTGATATTATGAAGTTTGATCAAATTGGATAGAAATTTACGTACGACTATGGATTAAAAATGAAGATGGAATATATAAAATGCAGTCTGATAATAGATGAGAGATATATGGATAAAATAATTCTACAAACTGTTTTGAAAATATTTTTAAGACCAAATTGGATAGAAATTTACGTACGACTATGTATTAAAAGATGAAGATGTAATATATAAAATGCATTCTGATAATGGATGAGAGATATATGGATGAAATAATTCTACAAACTGTTTTGACAATAATATAAATTTTTTGAGTTGGATATTATATAGGTGAGTCTAAAAGTTACTTTAATAATTTTTTATTATAATAATGTTTTTTCTTATATATGATTTTAGATCGATTTCAAACAGATGGGAATAATATTTAATCAATCCGGAATCAATCAAAATTTTTATATAAACCTATCATATAGATAAGAAGATTAAAAGTGATTGTTTAAAAGGAGAAATATTAGATTGAAACCCCACTTATCCAGCCTTAAAGCTTAATATAAAACGAAACTTTTATACAAATTTTCAGTTTCATAGAAGGCATCATGAGAATAGCACTTGTAGATATTCAAGGAATTATCTTTGAGGATATATTTTATCCGAAAGAATTGTCTATACTGATTGGAAAACATATTACTAGTTTTCTGTTTAAACCACCAGTACCCTTCCACACATTGAGTTCTAAGGATAAGAGAACTAATAATTATGTTGAAAAATATGTTCATGGAATAAAATACGACTCTGGTGATATTGAATATAATGAAATTAATAACATACTGGAAAAATATTTATTAAATTCAGCAGACTGCATATACGTCAGAGGTAGTCAAAAACTAAATTTTTTAGAAACCAAATGTCGAGAACTTGGAATTTCGACAAATATTTACGATGTTACAAAATATGATGGAACCCCCTGTTGTACTGACGTCTTTCAACCTGTATTCACTCAATGTTTCAACCACGCTTATGGAAAATATATGTGTACTCAACATAATGTAAATTGTTTAAATAATTGGTTAAAAAATGTTGTCTTACCATTTTAAATATATATTTTTTAATAAAACAAACTTCTTATTATTATATTTTTTTATTCTTTAATCCTATAATCACCCTAATGATTTTTAATAGTGGTATAATGCTTATCAATATATTACTCTTAATATTAATTATTTCAAACATGGCTACTCAATATCAAATTATGGGTGGGGTTTATTAAATATTTATCAATTATATATTTTTATTATAATGTAATTATTTCATAATAATAGTTGTGGGGCTAATTAAATAATCATCAATCAGAACGAAGCAATGGGGGTAGTAAACATCAAAAAATAATTAAATAAATACAAAATGGGTGGGGTTTATTAAATAATAAACAATCGGAAGCGGATAATGGGGCACTTGTAATTAAGTAATTAAGGGTCGGAGATTGTCAACCAATCAGAATCAAGCAATGGGGCATTTGTGACAAAAGTTGGTAGCACTGTAAAGTTGGTAGCATGTAAAGTTGGTACGATGACAGCGAAGTGCGAAAAAAAATTCAAAAATATACAAAAAGAAGAATTGGCTGCTTGCGTCGAATGTAAAAGGTCAAAAGTTGGTAGCACTGTAAAGTTGGTAGCATGTAAAGTTGGTAGGATGTCAGTAAAGCGCGAAAAAATTCGAAAATATACAAAAAGAAGAAAAGAGGGTTGGCTGCTTGCGCCAAACGTCAAAGGCCACTCGAAAATTGACAGTTGTCTGCTAGCAGTCAACCAATCAGAACCAAGCAATGGGGGATTTCTAATTATTAAGTAATTAAGGATTGGAGATTGTCAACCAATCAGAACGAAGCAATGGGGCATTTCTAATTATTAAGTAATTAAGGGTCGGAGATTGTCAACCAATCAGAACCAAGCAATGGGGCATTTCTAATTATTAAGTAATTAAGGGTCGGAGATTGTCAACCAATCAGAACCAAGCAATGGGGCACTAGTAATTAACAAGTCATTAATAATAATTAAGAGGCGGAGTCAGGCAGCCAATCAGAACGAAGCAATGGGGCACTAGTAATTAACAAGTCATTAATAAGCAATTAAAGGGCGGAGTCTGTCAGCCAATCAGAACCAAGCAATCAGGTTAAAAGTGAAAGTGGGTGGGGCCGGGTGGGGCTATGACGTCAGACGACCTTGAACGGTAACAAAATTCGCTTTTCGGACCTTCATAAGAAAAAGCATGGGATTTTGGGCTCGTTCTCTTGTAGGTCCTTTACTGAGGAATTTAATTATTTATATTATTAGTCTAGTCAACAAGTTGAAAATGATACAAAATAGAGATACTGCTCCTAAAATTATGTGCGACAGCTCATTGGATCCGGAATGACGCCTAGAAAAATGTGCCAAAAAAGCGTATTAGCACTTAAACAATTGCAAAAGTTATAAACAATTAAAGATGAATAAAATTGCATTTTGTTGTTTTGCAAATATTTCATAAACTATTAATATTTAAGAAATTTAAAAAATAGATTCTGAAAGAGAAAGAAATTTCCAATAAAAAACTTCAAGCTTCCGGAATTCTATCTCCAATATTTATAATTTTAATTTAACGCTGAAAATAGGTCTCCGCGCGAAATATTTAGATTGCTTGCGCTGCGTCGAACGCGAGTAGTACTCTAGTCAACATCTTCAAAAACGTGAAAAATTAAAATAAAGTTCCTAAAAATATGAGCGATAGCTCATTGGATTCGGAATCACCTGTAGAAAAATGTTTTTAAAGAAAAAGTGTGCAGGCAAAAAATTGCAATTGTTATTAACAAAATAAGATGAAAAAAAAAACAGATGTTTATGTTTTTGTTAATAACTCGAAAAATATTAATATTTAAGCAATTTTGAAAACAGTTCGTTAAAGAGGAGGAAATTTCCGAAAAAAAAGTCCGTCACCCGGAACTCTATCTCCATTATTTATAATTTTAATTTGACGTTGAAAATGGGGCTTTGAGCGGCTTTTACGGCATGCGCGCGCTACCGCTACCGTGTCTATCAGATAAAATATTTTTTTTATGACATAAAATGTAATTTTAAAAATTTGAAAAAATTCCATTATTTTCCTAATACTTGAAAGAATCTAAATCAGTTGGAAAAAACATTTTATCACTGTTTTTCAAAAAGTTATTCAATTGTTAACTAACAATTTTTTTCCTAATCTCTATTGACATAAACAATGGGATAAAAGGTATAAATAATTGGCCTAAAAATTTGAAACTTCGTGGAGCCCTTTTTATATGTATACTTTACAAGTTCCTGCGATTATCCTTTATAAAAGTTTATTAATTTGTTAATAATACTTTCTAATATCATACGTCACGTTAACTGTAGCGCCAAATAACTTGCCAATTAAAAAAATTATATATCTTTTAAACTATTGGAGATATGATAAAGGATATTCAGGAGTTTTTTATAGAAAATAAGTTTCTCTTTCAAATAATTCTAAGACCAAGTTCGTATTTATTGTTTATTAGATACTACATGCATTTATTTGGAAAAATTCTATATTTTTCTTTACTTTTTCGAAATTTTTTGCAATAGTTATGAAATATCATAATTAACAAATTAATAAACTTTTATAAACATTTATCACAGAATGTTGTAAAGTATACATATGAAAAGGGCTCCACAAAGTTTCAAATTTTTAGGCCAATTATGTATACCTTTTATCCCATTGTTTATGTCAACAGATATTAGGAAAAAATTTGTTAGTTAACAATTGAATAACTTTTTGAAAAACAGTGATAAAATGTTTTTTCCAACTGATTTAGATTCTTTCAAGTGTTAGAAAAATACTGGAATTTTTTCAAATTTTTAAAATAACATTTTATGTCATAAAAAAAATATTTTATCTGATAAACACCATTTAGCGGTAGCGCGCGTATGCCGTAAAAGCCGCTCAAAGCCCCATTTTCAACGTCAAATTAAAGTTATAAATAATGGAGATAGAGTTCCGGGAGGACAGACTTTTTTTTCGGAAATTACCTCCTCTTTAACGAGTTTTTTTTTAAATTGCTTAAATATTAATATTTTTCGAGTTATTAACAAAAACATAAACATCTGTTTTTTTCATCTTATTTTGTTAATAACAATTGCAATTTTTTGCCTGCACACTTTTCCTTCAAAAACATTTTTTTAGAGGTGATTCCGAATCCAATGAGCTATCGCTCATATTTTTAGGACCTTTATTTTAATTTTTCACGTTTTTAAAGATGTTGACTAGAGTATAGATACGACACATAAATTAATTTTTGTACAACTGTCATTAAAAGTGACACTTTTAATGATAGCAAACAATGTTAAAAACGATTGTTTACATAGCAGCGTGTTAAAAATACTTTTAACACGTTGCCATGTAAACAAGTTTACTTTTAACACGGTTTAGTTTACTTTTAACACGGTTTGGTTCATTGTCATTGAAAATTCGCTCGTTTCATTATCATAATAGGGAAGTTGTACAAAAAACATTGTATGGTATTTGTGTTAAAAGTGATTTTATTTTGTTCGTGAAATTGTTCAATTCGCTCCGCTCATTTCACAAACGTTTTCACTCACAAAATAAAACCTCACTTTTAACACTCATATCATAAATAACTATTTTGTACAACTGTCATTAAAAGTGACACTTTTAATGATAGCAAACAATGTTAAAAACGATTGTTTACATAACAGCGTGTTAAAAATACTTTTAACACGTTGCCATGTAAACAAGGTTACTTTTAACACGGTTTAGTTTACTTTTAACACGGTTTGGTTTATTGTCATTGCAAATTCGCTCGTTTAATTATCAAAATAGGGAAGTTGTACAAAAAACATTGTATGGTATTTGTGTTAAAAGTGATTTTATTTTGTTCGTGAAATTGTTCAATTCGCTCCGCTCATTTCACAAACGTTTTTACTCACAAAATAAAACCTCACTTTTAACACTCATATCATAAATAACTATTATTTAAAAATGTCGCGTGGAGACCTATTTTCACCGTTACATTAAAATTATAAATATTGGAGATAGAGTTCCAGAAGCTTGAAGTTTTTTATTGGAAATTTCCTTCTCTTTCAGAATATTTTTTTTTTAATTTCTTAAATATTAATAGTTTATGAAATATTTGCAAAAAAAAACGGAATGCCATTTTTTTCATCTTTAATTGTTTATAACTTTTGCAATTGTTTATGTGCTAATACGCGCTTTTGGCACATTTTTCTAGGCGGCATTCCAGATCCAGTGAGCTATCGCACATAATTTTAGGAGCAGTATCTCTATTTTGTACCATTTTCAACTTGTTGACTAGACTTATAATAATAATATGTTGGTTATACCTACGATAAACTGTAGAATGCGTACGCGGAAGAAGAATTGAATTATTGTAAGGATTTTTTCTGTTGCACTTTCTATATATGATAAAAAGAGAAATATATCTAATTAAATAAATTATTAAAAATACTATACAGACATTTAAAATGTAGAAAAAGGGTAAAGGGTTGTTATACAGTACATTTCTAACAGCTTAAAGACCTATATAAAATTCAAAATCAAGGTCTCCCATAACCTTAATTCAAATTTTTGGCTTATAAGCATTTCTAACAGCTTAAAAAGGGTAAAGGGTTGTTATACAGTTATACAATTTTATTTAGGATAGTTGTTTTAAAAAAGTTTTAAAGGTTGTAGAAGAATTTTATCTTAGGTAGCTATAAAAAAGTAGTACTCTAACTTTTTTTAAAGATTCTATATAGTTAGGATATCTTATCACTTTTCAATAAAGTTTAATGTCTGATAATAGTTTTGTAGAAAAAGGGTTGTTATACAGTTATACAATTTTATTTAGAATAGATGTTTTAAAAAGTTTTTAAGACTGTAGAAAGTTCTTATCTTACCTATTATACGGAAGTAGTGCTCTAACTTAGTTTAATATTCACTTACCCATTCATTCACAATTCTATCTAGTTAGGATATCTTATGAACTCCACTTTATCACTTTTTCAGTAAAGTTTACTTTTTTAAAGAGTTTTTCACATAAATATATCACTAAAAGATAATCGCGTCTGACAGATCTTAAATCGAATTAATAAAAACTGACATATCGTTCCGTCAAACTCATTCGCCCACTATGTAAAATTTTAACAATTTACTCCAGCTAAATGAATTTTATTTACAGGTTTTGCAAACCTTCGTTAACTATCATTTAAACACTCTAACTTGCATATTTCATAGATAGTCTAGTCGACAAGTTGAAAATGGTATAAAATAGAGATACTACTCTTAAAATTATGTGCGATAGCTCATTGGATCCGGAATGACGTCTAGAAAAATGTGCCAAAAGTGTGTATTAGCACATAAAAAATTGCAAAAGTTATAAACAATTAAAGATGAAAAAAAATGGCATTTAATTTTTTGCCAATATTTAATAAAATATTAATATTTAAGAAATTTCAAAAAAAGATTCTGAAAGAGGAGGAAATTTCCAATAAAAAACTCCTAACTCCCGGAACTCTATCTTCATTATTTATAATTTTAATTTAACGCTGAAAATAGGTCTGCGCGCGACATTTTTAGGTTGCGCGCGTGACTAAGATGTTGATCATGACAAATTGAAAAACTAAATAATATGGGTATGAAAGGAATACCTACTACTAATTTGGCTCCGTTCCTATTTAACTAATCGTTCTCACTATATGAGTATATCTAATGTGCAAAATGGTCATAGAAGTATGGTAAACTCTCAGGGACGCGCCGTCCATATGGGCAAGGTCGTGCGGCGCACGACGGCGCCAAGGCGTTAAAGGCGCCCTTTGAGTTGACAAAGTTAAATAAATATCCAATTCAAAAACTTGAAGCTTTACAAAAAACAACATAAAAAACAAAAAATGTTTTACTAGTACCGATGGTGAAATTTTATTACCCACCAATACTGACCGGTGTCGGTGGTGAAATTAATGCTATTTTAACTACCTACTTGTCTTCTCTATAGAAGTGTGGGCGCCGCGCAGTACTGGCAAGAGTTTTCTCTAAGATTTCAGTTGGGCGAAATTTGCGACGCTCTATATGAAATTTTTTCTGAGAATAATTTTGATAACTCTACAGAACATCTAGCTACTTCTTTAACAAAAAAAAAATTAAAATTATGACTTTGTCTATATGTTAGTCTTGTGGTACAAGATACTGAGTAAAGTCGATATTGTTACCAAGATTCTACAAACTAAAAAAATTAATATTTCAAATTCTTGCGAAATTTTGAACAGCATAAATGCCTTTTTAAAAGAATATCGTTCAGATAAAGGGTTCAGTGACATGCTAGTAGATGCTAAAGAATTAGCAACTTCCTTGGACGTAGATGCAAAATTCAAAAGTGCAGAAACCTTACGGCCACGAAGAATAAAAAACCAATATTTCGATGAAAGTGAAGATCAGCCAATAGAAAACCAAGAATTAAAATTCAAAATACACTGTTTTTTGGAATGCTAGATATTACTCTTTCATCTGTAAATGAGAGATTTGAGCTGTTATCCTCCCATGTCGATGTTTTCAAATTTTTGTGGAATATCGAGGATTTTGGCAAGTATTCTGGTGAAGATCAATTTAATTTTTGTAGAAAACTTGAAGAAGCCTTAACTAACAAAAATCGAAACGAGAGAGACATAGACGAAACGAAACTTTTAACCGAATTACAATTTCTACAAATTTGCGACGGAATCTACTCATTCCCAAACATTACTGTTGCGTTACGTATATTATTAACTATACCGATTTTTGTAGCTTCAGCCGAGAGATCATTTTCTAAACTAAAACTAATTAAGAATTACTTAAGATCTAGTGATCTAGAATGGGTCAGGAGCGGCTAGAAAATCTTGCTATTATTTCTATAGAATCTGAGTTTTTAAAGGACCTCAATATTGAAAATCTAATTAATGAATTTGCCAAAGGTAAAGCAAGGAAAGTTCAATTTCTATGTATAAGAAATTTCCGTTGGTTTTCATCATAATAAGTGTAATTGTTTCAAAAAAATCGCAATATAAATACGTTTTCATTTGATCTTCAGTTTTTGAATAATTTTAAGTAATGTTTTATAACTTTAACATAATTTTTGTTCTGTTCTGTTTTATTGTGCAATATAGTGTTTAATATATTATTTTTTATAAGTGTACCTATTGTTTTCTTAAAAAAAATTAGTTAGATTTAGAAAAAAATTCATAGTTTTTCACGTTGAAATGTAAAGGAGTGATTGATTATAATATTTCTACTCTGGTAATTTTGATAAAGGCGCTTATCCATAATTCGCACGACGGCGCCGAAGTTACTTGGCGAGTCCCTATAAACTCTAGTAAACAAGCTATTGTACCTACTGGGTGTTCCACAAGGGTCCGTACTGGGGCCTGTATTGTTTTTATTATATATAAATACTCTAAATGAATCTATACCAGAAGCATTTTTCTCAATTTATAGGTACTGATGATACGTCCTTAATTTTGTCTAATAAGTCTGGCGAGGTTCTGTTGGACATGTGTCGAAATGCTGTACTAAGGCTTAATATATGGTTTGGTAAACATTCGCTTTATTTAATTGCAGATAAAACCGTTATTTTGCAATTTCATTACTGGCAAAGAAAGCTTGACAAAGTGGATATCCATTTAAATAATCATTTGATACCTAATCCCAGTTTTACAAAGTTTTTAAGATTGAACGTGGATCCCTGCTTAACTTAGGATTATCACTGCGAGTATGTAATTTCCAGGCTAAATAGTTTCTTTCCACCTAAAATGTGGGTAGATTGCACCTCATCTTTATAGAGAACTACGAATGGGTGTGAAGGTTTTCGTTTAAAATTTAATCAATTATTTTATAAAAGCCATCCAAATATATATTTAGATTGATTTGGATTTTTCTTCGGATACACATTTCTTTTAATAGATTTCTTGCAGTGAGATTCGCCATTAAGAAAATCGGTTGCTAGTTTAAGGTTAGCTAAATTTTGTTAAATTTTTGTTTGTAAACGAAGCAAAACAATGGTGCACTTTGGTGGAACTTCAGATCAACCCCACCAATACCACTTTAGTAGCATTTACAAGGCAAACGAAAACTAACAAAACCGTCAAAGTAGGTGAGAACATCATTAGCTGGAAAACAAAGGTTAAATATCTAGGGCTAATCCTAGATAACACATAACAGGTTATTTTGGAACAAACACAAAAACGAAATAATACACAAAGCTACAAAGGTCCTCATGGCGTGCAGAAATATGGCAGAAAAAGTTGGGGATGTAACCCAACGACATTGCAATGGATTTATCACCAACCATTACTTTTAGGGTAGTAAATGTGTGCACGAGAGCTGATCTGACTAATACGAGGACAAACCTCTCAAAGAAATAGAGACATGCCCCACTGCTATAATGGAAGTATTCTTAAATCTGAAGCCACTATACATTCAAGTAAGAAGAAAACAATATGTAGAATGGTCAAAGAAGAAATAATTAAGGAAAATCTTCGATACGATAACTTTAATTTGATCAAACTTGGGAATTACTCGAAGAGGACATGCCAAAGAACTATATCTTTGTAAGAAAATTCACCACAAAACTGAGAAGTAAATCTGCATTGGACAGAGAAACCATATTGGGGCTCAACCAAAATGCCATAAAGTGGTGTACGGACAGCTGTAAGGGAGGTAAAGAAACCAGGTTCCAGGACACAAGAATAGAAGAAAACGAAACAGCAGATAAGCTACTAAAAAAGGAGCTGAAACCATATATTTGGCACCAGAACCATCTTGTGGAATCAGCAGTATCACAGTCTTGGAAAAACTAAGAAAAGAAGTGAACAGAGAAAAAGCTAAGCTCTGGAACCATCTAGAAGAACAAAGACATACTCTCAGAAAGCATTTCCTCCAGTTTGATACCTAGAACCATACCAAATAGAAGAAAAGAATCTACCTAAACTGAATCCTAAACTTGCCAAGATAGATAGCACTGAAGAGCTGCTAAAAATCTAAGAAAACATAAGACTTATAGCAAGAAAGGGAGGACAGAGTAGATCTTATAAGTTACAGGTGAACCTGTCACCCCTGATTACCCACATACATAAACATTGAATTATAAAAATGTTTTCTTATAAAAATTTATCGCTATGACCCTGTATATAGTCTGATATTAAACGCAAATGAAAATCAAAGACACAAAACCCCATCCCGAGTTGTACAAAATTACAAGGGCAAAATAAAATGCGAAACGAAACAGAAAACAAGAACAACAGGGCAAAGAGAAGCCATGTTATAGGCATTGTCACCAGAATAACAAATAGGAATAAGGGTGGTTCAGAAGGCACTTACGTTGTGATATAATGAAAATTCTAATTATGCAATGGCTGCAACTAGGGAACCATGAAGCTTTAGATTAGCGCCCTTTTTTTCATGAATATTTGTCCCCTTCGTTTTATATCACATGCACGGGGAGGTTTATGCACGCCTACTGGGGGTGCTTTCCAGTAGCGCACGTCAACTAGACTACCTAATTTATTATCGTGTTTAATGCAATATATCAGGAAAACATATTTTTTATAATTCACGTTCACAAAGTTTCTATTTCGACACTAAAAACAGTATCGAAATAGATTCATTGTAACACTGTTTTTGGTAACTTTTTGTTTTACACAATTGGTTGCACTGCACTGATTTTCAACGAAAGAGTTCAGGTAGTAAATCAAGAAGTATGTTGTAGTAAATTATTAACTACATTATCAGCGTTATTGCTAAATTCGGAATATTTTATACAAATTTGACAAACATTCTAATTTAAAATCATTAAAACTGACAAGTGTCAAAACTGTCAAGATTGCCAACAAAAATAAATATTTCGAAAAACTCTCATTTTACTTTTTTTTATACTTTTAAAAGTTCATTATAAAAAATAGTATGTAACACTCGAGTTACAATGACGGTTTGTAGTACTCGTTCTTTGCGAAACTCACCGCTTCGCGGTTCGTTTCACAAACTGAACTCGTACTACGAAACCTCTGTCATTGTAACACTTGTATTACAATATACTATTGTAAAATTTATCTTATTTTTACCCGTTTTTAAAGATTAAAAAAGTTCAGAACAACACAGATTAAAATTAGAAACATTTTATAAGTGTTGTACCACAACAATTCACTGTCAAATATGACAAGATTGACAACTGACAATTAGTGAAACTGGATTCAACGTGGAAAGATGATACCAATGATTTTCGTGCCTTAGTTTCGTTTTATACCTAGAAATAACTTAAAGCAGCTCCAACAACTTCGAGTGACTCTTGAACATGTTGAAATGTTGTATCACAAAAAATTACTGTCAAATATGACAAGATTGACAACTGACAATTGGTGACACTGGATTCAACGTGGAAAGATGATACCAATGATTTTCGTGCCTTAGTTTCGTTTTATACCAAGAAATAACTAAAAGCAGTTCCAACAGCTTCAAGTGACTCTTGAACATGTTGAAATGTTGTATCACAAAAAATTACTGTCAAATATGACAAGATTGACAACTGGCAATTAGTGACACTGGATTAAACGTGGAAAGATGATACCAATGATTTTCGTGCCTTAGTTTCGTTTTATACCAAAAAATAACTAAAAGCAGTTCCAGTACAGCTTCGAGTAACTCTTAAACATGTTGAAATGTTGTATCACAAAAAATTACTGTCAAATATGACAAGATTGACAACTGACAATTAGTGACACTGGATTCAACGTGGAAAGATGACACCAATGATTTTCGTGCCTTAGTTTCGTTTTATACCTAGAAATAACTTAAAGCAGCTCCAACAACTTCGAGTGACTCTTGAACATGTTGAAATGTTGTATCACAAAAAATTACTGTCAAATATGACAAGATTGACAACTGACAATTGGTGACACTGGATTCAACGTGGAAAGATGATACCAATGATTTTCGTGCCTTAGTTTCGTTTTATACCAAGAAATAACTAAAAGCAGTTCCAACAGCTTCAAGTGACTCTTGAACATGTTGAAATGTTGTATCACAAAAAATTACTGTCAAATATGACAAGATTGACAACTGGCAATTAGTGACACTGGATTAAACGTGGAAAGATGATACCAATGATTTTCGTGCCTTAGTTTCGTTTTATACCAAAAAATAACTAAAAGCAGTTCCAGTACAGCTTCGAGTAACTCTTAAACATGTTGAAATGTTGTATCACAAAAAATTACTGTCAAATATGACAAGATTGACAACTGACAATTAGTGACACTGGATTCAACGTGGAAAGATGACACCAATGATTTTCGTGCCTTAGTTTCGTTTTATACCTAGAAATAACTTAAAGCAGCTCCAACAACTTCGAGTGACTCTTGAACATGTTGAAATGTTGTATCACAAAAAATTACTGTCAAATATGACAAGATTGACAACTGACAATTGGTGACACTGGATTCAACGTGGAAAGATGATACCAATGATTTTCGTGCCTTAGTTTTGTTTTATACCAAGAAATAACTAAAAGCAGTTCCAGTACAGCTTCGAGTGACTCTTGAACATGTTGAAATGTTGTATCACAAAAAATTACTGTCAAATATGACAAGATTGACAACTGACAATTGGTGACACTGGATTCAACGTGGAAAGATGATACCAATGATTTTCGTGCCTTAGTTTCGTTTTATACCTAGAAATAACTTAAAGCAGCTCCAACAACTTCGAGTGACTCTTGAACATGTTGAAATGTTGTATCACAAAAAATTACTGTCAAATATGACAAGATTGACAACTGACAATTGGTGACACTGGATTCAACGTGGAAAGATGATACCAATGATTTTCGTGCCTTAGTTTCGTTTTATACCAAGAAATAACTAAAAGCAGTTCCAGTACAGCTTCGAGTGACTCTTGAACATGTTGAAATGTTGTATCACAAAAAATTACTGTCAAATATGACAAGATTGACAACTGACAATGAGTGACACTGGATTCAATGAAAGGAAAGATAGTACCTATATTTTTTGTTTCTTATTTCGTTTTATATGAAGAAAAAATAAAGCAATCTGGTGTCTGTAATTGTCAGTTGTAAGTTTTGTCAATCACTTGTCATTGTTGTCAATCGCTTGTCAGTCTTATTAATCCAACTAGTAAATTAACGTTTTTTTTGTCGCTAGTTCAACGTTCACTACGTTCAAATATTTTATTCGGTGTTAGATATGAAGCCTAACAACTGTAGGTACCTACCTCTTGATAAATTCTCCCTTGTATTGTCAAATCGCATTCACCCTCCAGCAAGATTACAGCGAACCCTCTTTTTTATTAACAAACCGCATCAAAGATACGCGATTTTGTGGAGCTGTTGTATGTTATTTTTTTACCGGAAATTATAGGAAGATGGCGGCCCTTTTGACGGTGGCCATTTTTATTGTTAAGCGGTGTGGTTGCAAAGGCACGCGGTTCCCTAAGTGATATTCATACCTGCTAAATGGTTTTGTTCAAAAGCATGCTAATTAATGACTGAGTTTTTAGTTTCCGTTAATTAAATTTTTTATAACCAGTGTTTCCCGAAAGCAGGTTGTGAAGGGGTTGAGAATTTTTTCCAATACAAAAAGAGAAGCTTCTTTAAAATAAAATCTTACCAACAATAATTGAAGTATCTATAATAAAAATTTATTAGGCTGATCCTGAAAATCAGTATCAAAAATAACAAGAATGACAAAGAGTGACAAGTTTGACAAGAATTGACAAAAATGGTACTATTGACAATCAGTAACAGTTGCATACAACATGGTTAACGATAATAATAATGCTTAAAAGCCTGACACATATTTTTCTCTTCTGTTTTCATATAAAATATTACTTAATCAAACAAGAATGACAACGATTGACAAGAATGACAACGATTGACAAGAATGACAACGATTGACAAGAATGACAACGATTGACAAGAATGACAACGATTGACAAGAATAACAAGAAGTATACGCCTCAAAATCAATGACAGTGAATACCTATGTGTTAAAAATGGTTAAAAAAACAATAGATGACAAGAATATCAGAAATGAAAGTATAAAACGTTTGACAATCAGTAACAGTTCTATACCTACAACACAAAACAATGATAATAATAATGCTAAAAGGCCTAACACATACCTACTTTTCTCTTCTGTTTTCATATAAAATATTACATAATAAAACAACAATGACAAAGATTGACAAGAATGACAACAATTGACAAGAATCACAGCGATTGAAAAGAATGACAACGATTGACAAGAATGACAACGATTGACAAGAATGATACCGATTGACAAGAATGACAACGATTAACAAGAATGACAACGAGTGACAAGAAATGAAAGTATAAAACGTTTGACAATCAGTGACAGTTGTTTACAGCATGGTGAACGATAATAATAATAATGCTAAAAGGCCTAACACATACTATTTTTTTTTGTTATAAAATATTACATAATAAAACAAGAATGACAACGATTGATAATAATGACAACTATTGACAAGAATGACAACGATTGACAAGAATGACAATGATTGACAACGATTGACAAGAATTTCAACGATTGACAAGAATGACAACTATTGACAAGAATAACAAGAAATATACGCCTCAAAATCAGTGACAGTGGATATGTGTTAAAAATGACAAGAAATGACAAGAATATCAGGAATGAAAGTATAAAACTTTTGACAATCAGTGGCAATTATATACAACATGGTGAACGATAATAATAATGCTAACAGATACTTTTTTCTTCTGTTTTTATACAAAATATTACATAATTAAACAAGAATAACAACGAATGACAAGAATAACAACGATTGGCAAGAATGACAACGATTGACAAGAATAACAAGAAATATATACGCCTCAAAATCAGTGACAATGGATATGGGTTAAAAATGATAAGAATGACAAGAAATGACAAGAATATCAGGAATGAAAGTATAAAACGTTTGACAATCGGTGACAGTTGCATACAACATGGTGAACGATAATAAGAATGCTAAAAGACCTAACAGATACTTTTCTCTTCTGTTTATATAAAATATTACATAATAGAACAAGAATGACAACGATTGATAAGAATGCAACAATTGACAAGAATGACAACGATTGACACAAATGACAACAATTGGCAAGATTAACAAGAAATAAACGCCTCAAAATCCGTGACAGTGAATATGTGTTAAAAATGATAAGATGACAAGAAATAACAAGAATATCAAAAATGAAAATATAAAACGTTTGACAATCAGTAACAGTTGTATACGTCATGGTGAACGATAATAATATTGCTAAAAGGCCTAACAGATACCTACTTTTCTCTTCTGTTTTCATATAAAATATTACATAATAAAACAAGAATGACAACGATTGACAAGATTGACATCGATTGACAAGAATCACAACGATTGACAAGAATGACAACGATTGACAAGAATGACAACGATTGACAAGAATGACAACGAATGACAAGAATGACAACGATTGACAAGAATGACAACGCTTGATAAGAATGACAATGATTGACAAGAATGACAACGATTGACAAAAAGTATACGCCTCAAAATCAATGACAGTGAATATGTGTTAAAAATGATAAAAATAACAAGAAATGACAAGAATATCAGAAATGAAAGTATAAAACGTTTGACAATCAGTAACAGTTCTATACCTACAACACAAAACAATGATAATAATAATGCTAAAAGGCCTAACACATACCTACCTACTTTTCTCTTCTGTTTTCATATAAAATATTAGGTACATAATAAAACAACAAAGACAAAGATTGACAAGAATGACAACAATTGACAAGAATGACAGCGATTGACAAGAATGACAACGATTGACCAGAATGACAACGATTGACAAGAATGATACCGATTGACAGGAATGACAACGATTAACAAGAATAACAACGATTGACAAGAACTGAAAGTATAAAACGTTTGACAATCAGTGACAGTTGTTTACAGCATGGTGAACGATAATAATAATAATGCTAAAAGGCCTAACACATACCATTCTCTTTTGTTTTCATATGAAATATTATATAATAAAACAAGAATGACAACGATTGACAATAATGACAACTATTGACAAGAATGACAACTATTGACAAGAATGACAACGATTGACAAGAATTTCAATGAATGACAAGAATGACAACGATTGACAAGAATAACAAGAAATATACGCCTCAAAATCAATGACAGTGAATATGTGTTTTAAAATGATAAAAATGACAAGAAATGACAAGTATATCAGAAATGAAAGTATAAAACGTTTGACAATCAGTGACAGTTGTTTATAGCATGTCGAACGATAATAATAATAATGCTAAAAGGCCTAACACATACTATTCTTTTTGTTTTCATATAAAATATTACATAATAAAACAACAATGACAACGATTGACATTAATGAAAACTATTGACAAGAATGACAACGATTGACAAGATTGACAACTATTGACAAGAATTTCAACGATTGACAAGAATGGCAACTATTGACAAGAATAACAAGAAATATACGCCTCAAAATCAGTGACAGTGGATATGTGTTAAAAATGATAAAAATGACAAGAAATGACAAGAATATTAGAAATAAAAGTATAAAACGTTTGACAATCAGTACCTTATACAGTTTTATACCTACAACACAAAACAACGATAATAATAATGCTAAAAGGCCTAACACATACTTTTCTCTTCTGTTTTCATATAAAATATTACATAATAAAACAACAATAACAAAGATTGACAAGAATGACAACAATTGACAAGAATGACAGCGATTGACAAGAATCACAACAATTGACAAGAATGACAACGATTGACAAGAATGACAACGATTGACAAGAATGATACCGATTGACAAGAATGACAACGATTAACAAGAATGATAACGATTGACAAGAAATTAAAGGAGAAAATGTTTGACAATCAGTGAGAGTTGTTTACAGCATGGTGAACGATAATAATGATGCTAAAAGGCCTAACACATATTATTTTCTTTTGTTTTCATATAAAATATTACATAATAAAACAAGAATGACAACGATTGACAAGAATGACATCGATTGACAAGAATGACAGCGATTGACAAGAATGACAACGATTGACAAGAATGACAACGATTGACGAGAATGACAGCCATTGACAAGAATGACAACGATTGACAAGAATGACAACGATTGACAAGAATGACAACGATTGACGAGAATGACAGCCATTGACAAGAATGACAACGTTTGACAAGAATGACAACTATTGACAAGAATAACAACAACTATACGCCTCACAATCAGTGACATTGGATATGTGTTAAAAATGATAAGAAATGACAAGAATATCAGAAATAAAAGTATAAAACGTTTGACAATCAGTGACAGTTGCATACAACATGGTGAATGATAATAATAATTCTAAAATGCTTAACACATACCTACTTTTCTCTTCTGTTTTCATATGAAATATTACATAATACAACAAGAATAACAATAATTGACAAGAATGACAACGATTGATAAGAATGCCAACTATTGACAAGAATAACAAGAAATATACGCCTCAAAATCAGTGACAGTGGATATGTGTTAAAAATGATAAGAATAACAAGAAATGACAAGAATATCAGGAATAAAAGTATAAAATGTTTGACAATCAGTGACAGTTGTATACAACATGGTTAACAATAATAATAATGCTAAAAGTTAAGAAAATTCTTACAGAAAAGAAAGAGACAACATTATTAAGAATTAGTGGATGCAAAATGAGAGAAAATTAAACTAATACTACTAACGACCAAAACAAAAATGACAAGAAATATACGTTTTATAATCAGTGACAGTAGATACAACTGCCATGATAAGAATGACAAGAATGACAACAATGACCACAATGACAACAATGACAACAATGACAACATTGACAACAATGACAACAATGACAACAATGACAACAATGACAACGATGACAACAATGACAATAATGACAAGAAAGACAAGAAATATATGATTTAGAATCAGTGTAAGAAATGACCAGAGTGACAATGAATAACAAAAATGACAAGGAATCTACAACTCACAATCAGTAACAATTTTAGACATTATGTTTATCGATAATACTAACCAACGCATATTTTTTTGTTTCTGTATTCATATAAAATATTTCATATAACAAAACAGTAACGAAGAACAAAAATAATCGGTCGAAATATGACGCAAATTGAACTGACATATCCGACAGGGTGTAAAATGAACTATTGAAAAGCATCGATAACTTCACATGTCGGATATTCGTCAAAAAAAAGCGGCCTTTGAAATTTCAGCTATAGATTTTTTCCCATTTGAATGCCAGCGATAAATAGCCGGTTATTATAAGCTATATTGCTTTATTTATTGGCCGGCTTTAGAAAACAATGAATTCGATTTGAAGTCTTTAAATAGACAGGAAATAAAATTTTTGTAAGGTTAACCGGTATATATGGTTTATTAAATTAATCCAGTTGTACAGTATTGTTAATTAGAAATCGGTCTAATATTGATGAATTTTGATGTCAATATTTAATATCAAATATATTTATATCGAACTGTCAATATGTGACACATAGAAGTTCACATCTATTAGCATATGGTCTTTAACTATATAGCACATAAGATACAAGATAAATTTAAACTTATTATCTTACTAGCTGTACCCGCGCGTTGCTACGCCAGCAACTAAAATAAATTTAAGAAAAATAAATGAGAAGAAGAGGTAGAGAAGGAAAGAAAGTTTAAAATTTTTGTTTTACTTATCGCACCAAAAATATATTTTTCGAACTTATATTTATACGAATTCGTGTAGATATCTATTAATCAGTATTGAATTTGATACATGGAAGTGCCATCTGGTGGTAACTTCCATTAATACGAATATCAGATTCATCTTATCTGTTAAAAATACATCATCATACTGATTTTCCTGACAAAAGGTTGAACGGGTCAGAAGTTGCTAGTCTGCAGCGCCACCTGGTGGCGAGTGGCATCAATGAGCATATCATATAAACCTTCTCCGTGGAAAAATACATATACATACCAATTTTCATGACAATCGGTTGAATGGGACAGAAGTTGCTACTCTGCAGTGCCACCTGGTGGCGAGTGACATCAATGAGTATATCATACAAACCTTCTCCGTGAAAAAATACATATACATACCAATTTTCATGACAATCTGTTGAACGGGACAGAAGTTGCTACTCTGCAGTGCCACCTGGTGGCGAGTGGCATCAATGAGCATATCATATAAACCTTTTCCGTGGAAAAATACATATAGATACCAATTTTCAGGACAATCGGTTGAACGGGTCAGAAGTTGCTAGTCTGCAGCGCCACCTGGTGGCGAGTGGCATCAATGAGCATATCATACAAACCTTTTCCGTGGAAAAATACATATACATACCAATTTTCATGACAATCGGTTGAACGGGACAGAAGTTGCTAGTCTGCAGTGCCACCTGGTGGCGAGTGGCATCAATGAGCATATCATACAAACCTTCTCCGTGGAAAAATACATATACATACCAATTTTCATAATAATCGGTCCAGTAGTTTTTGAGTTCATTGAGTACATACAGACATACAGACATACAGACAAACATTCATTTTTATATATATAGATGTAAGATATTTTGATAGATGGCTTATTATTTTATTTTCCAAATAAATGAAAAAACGAAAAACTAAGTTAAAATTAAAAAGTAGAAAAAATATATCTGACATACTTTTCCAAATAAAGAACAACAAGTCAGCTATCCTTTAAATCGTTAAAAGTCCTCATAGACTGTTTTACCCTCTTGGTAACTACGACAGCGCCATCAAAAGTCATAAAAACAACCTTGAAACCTTGGAACAAGTCACAAAACATACTGAAAAAGCCTCAAACTCGTTTATGAGAGTCTCAGAAGACACTAAAACAGACTCAATTCCTAGAATAGTCTCACAGTTCTTAGACGTGTTTTATGGATTACTAAAATGATCTAAACAATCAGAAAATTAATTTCGACTCCGTAAAACAGTCTAACCTGTACCTACAACAGTTTTATAAGTAAAGCTGTTTAGTTAACTACTTGATTTACAGTTTCCTGCTAATCAATTGTCATTTCAGTAAAACGCTTATCTAATAAATGTCACAGATAATAATAGTTTAATACTTTCTTGTACTGATGAGGCGCAATACGCTGAAACCGGTCTACAAGTGATATCCTTTCGAATTGCAAACTAAAATGATTAGTTCTATCTTGCAGATATACTAACCCCGTTTAACTTTGAACTGTAATTCAATGTCCGTCGAGGCAAATAGCCAGGGAAGTAGTTGTTGGTTCTTAGTAAACGGTCTATATGTTCTTTGATTTTCAAAGACTCTGTAAAACGTCATAATAGTATTAAACTATTATTATCTTTGACATCTAAAGCTGTTTAGAGTTCTTTAAAACTGTCTTAACTTCGCCTTCTCTACAAAATACCTTGTAAATCCCATATCAATGTTTCGTAATCTCTAGAATTAATATAATAAAATCCCATATCTATCCCTTTTAATTTAAAATTGCAAGCTATCTCTTAAATCCTTAAAATCCCTCTCTGGAGTCCTTATAGTCTCTTTCACCCTCTAGGTAACAACGTCAGCGCCATCAAGGCTTTCGTAATAAATACTCTGGGGAACGACACACACACTGACACACACATACAGCCGCTCTTTTGCTAGAAGGGTAGATTAGGATCGCAGAGGGGTTGTTCTCATTACATTACGTCGCCATCATGGCCTACAGCTCATTGGTGCTTTAGGTCTTTTTACTGTAGCTCTTTGCTATTGTCAAGTGTTTGTTTATGCTCTTGTAGAATTCAAATTTATACTTTTTAATTGGAGGTTCTTTGAAATATACATATTGAAGTCGAAATTCACAAGTAACAATACATTTCGATGGGTTATACTACTGATACGTTTTGTAGGTACATACTGAGTTTAAACTGGAAATTGTGGTTTTAATGACGAATTCTATTAAGTATTATAATTAAAACCCATCCAATCTTCACCCTTATACGAAATATAAATATCCCTAAATCTTTCTGTACAATCAATTAAGAGCCCCACTCTCCCTCTGAGATTTAAAATACCATATAATCCCGGATACTTCATTATTACACCCTTGTGCAAGAAATATTACCAATCGGACGAAATTTGCCCTCTGGAGGGCTGATGATCCATTACAAGAGGATATGCAAAAAATGCTGACAAAGGAAAAGGGGAAAAAGCGGATAGAAAATTTAAAAATTCTTTAAGTAGAAAGGAAATGTAAGAATTTGTAATGGATAAATGTAAATTACATAATAAATGTTTTAAATATTAATTTATTATATATTTTTGGGTCCAGAAACACTTTTGTAAATGATTTTACACTAAAAATATGGGATATTAATTTCGCCACCTTACGGTGGCGTCATAGTACTTAATTAAGTAAAAATTCCTCATTCAAATATATGAGAATTATATGACATAGTACTTAATTGAGAAAAATTTGTCTTTTAAATATAAGAGATATTTGTACTTGATTATTTAAGAAATGTTTTTTAAATATACGAGATATCAACTACCCCACCTTACGGTGCCACCATATGTAAGAATTGGTCTTTTAAATATATGAGATATCAACTGTGTCATCTTAAGGAGGCGTCATAGTACTTAATTAAGAATAATTGCTCGTTTAAATAAATAAGGTATCAACTGCGCCACCTTACGGTGGCGGCACAATACTTGATTAAGTAAGAATTGGATTTAAAGCGTTATTTTGGCATCTACTGTTATATTCGTTAGGTATTGAGGAAATAGTTCAATAGCAGAGTGGTCAATGAAGTGTTCCTATTAATAGTAGCATAATGCAAAGCATAGTTTTTTGTGAATAGACCCATAGAGTTCTTTTGTAGCGTTGAAGAAGCGACAAGAATCATAAGAGTCCGCGAACGCCTGGATTTCACTTTCCACTATTTGTTTTTAATAGCTCGTATTTTCTTTCGGACATTATTCTTAATCCTGGCAAATTCTTAAAGAGCATTCAAGTTGTTAGGATTATTTATAGTAGATTGGAATACACGAGGCTTGGGTTCTAAACTTCCTCGATTTGAACACGGTGTCCATTAAACCAATCCTCTCATTCCAGTATATATTAGGGTGTGTACGACTGGCTTCTTCAATAGATGAGGGTAAGCTTTCCCGAAAGGTAGCTTTCAACTTTTCTCTAATCGTTTGATCGGTTCTAAAACACAGCCTTGGGTTGCTCACTTTTTTGGTTGATCTATATTTTGCAAGCACAATTTTAATTTAGCTGTTACGATTGGATGGTCTTTCCAGCACTCAACATCACATCTACACGAACTTTGTAACGAGGACTTCGCTTATGTTTCTTGCGCGAGCAATGATATAGTCCAACGTATGCCAGTGGCATCCAGGTGATGCCAGGTGCATAAATTTATTGTGCTAACAAAATACTGTGTTTGTTATTGTCAAATCATGTTTAACGCATTTAGTGAGTAACAGTTCATCATGAGCATTCATATTTTCCAATCCATGTCTTCCAATATTTTCCTACCAAATGTCATAGTCTCTACCTACTCGTGCGTTGAAGTCCCCCAAATAAGATTCTATTTCGGTCTGGAACCGAACGAAGTCTTTGGTAGAAAGCGTCTTTTGTTTACTGATCAGCGGCAATGGTTGGAGCATATGCACTTATAATAGTGATATATTCAGAGTTTGAGACTTCGTTGTGATATTTTGATCTACCTAAGAAGCAATGGAATTTTTACTGCTATGGCTACACGATGGAGGTTTCTGCAAAATAACCTTCCCAAAAGAAAGTATAGTCCGTTTCTTATAGACATCCTTCCGCTGTTAATCTAGTTTTACCGTAATCCGCGATATCAATCTTAAATTTGTATAATTTACTTCATATTTAAGCAGTTCTTCTTTGAGGATGTTTACATTTTGTACAGTCCATTAAGGTTCTTACATTCCAGGTTGCTACAGTTAAACTTTCTATTAATTTTTTTTTTTTTTTTTCGATGAGATTCTCGCTTAGGCACCTCCCTCCGGAGATCTGAATGTGAAGGTATTTTACTTCCGAATTGTTTTGTACCATTCGAGCAAATTATCATTTAGAAAAAGATAATTTTGAAGAGAGGGCGATTGAAGGTGCCGTCTAATAAGAGATTGCTTATTTGGATGAGGATGGCAGCGTGTTAATTAAGCTGAGACACGTTCGCTGCTTGTCAACTGCGGACGCAGCAACGGAGAAGTTATCCGATGGCACGAAATAAAGGCTTTTTCCATTGCTTAATGGTTCATCAATGTGTCAATTGCTACACCATTCTATACAACCGTTGGAGCTAGTTGCGGGCTAGAGTTATACCGCTTATATTCGGTCGTCAAAGCCTCGTTTGCGAAAATAGGAAAGAGCAACTAGTAGGTGAGGTTGAGTGTTGCATAGGAGAAACTATGGGTTAGACAACAAGTTGCGCATCTCTATTCCATTACTACCATTATTTTGTAGGCCATATAAAAAGTTTGAGACTAATTGGTTTCTATTCAACCGTTGGAGCAGGTTATGGGCTAGAGTTATACCGCTCATATTCGGTCGTCAAATTTTCTTTTTGGAAAACAGGGAAGACCAACTAGTAGGTAAGATTGACTGTTGTATAGGAGAAGCTATGGGTTAGACCACAAGTTGCGCTTCTCTATTCCATTACTACCATTACTCTGTAGGCCATATAAAAAGTTTGAGACTGACTGGTTTCTACAGAACCGTTGGAGCTGGTTGTGGGCTAGAGCTATACCGCTCATATTCGGTCGTCAGAGCCTTTTTGCGAAAACAGGGAAGACCAACTAGTAGGTAAGGTTGACTATTGTATAGGAGAAGCAATGGGTTAGACCACAAGCTGTGCATCTCTATTTCATTACTAACATTCCTCTGTAGGCCATATAAAAAGTTTGAGACTTATTGGATTCTACACAACCATTGGAGCTGGTTGTGGGCTACAGTTATACCGCTCATATTCGGTCGTCAGAGCCTCTTTTGCGAAAACAGGAAAGACCAACTAGTAGGTGAGGTTGACTGTTGTAAAGAAGAAGCTATGGGTTAGACCACAAGTAGTGCATCTCTATTCCATTACTACCATTACTCTGTAGGCCATATAAAAAGTTTGAGACTAATTGGATTCTACACAACCATTGGAGCTGGTTGTGGGCTACAGTTACACCGCTCAAATTCTGTCGTCAGAGCCTCTTTTGCGAAAACAGGGATACCAACTAGAAGGTGCGGTTGACTGTTGTATAGGAGAAGCAATGGGTTATACCACAAGTTGCGCATCTCTATTCCATTACTACCATTATTTTGTAGGCCATATAAAAAGTATGAGACTAATTGGTTTCTACACAACCGTTGGAGCTGGTTGTGGGCTAGAGTTATACCGTTCATATTCGGTCGTCACAGCCTCTCTTGCAAAAACAGGGATGACCAAATAGTAGGTATGGTTGACTGTTGTATAGGAGAAGCTATGGGTTTGACCACAAGCTGTGCATCTTTATTCCATTACCACCATTACTTTGTAGGCCATATTAAAAGTTTGAGACTAATTGGTTTCTACACAACCATTGGAGCTGGTTGTGGTCCAGAGTTACACCGTTCTTATTCGGTCGTTAGAGCCTCTTTTGCGAAAACAGGGATGCCAACTAGTAGGTTCCATTACTACCATTACTCTGTAGGACATATAAAAAGCTTGAGACTAATTGGTTTCTATTCAACCGTTGGAGCAGGTTATGGGCTAGAGTTATACCGCTCATATTCGGTCGTCAAAGCCTCTTTTTCGAAAACAGGGAAGAGCAACTAGTAGGTAAGGTTTACTGTTGTATAGGAGAAGTTATGGGTTAGACCACAAGTTGCGCATCTCTATTCCATTACTACCATTACTCTGTAGGCCATATAAAAAGTTTGAGACTAATTGGTAACTTTTTGTAACTATACAGACTGTTGTAAAGATCTAATATTATTTTCTCCACGACCGTTAATGAATGTAATAATTCCGACTTCATTTTTAATAATAGAAAGTGTTCATTCTCACTCTTGAGATAGAATATTCATTCTGAAACACTTGCTTCTTATGTGTTTTGCATGTATTTCCATTCTATAACTAGTGACGGAATAACATTCTGTAATTGCTCAACAAAAAACATAGATTGCCCTGCGAATTTCAAAACTGTCACTCAGTTTGGCAGTGCGACGTATTGTTTTCCTACATATTTCAATTTAAATAAACAGAATTATTACATGGTCGTGGAGAAAATACAGTCTGTTACACGGTTAGAATGAAAATTCGATTACTCGTGGTTTTACTCGTGGTTACTCTCGCTCGCTACGCTCGCGTTCGGAATTCTCCACTCGTATCGAATTTTCATTCTAACCTTATTACAAAATATACTATTCTATTATTAAGCTATAATAAATTGAAGATAATTTTATATAATCTTAGAAACAAACAGTTTTTACAAACCCTAAAACATATTTTTTATAATTCACGTTCACAAAGTTTCTATTTCGACACTAAAAACAGTATCGAAATAGATTCATTGTAACACTGTTTTTGGTAACTTTTTGTTTTACACAATTGGTTGCACTGCACTGATTATCAACGAAAGATGAAAGGGTTCAGGTAGTAAATCAAGAATTATGTTGTATTAACTCCATTATCAGCGATATTTCGAAATTCAGAATATTTTATTCAAATTTGACAAACATTCAAATTTAAAATCATTAAAACTGTCAAGTGTCAAAAGTGTCAAGATCGCCAACGTAAATAAATATTTCGAAAAACTCTCATTTTTTTTATTTTTTTATACTTTTAAAAGTTATGTAACACTCGAATTACAATGACGGTTTGTAGTACTCGTTCTTTGCGAAACTCACCGCTTCGCGGTTCGTTTCACAAACTGAACTCGTACTACGAAACCTCTGTCATTGTAACACTTGTATTACAATATACTATTGTAAAATTTGTACCGTTCATGTTTTATTTACAACTTTAAAACAAAAGGAAATACCTACATTTTCATTTTACCATTAGATTTTATTTTGACGCTATTCCCGCGACGAAATAGCTTCGGTATAAAAAACTGTAGGTATAAACAAACATGAGGTATTTTTCAGAGTAATATTTCAACATGACAGTAGCAATGTATTTGCGGAATTTATTTATGAAAATCCCATTGGATTAGCAAGTTCCCTAAATGAGATCTATATAGCATTTTAACCGTCTCGAATGGATATATTTCTCTGAAAGCAAAGCATTAATAAGAGAATATTTGAAATATTAATATGTTTTAGAATACCAATGTAGTAGAAATGTAAAATAGATTTTAAAAAAGAGAAATTCCTGAATTATGTATTATAATTTTGAATGCGCAACAGAGAAAACATATCACCGAAAATTTTTTACAAAAAGCACATTTTTTGAAGTAAAATTTCTTTAGCTGCGACTAGGGGTAACTCAGTGATTCTAACGGACGTGACATCATTCTAATGTACCGCGTACCGGAAACAAAACCTGATACAAAATACCTAACACGATTCCGCCTACTATATTAAATAAAATTAAATCTGTAATTGTATGAATTGACAGCTTGACAACCAAAATACATTGGTGGTAAATAGTTTAAATTTATAAACGTATAATTACAGAAAACTGTATCATTGTCATATTTAATAAAGCGTGTTTGTCAATAGATGGCAAAGAATAATATAATTTCATTCTGAACGCTTTACAAGTTTTTGAAAAAACATTTTCAAAGACAATGACCGTTCAACTAAGAAGAAACAACTACCTCCTGAGCTATATGCCCCAACGGATATTGGATTATACTTCAAAGTCAAACGGGGTTGGGATATCTACTTGTAAAGCGTTCAGAATGAAATTATATTATTCTTTGCCATCTAGTTTAAATTTGTTTATAAAGTGTTTGTTTTAAATATGAATAAACAAAGTGGATTTATTAATGAAGAAAGTGATGAAAAAATATTGAATGAAAATGAGTGAGTAGGTACTCTATATGCATAAATTTTATTTTTGGTGTGTAATTATACTATTTATACCTAATTATTTATACCTATTATTTATACCTAGCTATTTTCGTTTTATAGACTTAAAGAGCTAAAAAGAAAAAGAAATTGTGAACGTCAAAGGGCATGTTATAAGCGCCAGAAAGATTTGAAAAAAAATGAAAATGAAAAAAAGACGAGACAGCGACATTCATTATGATTTGATTAAGTAAGTTTATATACATACATACATATTATGATAGTAAATAATTGTTTATAGGGAAGCTTTACGTTGAGTAAAGAAGCATGTTGCACGTTTTTGTTCATAAAAGAATAATATTCGAAATGTTTTAACACTTGCTTATACTTATTTTAGGTTTGGTTAGGTAGCCATAAAGGCCATAAAACCACTAGACAGGATGGCTGATCTTTTACCAGCAATAACAGATCCTTCGTAGAACTGAAGAAAACAAACTCAACTCAGGATTTTAAATTTTATGGAATATGCTATAAAATGCTACAAAATGAAATGGTTATCTAACTATCGAAGGCTCTTGTGTTGTGTTGTATTACAATAAGGTAGATACAGCTACAAAATCACACATTCTAAACGTAATGTGTGTATATTTTTAATATTGTTTGCCTATTATTGAAGCAAAACTTCTTTAGGCGCAACTAGGGGTAACTCTAACGTTAGATTCTAACGGAAGATTCTAATGGAAGTAACGGTGTGATTTCAGCTATGGGAGGAGCTTAAATTTTCAAAATTTATTTATGAAATTTTCAAAATTTTCAAACGGTTTCAAATACATTAATGGTATTTAGAGAGTAAAATCTATGTTTCACGTTTTAGTTATCATAAACCTATTATTTCATATATAAAATTAACTATATCAAAGAGCTGTTAACATTGCAGAATTGCTTAAAGAAGGAGATGCGGTTTTGGTATGGTGGCTAAAGTTACAATAAAAAATGCCATCATTAAACTACGCAAGATCCAAAGATTTGCTTGCCATGGCATAACTGGAGCTCTAAGAGGTACTTCAATAGCAGCAATGGAAGTCTTCTACTAAAGGGAGGCAAGGATGGACGTCTGTGGTAAATCAGACACCACAAAATAAAGCAGATAATTGGAGAAGACAATCTGGGAGGTAAAATCAGAACACATGTTTATTTGACTAACTTACATTCCAGGTAGAAATACTTCAACGCGAGAAATGGCATAATGCGAGCACTCAACCCAAGGTTCTGGGTTACAATTGGTACACAGACGGATCTAAGACTGAAGAGAATTCAGTATATTGGGGCATTACAGACTCCTATAGTGGTTTCGTGGCTAGTGAAACATAACAGTGTCAAACTAGCTTGGGTGCCAAGGCATGGAGGAATACTATGCAACGAGCAGGCTAATAAAATGTAAAGAAAAGGATCAGCGACAATATTCTACGGTACAAATGAGATCTAGGGGTACCAAAAAGTACGCTCTGGAGCCGAATGGAAGGTTAGATTCGTAGATAACATAACCAACATCTCTGTCCAAGCACACATCAGAATGTGTATTGAACAAAGTTGTGACAGCATAGGTGCAAAATGGCGTAAAATCTGCATGTATCAGCTACGAGTCATTACAATTTCTTACAGGCCATACACTTGTTAAGACACACCTGTACACCAACAAACCTGCAAACTTCTCGGCAGGGAACCTGTAATAGTTAAACAAACACTGGATCGCAGAAAACAGTCAATTTTTGGGGCTTTACAGTGCTTCCACAACCTTATAGTACCCATCCTTTAGACCAGTAGAAACTAGTAGATGCACCAAGATTCTAAAGTGGGTGACATGAAGGATATATGGGAAGATAATTATATGTGTGTGCAAAGCACACACCAACATTATCTTGAGACTGGATTTCATCACCAGCGACCGGATAACTGTTCCAAAAGAACCACAACTGTTGGAAAATATTGAATTTTTAGTGAAAGGGATGCTCCGAAGAAACCAGTAATCATATTTTTGCTGTTTAGTCAAGGTTAAAAAATAAGGTTGACCACTCGACTTATCCTTTAAAAAATCTAGGAACCATGAGATTAAAACATCTTAGTCCTTATATGGTGCAAAGAAAAAAATCTTCAGAATAGATGTCATCACTAGCGACCAGATCTCATCACAAGTGACCAGATACCTGTTCCAAAAGAACCACTACAGTTAGGAAATTAGCACAGTTTTCTTATTACTGCTCTACGAGAAAACAAACCTCCAGTATGCTCCGAAGCTTCAACAACTTCGAAGACCGTATTTCAACTGTTTTATCAAGGATAAGAGAACAAGGTTTATTAACTTGCATTTCAGCTACAGGATCATTACTTACTGAAATTCACAAAACATGCAGACTGTTTGAATAAAAACAATCAAAAAACTGTTAAGATTCTAACATTGCTAAAACATGGAGTAAGTGATGGGAACACACCATTACAATTTAATCTAAGTTGTTGTATAGTGCAAAGAACAATTTCTTGAGACCCGATTTTATCACTAGCAACTGGATATCTGTGCTAAAAAAGCAACAACAGTTGAAGAAGATCGCAATTTTATTTTTCATGTGATGCAAGACAGAAAACAACCCAACAGAATATTCCAAAGACACTTCTGGATCTGGATCTGGAAATTTGGGAGGGGCGAGCTAGTGCTCAGCCAGCACTGAGGCCACATATGACCCATTGTGCATTCTCCCATATGTAGGGATATCCTCACCTCAGGCTGTCACCAGGCCTATTGATTTAAAATAGGTGATGAGGCTCCCGAGGGGGATCTCCCTGACATCGGCTGGTGTAAGCCAATACTCGCCCAACACGGATCTTCTGATTTCAGAAAAAGCAGAGCAGTCATACATAATGTGTTCTACTGTTTCCTCTTCTTGTTCGCAGCCTCTGCATAGCGGCGATTCTGTTAATTTCATCCTAAAGAGATGCTGTCGCAATTGGCAGTGACCTGTCAGGATTCCTGGTCAATGCCTCAAATTTTTTTGCTGTTTCCTCGCCAGGATGAGGTGAGAACTCTCTGGCCAGTCTACAGTTCGTAGTTTCATCCCAGCACTGTATAAATTTTTGGTGAGAGTGCTGTTTAATAAGGTCCACGACTGCGAACAATGTTAGCTTGGTACATGGGAGAGGGCTAACAGATTTGTAGCCCGCAGCCCTAATTGCTAAATTGTTCGCAATGCGGTTGCCTTTAGAGTTCCCATGTCCTTTGATCCAGCTGAGAGTGACCACGTTATTCTGGCTGGCCTCAGTTAGAGATTGGTGACATTCTAGTACTAAACTTAAAATGAAACGTGGTCTATTCAAGGTCAGTAGTGCTTGTCGGCAGTCTGTGTATATATTTATATTCCTGCCTGTGATGTTCCTATTGATTAATTCTTTTGCAGCTATGGTTATGCCTGTGAGTTCTGACTGAACCACACTTGACAAGCCATCCATAGCCCATTTTATTTTTAGGCTTAAGGATCTAGAGTAAATTCCACATCCCACACCTTGCTTTGTTTTTGATCCATCCGTATATACGCTCAGAGCGTTCACTATGTTGGGGTCTGCTGTCTTGTTTGTAAATATTTTGTAGGGTTTGTCAAAGACAAATCTTGGTGCGACGGCATCCGTGTCTGTCTGTAAGAGTGGTATCACTTTTATCGATTCCCTCCAAAAACACTTTCAGCAAATTTGAGATCAGCAATCGGATTTCTGCTGTTCAGTCAAGATTAAGAGAACAGTCTTTAACAACTTACAGTCCTGTTGCAGACATGCAGACTTTAGAACCAAGAAATTAACAGAATTTACTACTTTCGTATTGATAAAAAACCTCTGCTTGAACATAGAGTAAGTTATAAAGATGAAGCAAGAATATTCAATGTTAGTCTTTATACTGTGCAAAGAACAATTTCTCGAGACCGGATCTCATCACCAGCAACAGGATACTTGTGCCAACAGAACCACAACAGTTGGTAAAGTTCGCATTTTTATTATTCCTGCACTTCGAGACAGAAAGCAAACCGCTAGGATGCTCGAAAGCAGGAGTAAGATTTATACTTAAGGAAACAAGGTTTGACAACTTGCAGTCCAGCTATAGGCCATTGCCTACTGCAGCTCACAAAACGAGCAAACGGATCTTTGTCCAAAAATATATCGCTTGGAAAATAAATGAATGGATTTATGGATAGATGCAAAAGGATAATTTATGGAAGAAACAACCGAAATACGGCCTACAAAAGAACTAGAGATCGTTATTTTATTTTTTAAAGCTAGATTGTGTAAGTTGTTTCAAATTCTATAATGACTATGTTGGTAAAAATGCTCACGGATTTAAAGTACTTCGATAGATACAATTGAAGATCAACTTAAAGAAGTCGTTCAAGCAATTGACCACAAAGATCTCCAGATCTAAACTTATCTAATTTGTGTATTTGGAGCTACTTAAAATCGTCAGTTTATACTTTGCCATGAGTAAGTTTACTTTAAATTGAGCCATAAATTTGAGCTACTTGTCATGTAAGTTAATAGCTTCATTAAACTTTTGAGCTAGTGTTATTTTAAAGATAAGTGCTTGTGTTAATGTAATTAAAGTATAGTTAGTGAAGTTAGTGTTTGGAGAAAGAATTTCTAAAAAATAACTGAAAAAATAAAAGTTAAGGCGAATTAACGTTTGTCCGATTTTTCCGGAAAGAGGGAAAATGGAGAATTGAAGAAAATTAAGTGTCCGTGGGGAGTTTGCATGGCAGAATGGCAGGATATTATATAATCAGACACTCTATGGAGTCAACAGAAATTCTTCTACAGTTTAGTGACTTTTTACTATACATTCAATGAGAAAAAATATTTTTTTAAACATACTTGTTTGCTATGGATAATCCAGCACAAACTGGATGTTAATAAAAAAAAATAGAATTCCAAATTATATTAAAACGTATTTATCTCTAAGTATTTAACAACAAAAGATTTTCCCTTGTTTATGAGAGCTCGCCTTTATAAAAATACATCATAAATGGTTCAGATAAAACTCTTATTTACAAAATAAAAACGATAAGAACGCGTGAAGTTGCTAAAGCAGACATTTAAAAATATTTAAAAGCTTCACACAAAGCCCTGAGTTACAGAATGTAAGAAATCATGTATTTCTCAAAGCTCACATTTAAAAATATAGCTCATACGTAACAATCTATCCTATAAAGCTTAAAAAAGCTCTTATTTACAAAAAAAAGATACAAGAATTGATATAGTTGCAAGAGCTAGTAGCTCCAAAAAGTTTGATACAAAACTATTATTTCAGATATTTGTAAAAGCTTATTTTTAAACAAATCATCGTAAAATGTTTATAAATAAAGTCGTGATTTAAAAAATAACACAAAGCCCTGAGTTACAGAATGTAAGAAATCATGTAATTCTCAAAGCTCACATTTAAAAATATAGCTCATACGTAACAATCTATCCTATAAAGCTTAAAAAAGCTCTTATTTACAAAAAAAAGATACAAGAATGGATATAGTTGCAAGAGCTAGTAGCTCCAAAAAGTTTGATACAAAACTATTATTTCAGATATTTGTGAAAGCTTATTTTTAAACAAATCATCGTAAAATGTTTATAAATAAAGTCGTGATTTAAAAAATAACACAAAGCCCTGAGTTACAGAATGTAAGAAATCATGTAATTCTCAAAGCTCACATTTAAAAATATAGCTCATACGTAACAATCTATCCTATAAAGCTTAAAAAAGCTCTTATTTACAAAAAAAAGATACAAGAATGGATATAGTTGCAAGAGCTAGTAGCTCTAAAAAGTTTGATACAAAACTATTATTTCAGATATTTGTGAAAGCTTATTTTTAAACAAATCATCGTAAAATGTTTATAAATAAAGTCGTGATTTAAACAACAACACAAAGCCCTGAGTTACAGAATGTAAGAAATCATGTAATTCTCAAAGCTCACATTTAAAAATATAGCTCATACGTAACAATCTATCCTATAAAGCTTAAAAAAGCTCTTATTTACAAAAAAAAAGATACAAGAATGGATATAGTTGCAAGAGCTAGTAGCTCTAAAAAGTTTGATACAAAACTATTATTTCAGATATTTGTGAAAGCTTATTTTTAAACAAATCATCGTAAAATGTTTATAAATAAAGTCGTGATTTAAAGAACAACACAAAGCCCTGAGTTACAGAATGTAAGAAATCATGTAATTCTCAAAGCTCACATTTAAAAATATAGCTCATACGGAACAATCTATCCTATAAAGCTTAGAAAAGCTCTTATTTACAGAAAAAAGATACAAGAATTGATATAGTTGCAAGAGCTAGTAGCTCCAAGAAATTTGATACAAAACTATTATTTCAGATATCTGTGAAAGCTTATTTTTAAACAAATCATCGTAAAATGTTTATAAATAAAGTCGTGATTTAAAAAATAACACAAAGCCCTGAGTTACAGAATGTAAGAAATCATGTATTTCTTAAAGCTCACATTTAAAAATATAGCTCATACATAACAACCTATCCTATAAAGCTTAAAAAAGCTCTTATTTACAAAAAAAATATACAAGAATTGATATAGTTGCAAGAGCTAGTAGCTGCAAAAAGTTTGATACAAAACTATTATTTCAGATATTTGTGAAAGCTTATTTTTAAACAAATCATCGTAAAATGTTTATAAATAAAGTCGTGATTTAAAAAATAACACAAAGCCCTGAGTTACAGAATGTAAGAAATCATGTATTTCTCAAAGCTCACATTTAAAAATATAGCTCATACGTAACAATCTATCCTATAAAGCTTAAAAAAGCTCTTATTTACAAAAAAAGATACAAGAATTGATATAGTTGCAAGAGCTAGTAGCTCTAAAAAGTTTGATACAAAACTATTATTTCAGATATTTGCGAAAAAGCTTATTTTTAAACAAATCATCGTAAAATGTTTATAAATAAAGTCGTGATTTAAAAAATAACACAAAGCCCTGAGTTACAGAATGTAAGAAATCATGTATTTCTCAAAGCTCACATTTAAAAATATAGCTCATACGTAACAATCTATCCTATAAAGTTTAAAAAAGCTCTTATTTACAAAAAAAAGATACAAGAATTAATATAGTTGCAAGAGCTAGTAGCTCTAAAAAGTTTTATACAAAACTATTATTTCAGATATTTGTGAAAGCTTATTTTTAAACAAATCATCGTAAAATGTTTATAAATAAAGTCGTGTTTTAAAAATAACACAAAGCCCTGAGTTACAGAATGTAAGAAATCATGTATTTCTCAAAGCTCACATTTAAAAATTTAGCTCATACGTAACAATCTATCCTATAAAGCTTAAAAAAGCTCTTATTTACGGAAAAAAGATACAAGAATTGATATAGTTGCAAGAGCTAGTAGCTCTAAAAAGTTTGATACAAAACTATTATTTCAGATATTTGTGAATGCTTATTTTTAAACAAATCATCGTAAAATGTTTATAAATAAAGTCGTGATTTAAAAAATAACATAAAGCCCTGAGTTACAGAATGTAAGAAATCATGTATTTCTCAAAGCTCACATTTAAAAATATAGCTCATACGTAACAATCTATCCTATAAAGCTTAAAAAAGCTCTTATTTACAAAAAAAAGATACAAGAATTGATATAGTTGCAAGAGCTAGTAGCTCCAAAAAGTTTGATACAAAACTATTATTTCAGATATTTGTGAAAGCTTATTTTTAAACAAATCATCGTAAAATGTTTATAAATAAAGTCGTGATTTAAAAAATAACATAAAGCCCTGAGTTACAGAATGTAAGAAATCATGTATTTCTCAAAGCTCACATTTAAAAATATAGCTCATACGTAACAATCTATCCTATAAAGCTTAAAAAAGCTCTTATTTACAAAAAAAAAGATACAAGAATTGATATAGTTGCAAGAGCTAGTAGCTCCAAAAAGTTTGATACAAAACTATTATTTCAGATATTTGTGAAAGCTTATTTTTAAACAAATCATCGTAAAATGTTTATAAATAAAGTCGTGATTTAAAAAATAACACAAAGCCCTGAGTTACAGAATGTAAGAAATCATGTATTTCTCAAAGCTCAAATTTAAAAATATAGCTCATACGTAACAATCTATCCTATAAAGCTTAAAAAAGCTCTTATTTACAAAAAAAAGATACAAGAATTGATATAGTTGCAAGAGCTAGTAGCTCCAAAAAGTTTGATACAAAACTATTATTTCAGATATCTGTGAAAGCTTATTTTTTAACAAATCATCGTAAAATGTTTATAAATAAAGTCGTGATTTAAAAAAATAACACAAAGCTCTGAGTTACAGAATGTAAGAAATCATGTATTTCTCAAAGCTCACATTTAAAAATATAGCTCATACGTAACAATCTATCCTATAAAGCTTAAAAAAGCTCTTATTTACAAAAAAAAAGATACAAGAATTGATATAGTTGCAAGAGCTAGTAGCTCCAAAAAGTTTGATACAAAACTATTATTTCAGATATTTGTGAAAGCTTATTTTTAAACAAATCATCGTAAAATGTTTATAAATAAAGTCGTGATTTAAAAAAATAACACAAAGCTCTGAGTTACAGTCATGTATTTCTCAAAGCTCACATTTAAAAATATAGCTCATACGTAACAATCTATCCTATAAAGCTTAAAAAAGCTCTTATTTACAAAAAAAAAGATACAAGAATTGATATAGTTGCAAGAGCTAGTAGCTCCAAAAAGTTTGATACAAAACTATTATTTCAGATATTTGTGAAAGCTTATTTTTAAACAAATCATCGTAAAATGTTTATAAATAAAGTCGTGATTTAAAAAATAACACAAAGCCCTGAGTTACAGAATGTAAGAAATCATGTATTTCTCAAAGCTCACATTTAAAAATATAGCTCATACGTAACAATCTATCCTATAAAGCTTAAAAAAGCTCTTATTTACAAAAAAAGATACAAGAATTGATATAGTTGCAAGAGCTAGTAGCTCCAAGAAGTTTGATACAAAACTATTATTTCAGATATTTGTGAAAGCTTATTTTTAAACAAATCATCGTAAAATGTTTATAAATAAAGTCGTGATTTAAAAAATAACACAAAGCCCTGAGTTACAGAATGTAAGAAATCATGTATTTCTCAAAGCTCACATTTAAAAATATAGCTCATACGTAACAATCTATCCTATAAAGCTTAAAAAAGCTCTTATTTACAAAAAAAGATACAAGAATTGATATAGTTGCAAGAGCTAGTAGCTCCAAGAAGTTTGATACAAAACTATTATTTCAGATATTTGTGAAAGCTTATTTTTAAACAAATCATCGTAAAATGTTTATAAATAAAGTCGTGATTTAAAAAATAACACAAAGCCCTGAGTTACAGAATGTAAGAAATCATGTATTTCTCAAAGCTCACATTTAAAAATATAGCTCATACGTAACAATCTATCCTATAAAGCTTAAAAAAGCTCTTATTTACAAAAAAAAAGATACAAGAATTGATATAGTTGCAAGAGCTAGTAGCTCCAAAAAGTTTGATACAAAACTATTATTTCAGATATTTGTGAAAGCTTATTTTTAAACAAATCATCGTAAAATGTTTATAAATAAAGTCGTGATTTAAAAAAATAACACAAAGCTCTGAGTTACAGTCATGTATTTCTCAAAGCTCACATTTAAAAATATAGCTCATACGTAACAATCTATCCTATAAAGCTTAAAAAAGCTCTTATTTACAAAAAAAAAGATACAAGAATTGATATAGTTGCAAGAGCTAGTAGCTCCAAAAAGTTTGATACAAAACTATTATTTCAGATATTTGTGAAAGCTTATTTTTAAACAAATCATCGTAAAATGTTTATAAATAAAGTCGTGATTTAAAAAATAACACAAAGCCCTGAGTTACAGAATGTAAGAAATCATGTATTTCTCAAAGCTCACATTTAAAAATATAGCTCATACGTAACAATCTATCCTATAAAGCTTAAAAAAGCTCTTATTTACAAAAAAATATACAAGAATTGATATAGTTGCAAGAGCTAGTAGCTCCAAGAAGTTTGATACAAAACTATTATTTCAGATATTTGTGAAAGCTTATTTTTAAACAAATCATCGTAAAATGTTTATAAATAAAGTCGTGATTTAAAAAATAACATAAAGCCCTGAGTTACAGAATGTAAGAAATCATGTATTTCTCAAAGCTCACATTTAAAAATATAGCTCATACGTAACAATCTATCCTATAAAGCTTAAAAAAGCTCTTATTTACAAAAAAAAAGATACAAGAATTGATATAGTTGCAAGAGCTAGTAGCTCCAAAAAGTTTGATACAAAACTATTATTTCAGATATTTGTGAAAGCTTATTTTTAAACAAATCATCGTAAAATGTTTATAAATAAAGTGGTGATTTAAAAAATAACACAAAGCCCTGAGTTACAGAATGTAAGAAATCATGTATTTCTCAAAGCTCACATTTAAAAATATAGCTCATACGTAACAATCTATTCTATAAAGCTTAAAAAAGCTCTTATTTACAAAGAAAGAAGATACAAGAATTGATATAGTTGCAAGAGCTAATAGCTCCAAAAAGTTTAATACAAAACTGTATTTCAGATATTTTTGAAAGCTTATTTTTAAACAAATCATCGTAAAATGTTTATAAATAAAGTCGTGATTTAAAAAATAACACAAAGCCCTGAGTTACAGAATGTAAGAAATCATGTATTTCTCAAAGCTCACATTTAAAAATATAGCTCATACGTAACAATCTATTCTATAAAGCTTAAAAAAGCTCTTATTTACAAAGAAAGAAGATACAAGAATTGATATAGTTGCAAGAGCTAGTAGCTCCAAAAAGTTTAATACAAAACTGTATTTCAGATATTTTTGAAAGCTTATTTTTAAACAAATCATCGCAAAATGTTTATAAACAAAGTCCTGATTTAAAAATAACACAAAGCCCTGAGTTACAGAATGTAAGAAATCATGTAATTCTCAAAGCTCACATTTAAAAATATAGCTCATACGTAACAATCTATCCTATAAAGCTTAAAAAAGCTCCTATTTACAAAGAAAAAAGATACAAGAATTGATATAGTTGCAAGAGCTAGTAGCTCCAAAAAGTTTAATACAAAACTGTATTTCAGATATTTGTGAAAGCTTATTTTTAAACAAATCATCGTAAAATGTTTATAAATAAAGTCGTGATTTAAAAAATAACACAAAGCCCTGAGTTACAGAATGTAAGAAATCATGTATTTCTCAAAGCTCACATTTAAAAATATAGCTCATACGTAACAATCTATTCTATAAAGCTTAAAAAAGCTCTTATTTACAAAGAAAGAAGATACAAGAATTGATATAGTTGCAAGAGCTAGTAGCTCCAAAAAGTTTAATACAAAACTGTATTTCAGATATTTTTGAAAGCTTATTTTTAAACAAATCATCGTAAAATGTTTATAAATAAAGTCGTGATTTAAAAAATAACACAAAGCCCTGAGTTACAGAATGTAAGAAATCATGTATTTCTCAAAGCTCACATTTAAAAATATAGCTTATACGTAACAATCTATCATAAAAAGCTTAAAAAAGCTCTTATTTGCAAAAAAAGATACAAGAATTGATATAGTTGCAAGTGCTAGTAGCTCCAAAAAGTTTGATACAAAACTATTATTTCAGATATTTGTGAAAGCTTATTTTTAAACAAATCATCGCAAAATGTTTATAAACAAAGTCCTGATTTAAAAATAACACAAAGCCCTGAGTTACAGAATGTAAGAAATCATGTAATTCTCAAAGCTCACATTTAAAAATATAGCTCATACGTAACAATCTATCCTATAAAGCTTAAAAAAGCTCCTATTTACAAAGAAAAAAGATACAAGAATTGATATAGTTGCAAGAGCTAGTAGCTCCAAAAAGTTTAATACAAAACTGTATTTCAGATATTTTTGAAAGCTTATTTTTAAACAAATCATCGTAAAATGTTTATAAATAAAGTCGTGATTTAAAAAATAACACAAAGCCCTGAGTTACAGAATGTAAGAGATCATATATTTCTCAAAGCTCACATTTAAAAATATAGCTCATACGTAACAATCTATCATAAAAAGCTTAAAAAAGCTCTTATTTACAAAAAAAGATACAAAAATTGATATAGTTGCAAGAGCTAGTAGCTCCAAAAAGTTTAATACAAAACTATTATTTCAGATATTTGTGAAAGCCTATTTTTAAACAAATCATCGCAAAATGTTTATAAACAAAGTCCTGATTTAAAAATAACACAAAGCCCTGAGTTACAGAATGTAAGAAATCATGTAATTCTCAAAGCTCACATTTAAAAATATAGCTCATACGTAACAATCTATCCTATAAAGCTTAAAAAAGCTCCTATTTACAAAGAAAAAAGATACAAGAATTGATATAGTTGCAAGAGCTAGTAGCTCCAAAAAGTTTAATACAAAACTGTATTTCAGATATTTTTGAAAGCTTATTTTTAAACAAATCATCGTAAAATGTTTATAAATAAAGTCGTGATTTAAAAAATAACACAAAGCCCTGAGTTACAGAATGTAAGAAATCATGTATTTCTCAAAGCTCATATTTAAAAATATAGCTCATACGTAACAATCTATCCTATAAAGCTTAAAAAAGCTCTTATTTGCAAAAAAAAGATACAAGAATTGATATAGTTGCAAGAGCTAGTAGCTCCAAAAAGTTTGATATAAAACTATTATTTCAGATATTTGTAAAAGCTTATTTTTAAACAAATCATCGTAAAATGTTTATAAATAAAGTCGTGATTTAAAAAATAACACAAAGCCCTGAGTTACAGAATGTAAGAAATCATGTATTTCTCAAAGCTCACATTTAAAAATATTGCTCATACGTAACAATCTATCCTATAAAGCTTAAAAAAGCTCTTATTTACAAAAAAAAGATACAAGAATTGATATAGTTGCAAGAGCTAGTAGCTCCAAAAAGTTTGATACAAAACTATTATTTCAGATATTTGTGAAAGCTTATTTTTAAACAAATCATCGTAAAATGTTTATCAATAAAGTCGTGATTTAAAAAATAACACAAAGCCCTGAGTTACAGAATGTAAGAAATCATGTATTTCTCAAAGCTCACATTTAAAAATATAGCTCATACGTAACAATCTATCCTATAAAGCTTAAAAAAGCTCTTATTTACAAAAAAAAAGATACAAGAATTGATATAGTTGCAAGAGCTAGTAGCTCCAAAAAGTTTGATACAAAACTATTATTTCAGATATTTGTGAAAGCTTATTTTTAAACAAATCATCGTAAAATGTTTATAAATAAAGTCGTGATTTAAAAAATAACACAAAGCCCTGAGTTACAGAATGTAAGAAATCATGTATTTCTCAAAGCTCACATTTAAAAATATAGCTCATACGTAACAATCTATCCTATAAAGCTTAAAAAAGCTCTTATTTACAAAAAAAAAGATACAAGAATTGATATAGTTGCAAGAGCTAGTAGCTCCAAAAAGTTTGATACAAAACTATTATTTCAGTTTTTTGTGAAAGCTTATTTTTAAACAAACCATCGTAAAATGTTTAAATAAAATCGTGATTTAAAAAATAACAAACGATATTTTGTAAAGTTCGTGACATATGTCTAAAAAACTTCACAGAAAGCCTTAAAATAAATGAAAATTCATTAAAGCTCACATTAAAAAATTTATCACTGAAAGCTTCAGATAAAGCTTTTATTAGAAATAAGTAAAAATCAAATATTTGCGAAAGCTCATATTTACCAATAAATCCTATAAGGTTCAAATAAAGCTCTTATTTATAAAACAAGATAGAAGTAAGTTTCAAATAAAGTTCTTTTTTATTTAATAAGATACGAGAATTTATGCTATTGTAAAAGATACCTGAATTCAAGTAATTGTGAAATTTTACAATTTAGAACATATGGTAAAATGTTCAAATATAGCTCTTATTAAAAAAATTATATATGATAACTTATGAAGTTACGAATTTGTGAAAGCTCACATTTAAATATTTATAAAACGTTTAGAAAGAGCTCCTATTTTTTTGTAAAGTTTGATACAAAGCTCTTATCTTAAATATATTTGGATAATAATGAAAGCTCATATTTAACAATCTATCTTCATAAGTGACTTCAATATAAAAAGGATATCAGAATGCATATACCTAGTTGTTAATATATTATGATGCAAAAATTGTAAATTATGTCCCAAAAGCTTTACATAGAACTCATATTTAAAAAAAAAGCTTAATATACAAAGCTCTTATTTATAGGTATATCGAGATAAGAGAATGCATGTAGTTGCAAAAGCTCACATTTCACAATATATGGTAAAAAGTCAAAATATAGCCCTTATTTAAGAATAATATACGATTAACGATAACTCATAAAGTTTTAAATCTACATAGAGCTCTTACTTACAAATATACAAGAACTATTTTGATGCATAGCTCTTATTTCAAATATTTGTAAAAGCTCATATTTAACAATCTATCTTAAATAATTCAAATAAAGCTTTTATTTGTATAATAGCTGGGATAAATCATGTACTTAGTTGTGAAAGCTCACATTTCAAAATATATGGTGAAAAGTTCAACTCAGGAAGTTTCAAAAGCATACATTTAAAATTACATCTTGATGAATAAATTGCAGAAAATGTCAAAAAACCTGCACATAGAGCCCTTATCTAAAAAAATATCAGAACTCATGTATTTTTGATAGCTCACAGTTTAAAATCCAGAAAATCTCACTTTCTCGTTTTCGAACATATCAGCTTCTCACTATGGGGGGAACAGCTCATTCCTTAAAACATGGACATGCGATTCATTCGAACACTCAGATGGGACACCGATGTCGAACTTACCATCAATAAAATAAAAAGACGAGTGTTCTTCCTCTGCCCTGGGTGGTAGACTCGGAAGAAGCTACTCCAAAAACCTACTTCATATCGACAAAGCTTTTATTCGACCTCTTGTCAAATATAAGGTTGTGTCAAACTCTGCTCTTCCTCAAAGACTCCTTGATTCTTTTCTTGTCACAGAGAGAGCCATTATCCACAAAGTTAAATACCTATGTAACCTCTTTTTTCTAAAGGTGCTCGATTTCAGAGGTTAACTTATGCGAACGGTACTCAGGGGGTTGGAGGAGAGCGAGCGTGGATTCGATCGAGCTAGATGGTGAATTATAAAAAATGACAAAGAGTATATTTACTAGAATAATAAAAGTTAAAAGGGACAAAAAAAGAGAAAATGAAAGAAATGAAAGCGAAAGGAAAATGGGCGCCACTTATGTTTTTTATCCTGAGGATGGGGAAATATAAGAAACCCAGATGAAAAAAAATATATAAGTTGGATAAGATAACGTGTCAGTTGTTCTGGTTAAAGTTAAAATCACACACTTCTATTCGTAAAACTAATAAGATAATTGTACTTACTCTTTCCTTTACTTATCCCAATGGCCAATGTTCCATATGTAAGATAAAGATATAATCCATAAATCAAAATTTAATACCTAATTAAGGCTCGTTTTATTCATTGATAAAATTGATCAGAATAACATACAGCAGAGAGGAAAAGAAAACATCTATTTAAACACTAAACAGAATTTATTACTCGGTGTGGTAATAAATGAGATGTACAATAAATAAAATGGAATAAAAAAAATATCAGTGTCGTAAACAGTAAATCATATTAATAAACACATTTGTGTTTAATTCAAAAACATAACTATTACTACACATAAAATAACAGCTAGGTAAATTCTTTTGTTATTTTTGTGTACTCTGATAAGCGAAAAGTGAGAGAGGGATGAAAGTTAAATAAAACGATATATATAAAAAATTAAATCACCTTTTGCTTTGGTTTTAACTCGAGTTAAAAAAGAGTACTAACAGAACCATTTATAATTAGTAAAAATACATATGAGAGATACAGAAACAAAATCTAGTACCTAATAAAACGCTTTTATAAAAAAACTGATTCACACTCTGTGCGTCGCGATCACTTATTACTTTTTAGAACTTTGTACGTAGGTGTTATCGATATTAAATGCAATTATCAAGAGTAATCTTCACATTTAGATTAACAGTTACCGGTTTTTAAAAAAAAAACTGAGTTACACTCTGAAGTTTACGGTCACTAATTACGTTAACTCTTCAGACGTAGATATTGATCATATTGATTACAATTAAATCCAATATCCAAAGAAAGAAACAGTACTCTTTTTTCTTGTAGTAAAAAGTAGTAACTAGGCAATAAAAAGACTTACAAAATGGCTCCTAGGTAATTAGATCAGCTTCTAGCTTAATCTAGGAAATACGGCAAAATTCGGCTTCTTACTAGCCTCATCCACCAGGTAATTATCGGTAACTTTCGCCAAAACCATTAACGATAATCACTAACTAACTTTATCGGCACTAAGAACATTAATTACCTTGCAATTTTTAGCATCAAATAGAAAAAAAACGGGAAAACTGAAACTAGACGTCTTGCTGAGATGTTATCAGCAACCCTATCACACCTAGAATAATCTCGTTAGCAACCAGAAAGGCGCCTTAGCTACCAGCGCGGGCGTCGCGTGATCTTAAACGTGAAATCTCATTAGTCAATTAAAAAAAATCAATACTTCGCTTAGAAAAGTCCGTTAGATTTCAACGTTCTGGAAAGTTCTATGTAATATGTTCAGCTTACAGGGTTTGCCTGAGTAGAAAGAAATTATAAAAAAGAATTTTAATTAATCGGGTTTTTTTAAAACGCTACACCTACAACTTCAAAATATAAAAATACTTCCCCTTCCTTCTCGATTTCAGACGCTACACCAACAATACGTCGCTCGAACTCTACAGGGAACTACCATCACCGCACAGAGGAATCTCCATACCCACTGGAATAGGCTACTCCAAAGAACCTAAAGAATTCCGAAGATCAAGATAGGCACCCCTTTTCTTGTTAAGACTTTTCCATTCTCCAACCGTAGACAGGAACCTTCCTGCAGAACTTGATGACCTCCTTGACAAAACCCTCCTCTCCTACAGGTAGACACTGGACGACCACAGTATACAAAAAAAACTGAAACCTTGGTAAAAGTTGCAAAAGCACACATTTACAAACACATTTTATTAAAAAAAAATTGTATAAAATCTTAAAAAAGCTTTACATAGAGCTCTTATTCTCCTTTGTATGAACCTATAACATCCTTTGACTTTCCTTAGTACTTTTTTAATTTCAACCACACAATCAAATGGAGGTATTGAAAAAATCGTGCATTCTACAAAGATCGACTTTCCTGTTGGGGCGCTACTGATTTATATGTTAAAAAGTGCTCTAATGAAAGAGAGTGCTGAAAATAAAGAAATAAATTGGTCATGTAATGCATCTCGTGCCATGAAGCAGAGAGAAGCCTGCGACAAAAAAACGAGAAGGGGGACTAAAGCGCGGTGATTTTAAAAGGAAGCAACTTCCTAAACAGAATTTTTAAAGAGAATATTTCAGTGGAAGAGAATTTTTTAAATCTTTTTGCATTATAAATATGAATTTGTATTGGAGTAAAGAATTAAATAACCGAACGAAGTAGAAGCATATATGATAAAAGAAAATTATAATGCAAGTAGGTACACTAAGTAAAAATTTTAAGAATACAGCACGACATTTAGTTTGATAACTGATTTTTACCATAATTCATTTCAACTGAACTATGGTAGTTAACTAAACGATCCAATTAGATCAAACCTGATAGATCAAGAAAGTGTTTATCATAATCAAATAAATTTAAATAATTAATTACAAATTATACAATGTACGAAATTGGTCATAAAAGTTAAGTCCATTCGCGATGAAGGCGAGGCTCTCGGCGAATGGATAAACGTCATGGATCTTCGGAGTTTGGTTCAATCGAGTCTTTGTAGAGTTCTCTGGATGTTACTGGAATGAAATTCCAAGGTGTAACTCTACTGATGGTCAGTATTACTGATGTCAGAAGTCTTTGCAGAACGAACGAGAATGTACCATCGTCGTTTCGGCGAGAACATCGGAGAATATGTGAGGATTGAGGAGAGGGCCACATCTATTGAGATGTGGCAAGCAGAATGGGAGAAAACGGAAGATGTGGCTCAGTGGACGAAGTCAATCATTCCGGATATAAGAACTTGGGGTGTAGCCACCGTACTATCGACTATGCCCTGACGCAGGTACTACGTGGACGATGTTGGACAATATAAGATGGGCTGGTGACAGGAGTATGTTGATGTAATGGAAACTCGGTAAAAAAGTTGCTTAAGCAAATGGTGAGAAAGGAGGAAGTATGGAAGTGTGTGCAAAGGGATGCGAGAAAGGTAATTAGAATAAAAGAAGATGAGGAGAGATAGGCAAGAGTGGATGTGAGTGAATGAAGAAAATGAAAGGGCAGATGAGCGGACAGACGATGATGTCGTTTCCATACCAAATAGATAAATACTGGAAGCAATCAACGGCACAACCTGATCACCAATTGTGAACTGTAAGTGACTTTATATATTTTGTTTTAACTCGATTGGCAACCAATTAAAGTTTTGCCCCATTCTTTAGCTCAGCTAGTCCTTCACACACGTAATGGTTCCAAGTTCAACATTTTTTTGGTCCTTCGAGGCGGATAGATCCAGCGGCCTTTAGACCTGTGCAAAATAGAAGGTATCATGATCCTGTAATGAATTACATAAAGAAATGAACAGCCAGTGGCTATGTGAAAAAATCTTATCATGAAATTGTTTGTTAAAAACGTGTCTAAATCTATGCTGGAATTGTTAGTTGGACAAAATTAATCAGGTCAACCTTAACCAATTGACCAAAAGATCCAGTCTGATTAAACCTGATCAAACCGATATTTATATTAATTTGTTTAATTTTTTTTTTTGTAGAAAAGTGTACACCACTGATTGAACAGTGACGCTTCAACGACGCCCTAGCTGTCCGATGCAGACGCCATTTTGGACGCCATCGCTCGAGTCCTTTGTTCCGGCAATAGAGCTTTGTGGTACATGGCATGTCATGTCATCATATCAAGCTCAAATATACCCTTCGGTTAAACGGACTCCGCTTTGTTCCCCCATCCTACAGGATGTTACCCACTGATATTTATTATTACTTTGCCTATGAATCAAACTTTAATAACTAAATCTCTATGAAATTATTCACAATCGAAATTGGTTGTTCGAGGATAGCATTTTTTTAAATTTTAAAAGAATCGATACAGAGGTATCCAAACTAGTAACGTCATATCCAAAAGTTTTAATTTATTAGAACATTGATGTTAAATTTGAAATTTTTTGAAATTCAAACACACTGTATTATTATATACGTTAATATGAACTAAGTATCTTATAGGCTGATTAGTAAAAGGCTGTACTCTCATATATGTAAACTTGTGCGTGTCAGCTGTTCACAGATTGATATTTATCGAACCATCTTAATTGGTGACATTTTCTATTTTACTCTCAGTTACTTTTTGGCATTCCTATTTCTTACCTCAAGTTCTTCTACGTTGTTTTTGTTTATTTGTGTTTAATTCTTAATTCTTCCAATAAGTCTAACACATTTTTTTCAACAGATGTCTGTTCAAGATATCATTTTTCCTCTAGGGTTTACTCAAGTACTTTTAGATCTGGGGGCACGGTAGTGCCCCCGCCAAGACGAGCCAAGCGAAGCGCACGGGCACTACCTACCTTTTCTCGAAGCATATATATATATATATATGTATAGGTACTCCTTGTTAAAAAAAAAAAAAAAAAATTTATCGACATATATTGAGACATATCGACATATATTGAGAGACATATACTTCAGATCAGATCATATAAATATGAATGAATAGAAGTGTGCGAACGTCTCCTGCCTCTTACGTCCACACAGTAGCTAAAAATAAAAAAAAAATTGTCCTTGACAGCGAGCGCGTCGATTGTCTTGTTTTGTTGATTGTCGATTGTCTTAGACATAAATAAAAAAAAAAATTGTTACAAACAACTTACAAAAAGAAATGAAATCCCACCAAAAACATTTTCATGTAAAATGTTGCCAAGACGAGCCCATATGACTCGCACTGTCAAAAAGTTATCGGATCTCATGTAGAGCCAAGCTTCTAACACTACACGCCCTAACTCTACAAGGCCTAACTTCACAAACTCTACACCTTAGTCAAAATATGTGGCTTGGCCGTTCGTTACTACAAGAACTATTGTATAACACAAAAGTAATGAACAGTGAATTGATTTTTCACCTTACGCCGATGTGAATGTAGCGAAATGGCCAAGCCACATATTTTGACTAAGGTGTAGAGTTTGTGAAGTTAGGCCTTGGTAGAGTTAGGGCGTGTAGTGTTAGAAGCTGGGCTCTAGATGAGATCTGATAACTTTTTGACAGTGCGAGTCATATGGGCTCGTCTTGGCAACATTTTACATGAAAATGTTTTTGGTGGTTGTTCTAAATTTTTCTTAAAAGCATCTCTTTATATTGCGCATTAATAAGACGAAGATAGTAAGTGTTTCTAAGTCAAACATGGTAACTAGCATTCCTCCGAACCTCACATTGTTTGAATCGGGCCCTACCTTTGTTTACGTCACAATGATGTCACTCCCAGACAATTGGGCCTCGAGTTAAAGAATCTAAATTTGTCTTATAAATAAACAAATGGATTACCGTTTTAATAATTGTCTAACATTTCGTTTTACAGAATACCAGTTGAACTGTACCACCTTTCTCATAAATATATGAGATATCAAATGCGCAACCTTACGGTGGCGTCATAGTACTTGGTTAAATTAGGATTGATCGATTAAATATATGAAATATCAACTGCATCACCTTTCAATGGTATCATATCACCTACCTACTTAATTCAGTAAGAATTGCTTGTTTAAATGTATGAGATATCAACTGCGCCACCTTATGGTGGAGTCATAGTACTTCATTTAGTAAATATTTTCTGTTTTCTACGTTTTTTTGTTGTTTTTCTTTTTTGAAGTGAAAACTTCTTTAGCCGCGTTGAGCATTTTTTCTGTAATGGGTAAAAAATCTTAAATTCGCGTCAGGACACGTGACCCTGATCGAAAAAACGTAAGATGACAAATAAACAAATTAAAGAGACGTGCAATCATATTTTGTAGTGGTGAAAATAGGAACTAAACCAGCTGGTAGCGCGAAAAGCGGAAAAGTAGTTATAACCGTATAGTGCCTTAGTAAGTACTAGTAGTGTTATTTTAATATAATGTTTGAAGTGAAAACTTCTTTAGCCGCGTTGAGCATTTTTTAACGTACTTTAAGCATAAAAAGTGTGTAGAAGTATAGTGAATAGTTTTAGACATGGTGCACTGATGTCGGAACATGTTGCCAACTTTATATTATGCATCAACACATCTGTTCTATTATTATCTCTGGTTTTGTAGTTGACATTGGTCAAAACATGGCTCTCGATAATACCTATGTTTATAGTGCCTTAGTCTTAATAAACTTATTTATAAATAAAATTATGAAATTATCAAGTTGTGAAAAAATTATATAGGTTTTAAATAGATTCGACAAAAAAGCGAATATTCGATGTTACTATGAATAAAAATATCGATATATCGAATACAATAAATATTTGTCAAAACTCAAAACATCGAATTAATCCGACATATCGTATGGAAAACATCGAATAAATTCGATATATCGATGTGAATATCCCTATGCCACGCGCACCTATAAATAGTGACAAGTGACAGCTAATAATTCAAAATTCAAACGTCTGTGTTTAGTGTTCTTTAAGTATTTAAAATATGGATATTAAACAAATTAATGATAAAAGTGACGAAGAAATAGCGAAAGAAAATGAGTGAGTATTTTATAAATATACTAGATGAAAATTTAATAAGTTTTAATTTTTAATTAATATAATTTTATTATTAAGCTTAGGTTTTGATCTTGTCTATCGTACTGCTTAACGAAATTATTAATATAGATACATATGTATGTACTTACATATTATAGATGTAATATTTGTAATATGTTTACTGTTTATACTTTGTAGCATTAACCTATATTTTCATAACATCACAATAAAGCAATTCGTGCAAAAGTATTCCCTAACCATTCCAAAATATCAAACATGCACAACGTTAATAACCAAGTTTTCACTTCTGCTGGCACTCCCGGAGTGCAACCCGTCGTTTTTTTTTCACATTTCCGGAAGAAGACAAATCTAAATAATCTTTCTAATTGTATTATTTAGAAATCGACATACAACATCATCTACCGTGTATCTGTGGATATAAAACAAAATAACTTGCATCGCCATCTATTAGAAATTCATGGATCTATATAATAAATACCTACATACCTAGTATTGAAATATTATTTGCTTTATTTGAATATCTTCTTTATTAATTTATAAAAACCATTTATTGCTAATATAATCTAAAACATGAAGCCAGCAGTAGAGCATAAACCTACGATTTTATATTAAAAACGCTTCCTCTATCAAATTTCCAATTGGATCTTTCAATATCAGTAATAAACAACTGAGGACTAGATTCAATTGAGAGAAATATAAACTACACTCTTGAAAGTTCCTTCTACGTCGTTTGTCTACATGGCGCAGTGGGAGGAAATTTATAGCTAATTAAGTTGCTATAAGGTAAACAGTATCAATTTTAATAACAAGAACAAGAATTTATTTTGTGTACTCCTTCTTATGCAGACTTTTATACGCCTGTTGCTGTTTAGAGAAATTTATATTAAATAGCTCGTAGCACAAAACATTAAAAAATTTAATTGTATCTTAAGAAATTTGAATATTAGTACCTAAAGAACAATAAGACTTAGATTTAGCTTTCACTACTCGAACTAGATACTAGTATGATAGTGATAAGAAAATAAAACTATGTATGTTATCACTTTCGCACGTCTTTTCTGATACATGGCGTAGTTGGAGGACCTTTCAAGATTTTATTTTTCGTCTTAGGATTCCCCAAGTTCTTCTAGGTTGGTTTTGTTTGTTTTGTGTTCCACTATTTTACTTCTTCAATAAGTCTAACGCATCTTGTTAAGGTGATGTCTGTTCAAGATATGATTTTTCTTGTCACGAGGTTCCACAAGTTCTTCTAGGTTGGTTTTAAATATTACCTATATTTAGATATAGCTTTCACTACTCGAGCTAGCTCCTACTAAGAGAGTGATAAGAAAATAAAACTATGTATGTTATCACTTTCGCACGTCTTTTCTGATACATGGCGCAGTTGGAGGACCTTTCAAGATTTTATTTTTCGTCTTAGGATTCCCCAAGTTCTTCTAGGTTGGTTTTGTTTGTTTTGTGTTCCACTATTTTACTTCTTCAATAAGTCTAACGCATCTTGTTAAGGTGATGTCTGTTCAAGATATGATTTTTCTTGTCACGAGGTTCCTCAAGTTCTTCTAGGTTGTTTTTGAATATCAGTACCTAGATTTAGATATAGCTTTCACTACTCGAGCTAGCTCCTACTAAGAGAGTGATAAGAAAATAAAACTATGTATGTTATCACTTTCGCACGTCTTTTCTGATACATGGCGTAGTTGGAGGACCTTTCAAGATTTTATTTTTCGTCTTAGGATTCCTCAAGTTCCTCTAGGTTGTTTTTGAATATCAGTACCTAGATTTAGATATAGCTTTTACTACTCGAGCTAGCTCCTACTAAGAGAGTGATAAGAAAATAAAACTATGTATGTTATCACTTTCGCACGTCTTTTCTGATACATGGCGCAGTTGGAGGACCTTTCAAGATTTTATTTTTCGTCTTAGGAGACCTCAAGTTCTTCTAGGTTGGTTTTGTTTGTTTTGTGTTCCACTATTTTACTTCTTCAATAAGTCTAACGCATCTTGTTAAGGTGATGTCTGTTCAAGATATGATTTTTCTTGTCACGAGGTTCCACAAGTTCTTCTAGGTTGTTTTTAAATATCAGTATACCTAGATTTAGATATAGCTTTCACTACTCGAGCTAGCTCCTACTAAGATAGTGATAAGAAAATAAAACTATGTATGTTATCACTTTGGCACGTCTTTTCTGATACATGGCGTAGTTGGAGGACCTTTCAAGATTTTATTTTTCGTCTTAGGATTCCTCAAGTTCCTCTAGGTTGTTTTTGAATATCAGTACCTAGATTTAGATATAGCTTTTACTACTCGAGCTAGCTCCTACTAAGAGAGTGATAAGAAAATAAAACTATATATGTTATCACTTTCGCACGTCTTTTCTGATACATGGCGCAGTTGGAGGACCTTTCAAGATTTTATTTTTCGTCTTAGGAGACCTCAAGTTCTTCTAGGTTGGTTTTGTTTGTTTTGTGTTCCACTATTTTACTTCTTCAATAAGTCTAACGCATCTTGTTAAGGTGATGTCTGTTCAAGATATGATTTTTCTTGTCACGAGGTTCCACAAGTTCTTCTAGGTTGTTTTTAAATATCAGTATACCTAGATTTAGATATAGCTTTCACTACTCGAGCTAGCTCCTACTAAGATAGTGATAAGAAAATAAAACTATGTATGTTATCACTTTGGCACGTCTTTTCTGATACATGGCGTAGTTGGAGGACCTTTCAAGATTTTATTTTTCTTCTTAGGATTCCTCAAGTTCTTCTAGGTTATTTTTGTTTGTTTTGTGATCCACTATTTTACTTCTTCAATAAGTCTAACACATCGGCTTAAGGAGATGTCTGTTCAAGATATGATTTTTCTTGTCACGAGGTTCCTCAAGTTCTTCTAGGTTGTTTTTAAATATCAGTACCTAGATTTAGATATAGCTTTCACTACTCGAGCTAGCTCCTACTAAGAGAGTGATAAGAAAATAAAACTATGTATGTTATCACTTTCGCACGTCTTTTCTGATACATGGCGTAGTTGGAGGACCTTTCAAGATTTTATTTTTCGTCTTAGGATTCCTCAAGTTCTTCTAGGTTGGTTTTGTTTGTTTTGTGTTCCACTATTTTACTTCTTCAATAAGTCTAACGCATCTTGTTAAGGTCATGTCTGTTCAAGATATGATTTTTCTTGTCACGAGGTTCCACAAGTTCTTCTAGGTTGTTTTTAAATATCAGTACCTAGATTTAGATATAGCTTTCACTACTCGAGCTAGCTCCTACTAAGAGAGTGATAAGAAAATAAAACTATGTATGTTATCACTTTCGCACGTCTTTTCTGATACATGGCGCAGTTGGAGGACCTTTCAAGATTTTATTTTTCGTCTTAGGATTCCTCAAGTTCCTCTAGGTTGTTTTTGAATATCAGTACCTAGATTTAGATATAGCTTTTACTACTCGAGCTAGCTCCTACTAAGAGAGTGATAAGAAAATAAAACTATGTATGTTATCACTTTCGCACGTCTTTTCTGATACATGGCGCAGTTGGAGGACCTTTCAAGATTTTATTTTTCGTCTTAGGAGACCTCAAGTTCTTCTAGGTTGGTTTTGTTTGTTTTGTGTTCCACTATTTTACTTCTTCAATAAGTCTAACGCATCTTGTTAAGGAGATGTCTATTTAAGATATGATTTTTCTTGTGAGAAGCTTCCTCAAGCTCTTCTAGGATGTATTTGAAGATATAATTTTTCTTCTCAGAATTCTTGTCAAGAGATTTTTTAAGTTCTTCTTGAATTGTTGTCAAGAGATTAATCAAGTTCTTCTAGGTTGTTTTTAAAGATATTGTTTTTTTTCTCAGAATTCCTCAAGTTCTTCTTGTTTGTTTTGTTTATCCTTAGGTACTTCTTTTAGCATCTTCTTCGGCAGATGTCTGTTCAAGATCATCATTTTTCTTCCCAGGAATCCTCAAGTTCTTCTAGGTTGTTTCTGTTTGTTTTGTGTTCGATTATTCTACTTCTTCCATTAAGTCTAACCCATTTTCTTCAGCAGATATCTATTCAAAATATCAGTTTTCTTCTCAAGATTCCTTAAGTTCTTTAAGGTTGTTTTGGTTTGTTTTGTGTTTAATTATCTTCTATAAGACAAACTCATCTTCTTAAGCAAATGCCTATTCAAGATATAATTTTTCTTCTTAGTAACCCTCATGTGATTCTAGCTTATTTTGTTTTCTATTATTTTAGTGGTTTCAATAAGTCTAACGCATTTTCTTCAACAAATGTCAGTTCAAGACTTCAAGATAACATTTTTCTTCTTGAACTTTTTCTAGGTTGTTTTGCCATCACATTTTCTTCAATAGATGTCTCTTTAAGATATCATTTTTCTTACCAGGTCTCCTTAAATTCTTTTAGGTTGCTTTGTTGGTTTTGTGTTCCATAATCTTACCTTTTCCAAAAAGTCAAACGAATTATCTTCAGCAGAAGATATCATTTTTTTTCTTAGGATTTCGTAAGTTCTTTTAGGTTGATTTTGTTTGTTTTGTGTATGATTTTCTTCCATTTTTCCAATAAGACACACGCATCTTCTTTAACAGATGTCTGTCTACGATTTCATTTTTTTCTCAGGATTCCTCTTGTTCTTCTGGGTTGTTGTTGTTTGTTTTGTGTTCAATTATTCTACTTCTTTCAATCATTTTCTTCAGCAGATGTCTATTCAAAATATCATTTTTCTTCTCAGGATTCCTCAAGTTCTTTGAGGTTGTTTTGGTTGGTTTTGTGTTTAATTGTCTTACTTTTCTCCATATGACAAACTCATCTTCTTAAGCAAATGACGGTTCAAGATTTTTTTTCTTAGAATTCCTCAGGTTCTTCTAGGTTATTTTTGTTTGCTTTGTGTTCGAGTATCTTACTTCTTTTAATAAGTCTAAGACATCTTCTTTGGCAGATTTCTGTTCAAGATCATTATTTTTCTTCTCAGGATTCCTCAATTTCATCTTGCATGGTTGTTTTTGTTTGTTTTGTTTTCGATTATGCTACTTCTTCTAATAAGTTTAACGCATCGTCTTTAGCCAATGTCTCATCAAGATATTATTTTTCTTCCTAGGATTCATCAAGTATTACTTGTGTGTTTTGAGTTCAATTCTCTTACTTCTTTCAGTATATCTAACGGATCTTCTCCAGATATCTGTTAAAGATATCATTTTTCTTGTCAGTATTCTTCAAGTTCTTCTAGGTTATTGTTGTTTATTTTGTGTTTAATTATCCTAATTCTTCCTATAAGTCTAATGCATCTTGTTCAGCAGATATCTATTTTTCGTCTTAGGATTCCTCAGGGTCTTCTAGGTTGTTTTTGTTTGTCATGTGTATGGTTATCTTACTTCTTCCAATAAGTCTAATGCATCTTCTTAAGCAGATGTCTGTTCAAGATATAATTTTTTTTCTCAGGATTCCTGAAATTCTTCTAGGTTCTAGGTTGTTGTTGTTAGTTTTGTGTTCCACTATTTCAGCAGATGTCTGTTTCTTCTCAGGATTCCTCAAGTTGTTTTAGGTTGCTTTTGTTTGCTTTGTGTTGGAGTATAGATTATCTTATTTCTTTTAATAAGTCTAACACATATTCTTCAGCAGATGTCTGTTCAAGATAACATTTTTCTATGTTAATTAATTCTTTCGCGTAGAGGTAGATAAAATCGAATCAATTTACACTAATTGAAGGAAATATTATAAACGAGCCGATCAAATTGATATCTCACATAAACCTCGGTATAGAGATTTGAATTAATTATTTTCGGTCCCTATGCAATTGGCGTCACCCTCTATGGATAGATGGCCGGGAGTGTACTGTCGGTAACAGAAAGGTCTCTCTTCTGTATATGTGCTCGGTTTCACCGCATGAGTGACGTTCCCTGTTCAATTAGCCAGCAATATCCGCATTTAATTAGCGAAACTATATTACACTCTCTCGAACTCACTACCATGGCTCACTCTAGTCAATGGAATTTAATGGCAAAGGGGTTGTTTATTGGAAATATTTACGCCATCAAATACAGAGAGATTAAAATATTTTTATAATTTATTCTAGTTGCTATAAAAAAGAAGCCTCTACTATCTTCTTAAGCAGATGTCTGTTCAAGGTATGATTTTTCTTGTCACGAGGTTCCTCAAGTTCTTGTAGGTTGTTTTTGAATATCAGTACCTAAAGAACAATAAGAATTAGATTTATCTTTCACTACTCGAGCTGGTTAGTACTAAGATAGTGATAAGAAAATAAAACTATGTATGTTAACACTTTCGCTCGTCTTTTTTGATACATGGTGCAGTTGGAGGATCTTTCAAGATTTCATTTTTCTTCTTAGGGATTCCTCAAGTTCTTCTAGGTTATTTTTGTTTGTTTTGTATTCCACTATTTTACTCCTTCAATAAGTCTAACACATCGTCTTAATGGGATGTATGTTCAAGATATGATTTTTCATATCACGAGGTTCCTCAAGTTCTTCTAGGTTGTTTTTGAATATTAGTAGGTACCTAAAGAACAATAAGAATTAGATTTAGCTTTCACTACTTGAGCTAGATACTACTAAGATAGTGATAAGAAAATAATACTATGTATGTTATCACTTTCGCACGTCTTTTCTGATACATGGCGCAGTTGGAGGATCTTTCAAGATTTCATTTTTCTTCTTAGGATTCCTCAAGTTCTTCTAGGTTATTTTTGTTTGTTTTGTGTTCCACTATTTTACTCCTTTAATAAGTCTAACACATCGTCTTAAGGAGATGTCTGTTCAAGATATGATTTTTCTTGTCACGAGGTTCCTCAAGTTCTTGTAGGTTGTTTTTGAATATCAGTACCTAAAGAACAATAAGAATTAGATTTATCTTTCACTACTCGAGCTGGTTAGTACTAAGATAGTGATAAGAAAATAAAACTATGTATGTTAACACTTTCGCTCGTCTTTTTTGATACATGGTGCAGTTGGAGGATCTTTCAAGATTTCATTTTTCTTCTTAGGGATTCCTCAAGTTCTTCTAGGTTATTTTTGTTTGTTTTGTATTCCACTATTTTACTCCTTCAATAAGTCTAACACATCGTCTTAATGGGATGTATGTTCAAGATATGATTTTTCATATCACGAGGTTCCTCAAGTTCTTCTAGGTTGTTTTTGAATATTAGTAGGTACCTAAAGAACAATAAGAATTAGATTTAGCTTTCACTACTCGAGCTAGTTACTACTAAGATAGTGATAAAAAAATAAAATTATGTATGTTAACACTTTGGCACGTATTTTTTGATACATGGCGCAGTTGGAGGATCTTTCAAGATTTCATTTTTCTTCTTAGGATTCCTTAAGTTCTTCTAGTTTATTTTTGTTTGTTTTGTGTTCCACTATTTAACTTCTTCAATAAGTCTAACACATCGTCTTAAGGAGATGTATGTTCAAGATATGATTTCTCTTGTCACGAGGTTCCTCAAGTTCTTCCAGGTTGTTTTCGAATATCAGTACCTAAAGAACAATAGGAATTAGATTTAGATTTCACTACTCGAGCTAGATACTACTAAGAGAGTGATAAGAAAATAAAACTATGTATATTATCACTTTCGCACGTCTTTTCTGATACATGGCGCAGTTAGAGGATCTTTCAAGATTTCATTTTTCTTCTTAGGATTCCTTAAGTTCTTCTAGGTTATTTTTGTTTGTTTTGTGTTCCACTATTTTACTTCTTCAATATGTCTAACACATCGGCTTAAGGAGATGTCTGTTCAAGATATGATTTTTCTTGTCACGATGTTCCTCAAGTTCTTCTAGGTTGTTTTTGAATATCAATATATACCTAAAGAACAATGACAATTAGATTTAGCTTTCACTACTCGAGCTAGATACTACTGAGATAGTGATAAGAAAATAAAACTATGTATGTTATCACTTTGGCACGTCTTTTCTGATACATGGCGCAGTTGGAGGATCTTTCAAGATTTCATTTTTCTTCTTAGGATTCCTTCAGTTCTTCTTGGTTATTTTTGTTTGTTTTGTGTTCCACTATTTTACTTCTTCAATAAGTCTAAAACATCGTCTTATGGAGATGTCTGTTCAAGATATGATTTTTCTTGTGACGAGATTCCTCAACCTCCTCTATGGTGTATTTTCCTTACTTCTTCTTGTAATTATTTTGTTTTCCGACTCGAAGTTAAACACGTCTGGAACACGAAATATACTCCAATTTCTCAATCTTGTACCTCTCAATAATTATCCTCATTTTTTTTGTAGAATCGAACTGAAACACTTAAGAGACACGAAATCTCTTTCCAGTTTCTTTCTATAAGTCTCTTCTACTTGTCCAGAATTTACCACACTTTTACTCGTAAGTAATCGTTTATGAAACATTTTTGTAAATCAAGTTATTTTCCAGTTTCTCTTTAAAATTACCTTTTATCTTTCCAGAATTTTTCTCTTAATCGTTTTGCGTGCAGACTTAAACTCTAACGCTTTTAAAACATAAAGTATTTCTCATTTTCTTTAAAAACAACTTTCTTTCTTCTTTGAGGTGTTAATAACCTAGAACTTTCTATATTTCTTGAGATTAAAGCAAATTAGTTTGACAACTTTTCCTGTGGTTATAACAAGAATTAAGAGGAAAATCAGAATAGTCATTTTAGGAAAGAAAGTAGAAAAAGTATATTGTGTGGCAAGGGGTGAAACAAGACGATTTCTGACTAAGGCGAGAGTTGACTGTCCGAGCGAAACGAGGGCTGTCATCGCCATTGTCAGAAATCGTCTTTGTTTCATCCCATGACACACACTATATTTCTTATATCACATGCATTGAAACAGCAAGTTTTGATCTCTGTAGCCAGTCGAAGTAAGACTATTTCAGACCAATGCAATTGTCAGTCAGAAACATTCTGACAGACTTGAAATATTGACATTTGTTTCTGACTGACACTTGCAAGAAGAAGTGACAAATATTCTAAAGGAGTAGAAGATACATTTGAAAAGAAGTTGCAGAAGTTTTGAAGTTCCAGAAGTGTTTGAGTTTATGTCTGCAACCGAAATACTTGCGACACAAGTGTAGCAAATTATAGAGAGGAAAAAGAATACTTTTAGAGAGAAACTGGAAGAGATTTTGAGTTCCACAAGTATTTGAGTATTAAATATACTTGCTACAAGAAGTAAAAGAAAATTCTGGAAAGTAGAAAATACTTTTATAGAAAAATTGGAAGAGATTTTAAGTTCCAGAAGCGTTTAACATCGAATCAGCAAACGAAATACTTGCAAGAAGAAGTTAGAAACATTCTAGAGTGTTAGAAGATACACTTGGAAAGAAGTTGCAGAAGTTTTGGTGTTCCAGAAGTGTTTGAGTTTATGTCTGCAACCGAAATATTAGCGACACAAGTGTTGCAGATTCTGGAGAGGTAAAAGAATACTTTTAGAGAAAAACAGGAGGATATTTTGAATTCCAGAAGTGTTTGAGTTTTAAACATTCTTGCTAGAAGAAGTAAAGAAAATTCTGGAGAGGTAGAAAATACTTTCATAGTAAAATTAAAAGAGATTTCGAATTTCGTAAGTGTTTAACCTCGAGTTGACAAACGAAAAACTTGCAAGTAGAAGTGACAAATATTCTAAAGGAGTAGAAGATACATTTGAAAAGAAGTGGCAGAGGTTTTGGTGTTCCAGGAGTGTTTGAGTTTATGTCTGCAACCGAAATACTTGCGACACAAGTGTTGCAAATTCCGGAGAGGTAAAAGGATACTTTTAGAGAAAAACAGGAGGATATTTGGAATTCCAAAAGTGTTTGAGTTTTAAACATTCTTGCTAGAAGAAGTAAAGAAAATTCTGGAGAGGTAGAAAATACTTTTATAAAAAAATTCGAAGAGATTTTGAGTTCCAGGAGTGTTTAACTTTGAATCAGCAAACCATATAATTGCAAGAAGAAGTGAAAAACATTCTAGAGGGGTACATTTGGGGAGAAATTGCAGAAGTTTGGCAAATTATGGAAATGTAAAAGAATACTTTAAGAAAGACACTGGAAAAGATTTTGAGCTACGGAAGTGTTTGCTTATATACTTGTTAGAAGAAGTCAGGAAAATTCTAGAGAGTTAAAAAATATCTTTGGAAGAAAGTTCGAGTTCCAGAAATATTTAAGTATTAAATATATTTGCTACAAGAAGTAAAAGAAAATTCTGGAAAGGTAGAAAATACTTTTATAGAAAAATTGGAAGAGATTTTAAGTTCCAGAAGCGTTTAACTTTGAATCAGCCAACGAAATACTTGCAAGAAGAAGTTTAAAACATTCTAGAGGGTTAGAACATACACTTGGAGAGAAGTTGCAGAAGTTTTGGAGTTTCAGAAGTGTTTGAGTTCATGTCTGCAACCGAAATACTTGCGACACAAGTGTGGCAAATTCTGGAGAGGTAAAAGAATACTTTTAGAGAAAAACTGGAAGAGATTTTGAGTTCCAGAAGTGTTTGAGTTTTAAATATACTTGCTAGAAGAAGTAAGGAAAATTCTGAAGAGGTAGAAAATACTTTGATAGAAAAATTGAAAGATATTTTGACTTCTAGAAATGTTTAACTTCGAATCAGCAAACGAAAGCAAGAAGAAGTAAGAAACATTCTAGAGAGTATAAGATACTTTTCGAGAAAAATTGGTTTTAAAATTCAAGTAGTGTTTGAGTTCATGTTTGCAACCGAAATACTTGCAACACAAGTATGACAAATTCTGAAGAGGTAAAGAATACTTTTAAAAAGACACTGTAGAAGATTTCTAGTTCCAGAAGTGTTTTACTGCGATTCTGCAAACGAAATACCTTCAAGAAGAAATGAGAAAAATTGTGGAGAGGTAGAAGATACTTTTAGTACGAAATTGGAAGAAATTTCGAGATCCAAAAGTATTTGAGTTCGAGTCTGTTACTGAACTACTTGTGGCAGACTCTTCTCTGAGGTATTAATAATCTAGAAGTTTTTATTTGGCTTTTTAGGTTTGACAACTTTTTATGTGGTTATAACAAGAATTCAGACAAAAATCAGAATACTATTGTAAATTAAATATAGATTGAAACAATCTAATTTGGCCAACAACTAATAGAAAAGAGTGATTTTAATCCTAAAACAGAGAAATTGCAATAAAACCAAAAAACGGAGAATATCTCATCAGCGTTCACTTCGACCGCCCCCTACGCTGATCAACAAACTTGTCGACGGAGAAGATTTCGTCAGAGTTGCTATGGTAACACACGGCGGCGGCACCCGCAGCGATGATCGAACTCAGCCGTGTCAGAGTTACCACCCCACAGTGTACATACGCCGGCTTGTACACTCAGCGTGCTCTATTATGTACACTGTTATTAACAAGCCACTGGGAATTGCGTTTTAGTTTGCAGCTAAGTGTAAAGGGAAAAGGAAGGGGAGAGATAAAAGCGACAAGATTGGGAAAAGAAAGGCTGCCGTATATACATAGAACTTACCCCGGGTTACATGGCGCGGTTAGAGGAAACTTATACCTAATTAGATTTCGCTATGTTAAACAAAATCTATATTATAGGAATTGTTAGAAAAGTAAAATTATCTTTAAATAAGCTATTTTTCTGTTACGTTTTTATATTTATTTTTTATTCATCGTTTTTTAATTGAATGTATATTAAAGTTCAACTTCTTTTGGCGCACCAAGGAAAAATGGCAAGGGTAAATTTTTACGTCACGAAAAACCGACAGTATGAAGTTAGTTAAAAATTAAGCACAAATTCTATTAAAACTCAGACATATTTCTAAATTTGAAGTACTGAGAGTGAATAATCCCAACACGAATGTCTAGCTGAAATGGTTTCTGTGTTTGGAAATGAAGCACCACACCAGTCAACTATTTCCCGCTAGTATTGCCAATTTTAACGTGGTCGCTCTAGTCTCAGGCAAGGTCCACCCAAAACAGCAGTCACACAGCAAAACATTGAGTTCGTCAGCTAATTAAGGATGACCGCCGGTTAGCATACCGGAAGATAGAGGCATTTCAAAGACCTCGATCCAAAAGCTCTTACATGAAGAACTCGGTAATACCAAGTTGGTTTCCCATTGGATCCCTAATTTGCTCATAGAAACATTGGAACGGTTCAACGAAGGTAGCTCAAAAAAACGTTTATACTATTGGTAGTGGCGATAAATCTTGATTTACTCCTACGAACCGTAAAATAAACGCCAATCCCTTGTGTGGCTATTTCACGATAAGGTTTTAAACCAAAGTGATCCGTTCTCGAAGTGTGTCAAAGAAAATGGTCGCAACTTTTGTGTCAAAATCTGGTCATGTGGCAACATTTGTATATAGAAGATCGAAGGATAGTTATTTCCGATTGGTATATAATCGTTTCTTTGCCAGAAGTAATCGCAAGACTCCGACAAAGCAACACACAACGGCAAATCATCCTACATCAGGACAATACAAGTGTTCACATTGTCCAAAAGATAATAGAGTTTTTGGAGCATTAAAACATCGAATTGGAAGACCATCCATCGTATAGTCCCGACCTAAGTCCCAACGTTCTTCACGTTCCCAAAGATCATGAATCCAATGCATGGGCAGTGCTTCCAGTCTCCAGAAGAAGCCATCGATGCCTTTAAAACAACGATGTTGCAGGTGCCATCTGAATAACTGTTTTACCAATTGGTTTGAACGTAGGTATACAAAAGTGTATATCGATCTTGGTAAGACATATTTTGAAAGGCAATAAAGTACTTTAAGTCTATATATTTATTGTCTTTATGGATATATGCAAAGCTAAAAAGACAACCCTCATATAACATCGAAAATATTTCGCTTTGGAATGTCTTAAAATTATTTCTTACTTCTTTTTTCCTCGTACAAAACCTCCGTCAAATTTCGATAAGTCTGTATTTGATTAACTTCAACTACAAAAAATTTAATTACAATGAAATTGTAGGTACATACCTAATAGACTTCTCAACAAAAATCTAGAAATGGCAGATTGATAGTCATATAAATGCTGGTATAAGACCGTAAACAATTTTAATCTTCTTAGTTTGTTTGATGTGACTCTACAAAGCAAATAAAAATAAAACTCAATAGTATTGTGTTGAATGACATATCTACCTGTTTCGATTCTATGCTATCTCTATCATTAAAGGGTATCAAGAGGCACAAATAAACCCCTTTTCAGTAGATTTTATACATAGGCGTCACTTGGTTAGTAAATAAATCTATACTTATAATAAATCTGTAGAGAGGTCAATTCTGTACATGAAATATATTTCTAAAATTACTATTAGGGGTTGATTAGGGATCGATACTGATGCCAAAAATGAAATCAGTAAAATTTTTGTCTGTCTGTCTGTCTGTCTGTCTGTATAACCGTTATAGAAACAAAAACTACTCGACGGATTTTAACGAAACTTGGTACAATTATTTTTCATACTCCTGAGCAGGTTATAGGATACTTTACATCACGCTACAATCAATAGGAGCAGAGCAGTGAAGGGAAATGTTGGGAAACCACTTTTACGGTGTGGGGGAGAAATTTTTATACAACAATCGAACGACGTCGCGGGTACATCGATATAGAACCCAAAAATGTGGTTAGATTTTTTGTTGTATGTCTGTCTGTCTATCTTTATGTTTGTGCGCGCATAACATGAAAACTACTGATCCGATTTAAATGCGGTTTTCACATATATATTTGTCTTCTTTTAACTTAACATCTGGGGTATAAAAATTTCTTCCCCAACTCTTTTACGGTGTGGGGGGAAGAAATTTTAATACAACAATCTATACCTACATCACGCGAACGACGTCACGAGTACTTCGATTTAGAACCCAAAAATTTTTTTTGTACGTCTGTCTGTCTACCTATATGCTTGTGCGCGTATCACATGAAAACTACTGATCCGATTCGAATGCGGTTTTCACAGATGTATTTGTCTTCTTTTAACATAACATTTTAACGGGGTGAGAGAGGAATTTTTTAAACAACAATCAACACGCCACGCGAACGACGTCGCAGGTACACCTAGTATTAAATAAAAATAGCAACAATTTTAGATGTCATAAAATGTAACTTATCCGTTGTTTCTTGCAAAAGTGTTTGAAAAATTGTTTTAACATGCCTGGACCTGGACGTCATTTGGCCAAAAAGGAAATGTTGAGGACTCTGGGGATGATTGAGGCAGGAATGCCCCAAATTGATGTGGCAAACGCTATAAAAACCAATCAGAACGTTATCTTACCTCTCTGGACTCGTTATCGTAAAACGGGAAGCTTTTGGGGAAGGCAGTTGGGACGATCAATGATGAGAACACCTTATATGGACCGATATCTTTAGAAGCGCGTAGAAATCGCACGACAGTTAAATAATCATTTCCGTTGAGCTCATAATGTGACTGTTCAGAGATACCATCTACAGAAGGTTGAGAGATGGTAATTTAGTTAGCCGAAGATCTTGGAGATGCCAACCTTTAAATCGGTGGAATCGTACCAGTCGACTACGTTGGGCACAAGAACATGTTATATGGGAGCAAAATTAGTATCAAAATATTCTATTTACCGCAGAATCTCAGTTTAGTTTGTATCGAAATTCTGGAACGATATGCGTATGGAGAGAGCCTGGTGCTAGAAATCGAATGTAACATACACAAAGGGTTCACAAAGGTTGCCCAAATAAACCGTCACAAAACTGCAAATTCTATCAATTCCTCTTTTTTGTATCTTCCTTCTAATCTATACATATAATAAAACTGCAGAAATGAAAATTAAAGTTGCGACCTTTTTCTTTGACACAGTTCGAGAACGAATCAATTTTGTTGGTTTTTCTTCATCGTGGAACACCCACACATCTGATTGGCATTAATTTTTCGGCTCGTAGGAGTAAATCCAAGATTCATCGCCACTATCAATACGTTTTTTGTGCTACCTACCTTTGTTGAACTGGTTCAAGGTTTTTGACATCAATTGACGCAAACCACTTTTTGCTCTTTTGTTAGCAAATGAGGGATCCAACAGAAAACCAACTTAATAACACCCAGTTCTTCATGCAGGATCTTTTGGATCAAGGTCTTTGAAATGCCCACAGATAACTCTATCTTCCGGTATGTTACAAGGCGGTCATACTTGATTAGCTCATCAATGTTTTGCTGTTTTGGGGGGACTTAGGTATACTGGATTAGTCAATGAGACTGGACCAGATTGAAATTCGCAATACCAGCGGGAAATAGTTGACTGGTGTGGTGCTTCATTCTCAAACACAAAAACCATTTCAGCGAAACATTGCTATTGAAATAATTCTCTCCGAAAATGGTAAAAAAATATTGGTCGATCCATTTTTACTTGTTGCATTGCAATGAAACTCTGGATTTATGTCAACAAAAGATTGAGGTTAGATTTGTGTCTGAAGGTTCTTTTGGTGGCTCCTTCTATACGGCTATTTGCTAAACTAAATTTCTCCAGTTTTCTGAATCGCCAAACTGAATTTACCAATTCTTTTAGCCTTTCCAGTGTGTATAGTTGTTTTACCTACTTGGGCAAACAAAAGTAGTGCCCAACGTGATTTTATACTTTTACAAATAAAATGCAATAGTAGGTAACTAATATCGATCTCCGCCTATGTTTTTGAAAAATTACGTCCCGAATGGCTGTAAACAAAAAAAGAAGTGGCACGTATCCCGATGACAAGGAAGCATCGGCAAGCATTTCTATCAACACAGCACACTCTAATCTTGCACAGCTTTTGTCAGAGAACAATGGGGTAGATAGCACTTCAGTTGTTTTCTAACCCACTTCGCTTCTTCTCTTTCTACTATCTGGGTCTATTTTGCGATGATGGCAATACTGTTTGAGAGTTGTAGAAATGTCTTTTTTTTATTATTCGTTTCCTTTGTTATCATTCAATGCAGTTTCAATAGTAATGGATTTTAGAGATTTCCGTTGGTATAAAAAGTATAAAGATTACTATTATCCACGTTTGAAAGAAAGATTATTATCACTCATATAAAGATGGTTAAAGATATTTGCATTTTTTTAATCATATAGCCTAATATCCTGCTTAAAATGTAATCATTTTTTACTCCACGAATTGACTATGTTGACAGATTTCAATAAAAAGAGTTTCTAACGTTGGCATATGACACTGATGACATTGACGATGAGTAACACTTTGAAGTTGGTTACTATAGCAATTGACAATGACTGACGAAAAGAGAAGAAGCTCAATCTTAGCTTCTGTATGTCATTGTTAAGATTTGTATAGCTATCTGGATCTGGAAAATCATATGGTCCATTGTGCATCCTTTCGTGTTTAGGGAAATCCGCACCTCAGGATGTCATCGGGTCTCAAGATTTAAAACAAGTGATGAGACTCCCGAGGAGGATTTCCCTGACATTGGCTGGTGTAAGCCAGTACTCACCCAACATGGATCTTCCAATTTCAGAAACAGCTGAGCAGTCATACAGTATATGCTCTACTCTTTCCTCTTGTGCTCTGCTGGCACTGAGGCTACATATGGTCCATTGTGCACCCCTTCGTATTTAGAGAAATCCGCACTTCAGGATGTCATCGCGCCTCAAGATTTAAAATAGGTGAGAGACTTCCGAGGAGGATTTCTCTGACATCAGCTGGTGTAAGCCAGTACTCACCCAACATGGATCTTCCAATTTCAGAAAAAGCTGAGCAGTCATACAGTGTTTCCTCTGCTTGTTCGCAACCTCTGCACAAAGAGATGTTTCCTTACCAAGATGAGATAATTACTCTCTGATCAGTCCACAGTTCATTGTTTCATCCCAGCACTGTACTATAATGTTTTGGTGAGAGTGCTGTTTGATAAGGTCCACGACAGTGGACATTGTTAGTTTGGTAGATGAGAAAGGGCTAACATATTGATGAATATGTCAAATGGGGTAAGTCCAAGTATTACTTCAATTGTCCTGGTCGGTGTGGTGGGCATGGTTTCTGTTACGAGAAGGCATGTTAATCTTTGGATTTGGTTTACTTTTCTGGTAACTTTAGGACAGCACCATATGTTAACATGGGTCTTACGATTGCTGTATAGATCAACATGGTGACCTTGCAGAATAATCCCCAGGTCTACAGCATTGCTCATAAGATATATATGCATTTCTTAACTCTGCTTTGAGGCTGTCTAGAACCATTTTCCCTATGGACAGCCCCTTGTAACCTTGACTCGTATCTTAACACCATTTGATTATTGTTGTAAAACATCATAAAGTTGTAAATCTGTTATGTTTTTTAGGACGATAAATAACTAGTAAAGCGAAAGTGTGTCCAAAGGATATAAAAATACCAAATAGGTAATTGCACACGCACGCACGCTTTGAGCCCCGAGATGATGAGAATGCCATTCATAACAACGATATGGTCTGAATGGCATTCTCGCGCTCTCTTCCACCACCGAGGGGGGCCTCAGCAATTTCGGACCCCGCTTTGGCCTTGGGGAGAAACTGCGGTCCTCATCTGCTTCTGCCAAGACAGTGCTCTGTGCACTATATTCCTGGTGTCTGGCTATTGTTATGCGTGCTTTCCGTTGTATTTTTTGCGGTCTCAGTTAACGTTACTTTCACGGTGACTCTTTTCGTCACAAATTCCGCTATGTTATCATCTATTTTTCTACTGCTGCCGGAGCTGCATCTTTGGCCTCTTGTGTGTCCATGGACCGTTATCTGGATCGTAGTCTGTGGCAATAGGTAATTGCTGATCCTTATTTTTAGAATTCCAAATCGATGAGGATATTTTTTAATGTTTGCTTTTTCTTGTTGGATGTTTCCAAAATGGTTGAAATTTATCGTGTAGGAATATAAACTGAACACGTATCAAAAAAGAATAATTAATAACTGGATATGACACATGTCCCTCCCTAACATGTTCCCACATAAAGATGCAAGAAGGGCAGGAAAAGAGAATTAAACAGACACAGTTTCGGCCTAAGGAGAAACAAAAAAATTTAGATTTTTTAAGCCATATTAATATTTTGTTAGTTTTGTATTAGGGTGTTCAAAACAATATTTGTAGTACAAACAAAAATTTATAATCTCTGTGAAATACACTCCTTACATTTGGTTACCAAAAAAGTAGATTTGTAGTTCTGAATTCGTTACTTTGTGCCTGAGGCTGTGAAAAGCTCAAAACATGGCGCAGTTAGAGGATATTTATAATCAAATAATAGAATATGTGACTGATGTTTTGGAACATGTTTTTTGTTGTTTAATAATAACGGTTTTTAGAAGAAACGATGCTTTCCAATTTTTATGATTTATTTTACTTTTTACATTTTTTTTATAATTTTTCAGACTCTCTACAATTTTCCTGAATATCTTTAGGTTTTGTGCAGATTTTTTACAATTTTGTATATTTCAAACCATTAATTTTTCGATATATTGAGTCTGGCGCTATGAAAAGCTTAAAACAAGTTGATGTACATGGCGCGGTTAGAGGAAATTTATAATTAAGTACAAAAATGTGTGAATGATATTTCGGAACATTTTTTTTATTGTTTAATTATAAGAATGTTTAGAAGAAAAGATATTTTATTGCTTTGATTTTATTAGTGGATACTTAAATCCTACATAAGTTAAGGCACACTAAATGTGAACCAACTACACCAAATCTTTTAATATTTTATTGTTAAAAGGACGTCCAAGAGAGAAATGATTTTAAGACCGTTCCTGTTGAAAACAAGGATATATAAAGGGGACTCCCCTTGGCAGCGGCGTCGCTTAGCAACTCTGCCGCCCTAGGCCAGGCGTTGCCTAGCAACGCCCAGGTGTCGCGAGGTCCAATCAACACAGGCCATCTCAAGATCAATGTTTACACAGAGTGGATGTCCTGGACCTGTGGATGTGTGCAATTTGTCGCTAGCAGGGTGAAAGCCGTTGAATTGGGTTTGAGGAAGAAGGGAACAGACGGGCGCGAATTGGAAACACGCTAATTCCCCAACAACAATTTCTCAAATCAAAATCTGTAGCTTTGTGAAATAGAGTAGGAAACTAAACACCTATTATAAAATATTGATATGGATTTATCTTTGTGGTACGCATTCTATCAGTAAAATATTGAATTAGGTTGTCATTAAATTAAAATTAAAGATGTCATTAAAAAAACGGATCTGGCAGTCAGTGGTACTGCCGGTAGAAGTTATACTTCTATGCACGCGCCCAGATTCAGACATTTGTATGGGAATGATTTAGCAAATTCATTAGGTATATGATATTCGTATTCAGCGACCCAAAAAAACGAGTATCAAGTGTGCACTGATTATGTATAGAATTTGCATAAAACCTCAGGATAAGAGGTAAATACCATGCACGATGGGCACCAAGTGTACCAAGGAGAGTTTTGGTATCATGATGTTCGTATTCTGCGATACCAAAAACTTTGAGTAGAAAAATTAAAAATATTATGGCAAACTCAATAACTTTGTAAATAAGAGTCAGAATTGGACCAAGTTGGGTACCCAAGGTTTTTTAAGATCACTGATCACGATTATGATGTTCAAATTGACCCCCCGAACACCTGGAGCTCAGAAACGTCGACGAACGTCATCTCCGGGGGACTATCCCGAACTTCATGCGAGGAAGAAGAGAAACTTGACACCTGGGGGTTTTTTGGGTCACTGAATTCAAATATGGTACCGGCAAACACCCCACGGACACCTGGTGCGCCCTAAGCTGGACGCAGACGTCTTGTTCGAGAATTTTCCTGGAAATAGCGACAAGAACGAACCAAAAATCATTATGGGACCATTTTGTGTGTGCTGAATAGATGGTAAAAGGTTTAACTATTGAAGACAAACTTAAAAGGAACTAAATAGACCACAGACAACAGAGGAATCCAGCAAAAAGAAGGAGCTAACAGTTATAGAAATCAGAGAGGCTACAGTTGGAAAGTATTAGATAGTATAAAGAAGAAGCTTACAGGTATAGAAAAGGGGTCGAGCAGAAAGGCAATAGGACAGAAAGTAGAGTAACAGAAAAAAAAGTGTAGTAGGAATAAGAAGAGAAAGAAAAGAATATTTTTTTTGTTAGGACAAACAATTTATAAATTACAGAATCCACGACCAATAATTGTTTTAACAGGAGGGTGTTCTTGCAGAAAGATCCTTATCTGCGCCACTTTACGGTGGTGACAAACTCGTCAAAGCACTTAATTTAATAAGAATTTCTCTTTTAAATATACACACATTACACACATGCCCAAAATCTAGAGATATTAAATATTTTAAATATTTTTTCATTTGTTTTACACATTAAGCTATATTGGACAGTGTAGGAACACAATTCAAGAAATATGTATCTATCAATGTAAATATACAAATAAAATGTTCTAGAACCTGTAGTTGCTCCATTGGTCTTGATTTTATCTTGATGCTACTCCACATCTAGCCAAACTTAGAAGAGCAGAATATTGTAGTTTTGATCAAGCTAGCTCAATCACTTGATCTCAATCCTATTGAGCATGCGTTGGATATGCTTCGTCGAAGAGTTTTTCAAGATCAGAATTAATATCAAAATCGCTATCATGTGTTTCAAGCTCTTCAACAATGCTAGATGGCGATTCCCAAAGAACATCAGGATAATTTGATACTCAGTACGTAAAGACGCTATATAGCCATCATAAATGCACGAGAAGGCCACATTCCTTATTAAAATATTTTTTCTTTGTTCCATTTTTATTTGTCTCTCTATCCACGTATTAGGCTTACACAGGTTATGCCATTAAATACTTTTAAACCGTTTTATAAACAAAGTTTTTAAATATCCCTAGATATTTGAGCAGGTGTGTATGAGGTATTAATTGCGCCACTTTATGGTAGCGTCATAGTACTTAATTAAGTATTTTTTAGCTTTTTTAACCTCTTCCTGATGGCACAGAGAGGAACTATGAGGTCGAAAACCAAGACCAGACGACAAATGGTTGGATATGTGGAAACATGTAAAATACTCAGGAAGAAACTAAAGGAAGACGTAAGTCGAAGCCGAAGTCGAAGAATATTGAGTTTGGAAGGTAAAAGATGATAATTTTTAGGAATTTGGTAGTAAGAGGACCCTGTTGTAGAACTTATGTTCTTCTCAGGGAATGGATGGAAGGGTTTGGAAGGTGTTACTAGGTATCTATTGTCTGCTCCACTCTTACAAATTTTCCCATGTGCAGCAGGATGGATCTTATCTTCATCCATGGTGCTTGAACGTACCTAAACAGTCTTCCTTCTTTGGTGTTAGTGTACGTGTTGTGTGGTAGTGTGACCCACGTGGTGCAATGTGGGGTTGGTAGATTGACGTTGTGGCATGTTTCCTCCGTCGTGGAGCTCTTCCATTTGGCAATTGAATTGAATATATATAAACAGAGTGTAAATTGCTTAAATATATTAATGTCAACAATATTTAATCGTCAATGAGGTTGCCGAATAGCCTATATAGGTAGCTGAGGCCTCTGTCAGAAAAAGAAGAACACGTCATTGAGGTTAAGTTTTGTATTGATTAAAGTTAAGTCACTATGAGTTAAGTGTACTTAAACATAATAAACAAAGTATAGGTAGTGAACAAAAAAAATACTTGTACATACTTAAAAAATGTCAAAAGAAGTATTTTTGAATTGTATACAGTGCCCTAAAAAAGTTTTTACAAATGAAGAAGCGTTAAAACATCACACACTAACATATCATTCGAATAAAAGTAGTGATGGCAGTGAAGTACACAACTATGAAAACATTCCGCTTAACCTTGAGGAAACAGTGAAATCAGTTGAATTACATAATGATATTCAAAAAAACAAAGAATTAACTACATTTGAAAAAACTTTAAACAATTTAATAGAAACAGAATCCTCCTCAACTTCAGATGAAGACATCCAGTTGTGTCCGAGTTCAACCAATACTGTTGAAATAAATTTGGAAAAACACATTTCTTGGGAAATTAATAAAAAAATACAGATTCAGGAACAAAATCGAAAAAATCGAAAGTTTTATATCAACGGAAAATATTTATATTGCTGTTCTCTATGTAGTGAAAAGTTTGGAAGATATAAAACCTTGGACACCCATATGATAAATAAACACTTTAAAGAAGCGAAAATTGAACTTCCAATAAGAATACTTAGTAAGTATTCCAAATGTACAACATGTAATAAGTACTTTTATGGAGTAGAATATAAAGATCACAGTTTCAAAGAACACAATACAATAGTGGAAGAATCAAGCTTAAAAAAAATAAAAATTTCAAGAAAAGCAAATAAATTTTGGTATAAATGCAATTGCAATAGAGACAGGATATTTGACAATAAAATAAAACTAGAAAGACATAATAATCTAAAACATGATATACCTGAAAATCCAATTGAATTATATAATACTAATTATTTTTTTGAAATTATTAAAACCACATCAACTTGTGATTACAAAGTCAAACGTATAAAAGTAACTTTAAATGAACTACCAGATTATGTTTATGCATGTATTTTATGTCCTCATAAGATACTTTTCAGTGAAAAATGTACAATAGAACATTTAACTTATCATAATCTCACTGAAAATGATGGAAAAATAATTTCACGTGTATGCTATAACAAAGTCTTTAAATATAAAGGTTCAAAGAGTTGTTTATGCAAATGTTTGGCTTATAATACAGATTTACTTCAAGAATCAAATGTCATTAAAATAATTGAAGATTATCATAAAAGTATACCTCAAGCTAAAGATGATGAACACCTTAAATTATTAATAAACAACAGTTTTAATCATATTGAAATATTATTGTTTTACATATATAAATATAATTTTTACTATCACTATAAATACCGTATATGCATCGATAAAAATATAAAAACACCTTTAATAGTTCCTAATTGAAACTACAACTTTACTTTGTTGCTAATTTATTACTCAAAAAAATATTGCTCCAATCCTTTTCGAGAAACAATGTTTATGCTATCTTGGTAATCAAGATTAATAAGCGAAGGTCATTTTCAAAATATTGATTTATATTTTTTATTAGTTTGTTTTAGTGGCAAAAGATCCCCAACTAAAGAAGTAAATAGATGTTATTATGACAAAAAGAAGCTACAGAGAATATTTAAATAGAATTTATTATTATTTAGAATTAATACAAACATAAGACATATTATTAAAGTCTTGTTTTTCTTAGAACAGCAATCCTTTTTAAATAACATAACAGTAAATACAATAAATATATAATTTTTAGTCCGGAATCGATAATCTGTTACCTGCTTGTTTATTGCCCATCACAATAGGGAGGACTTACCTAGTTTATTTTCTGCGATTAACTCTCAACCAATTATGTTGAAAACTAAAACTACTATAATAAAACTGCAATTAAATGTGGTTTGTTTGTTGTTTAGTAAGTAGGTAATCGATTTTTTGTGTAAAATTGGGAGATGTTTAGGGTAATTTTGTGGGTTGGTCGATACACCATTCGAGAGCAACAAATAAGTGATAAAATATGTCACCTTTACGACCCTCATAGTCGGTTGTCGAGATACAGCTATAGCTATGCTAGCTTGACTGTGAAGCTAGCATAACCATTGTTTCTCAGAAAGGGTTGGAGCAATCATTTTTTTCTTGGATCGTCAGCTATGAAATAGAAAATAAATCTTGGTTTGTATTTTAGTAACTAATCGATTTATTTTAGGGTCACATGTAATTTATTTTAATAACCATTTGTTAGTTTTCTTAATTTTATGTAGTTGTTGAACACTTGCGATTTTTTTACTCATACTTTTACTTTACTAGTACAAAAACATACTAGGTGGTCTGATAAGTAACCTTTGAAATAATAAAAAACAAGTTTTTCCAATAAATCTCAATACAAGTCTTCTTTATAACGTTCTGGAAGCTCTGCAATATATTCGTTTTGTCAATTATCATTTCGTTCGAACAGAATTTTTTGTTTAAATTTGAGAACATAATAATTGCCGTGGACTAAATAGGAGAATAAGCAGGATAAAAAAGCATTTTGAAGGACAACCATGAATTTTTGCCCTGGTATAATGCTGTTGGAGAATCAACACTTTCTTTTGCTGCTTTTCCACTGAGTTCTTGCTTCAATTTATCTAATAGATTTTCTTCACATTTTTTGGTGTAATTGCATCTGGGTTCCAATACGTGGTTCATCCAATGTAGATATACGGCCTCTACAAAATTTGACAGTGTAGTCAGAAGAGCATTATTTCCGTGATTATTTCCTTAGATTCAAATTAACCAATAGAATGTCATAATTTCTTGAAATCGGACCAATCAGAATCAAATATCAGCGACTGTTGCACGAGAGAAATAGTCACGTCAAATATAAATGTCAAAAATTTGTCTTCTCATGAAATAATCTTCCTAAATATAACGCGACCGTGATTAATAGTCTGCTATCTTTGTCGTTGCTAAATTTCTCGAATATTTTACAATTTGTTTCGACATAATTTTGACATTAATAATCAAAAATTAAAGCCCTCGAGCTAAAGCTCTCGGGCTTTAATCAAATTATTAATGTCAAATTATGTCTCAACAAATTGATACTAAAATATTCTCAAAATCTAGACACCACAAAAATAGCCGACTATAATCAAGGTCTTGTTATATTACCCTTGATTATTTCCATAAAAGTTATTCAGCTTTTCTTTTGTTTCCCTATGGTTTTTCAAACACTTATGTTTTATGCAGCTATCAAAAATATACTAACGCTTACATTGCGCTAAAAATTTAGATGTATGTATACTTAAAAAATGTTAGATTTTCTAAAATTAAATGTTTTTTTGACATCAGTGAGCTCTCATAGGCGAAGGAGGTTTCTTATCGGATCAACTAAGTAGAAAGTAAGTGTAAATGATACTAGTTTTAGAATAACGATGTTATTTTCTTTTTTCACTTTATTGTTTATTTTAATTTGACTGTTTTATATGGTATCAATAAAGTTAATTATATTATTTGTATTGTTTTTTTATTTAAAAAAAAAACAGTTAGAAGTCGTTGAACTAACCAAACAAAACTATCTTGCACTCTACATGTAAAAATAAATATGATTTTTAAAATTAGAAAAAATTAACTAAAAATTAAAAAATATATTTTTTAATATGAATGTAAATAAAAAAATGAATTGCAATGTAAAAAGCGTGAATGCTTTTTAGGGTTCCGTAGCCAAATGGCAAAAAACGGAACCCTTATAGATTAGTCATGTCTGCTACAATGGAAGTAATCCTAAATTTCCCGCCACTACACATTCAAGTAGAAAGTGTAAGGAAGAAAACAATATATAGAATGGTCAAAGAAGGAATAATTAAGGAAAGATCTCGATCACTTCAACTTGATCAAAACTTGGGAAATGCCCCAAGAACACATGCCAAAAGAACTTTGAGAAAATTCACCACAAAACTTGGTAGTAAATCTGAATGGAACAAAGACACCATATTGGGGCTAAGCCAAAACGCCATAAAATGGTATACGGTTGGCTCTAAGACAGATAAAGGAACATTATCGAGGGTATTTGGGCCTCGAACCAAATACTCAGAAAGCATGGGTGAGTACCCAAGCATCTTTCAAGCGGAAATCCGTGCCTTCAAATTCAATATAAAAAGAAACTATCGTAGACAAAAGATTGTAATCATGTCAGATAGTCAAGTAGCCATCAAAGCTCTGAACTCGCACAAAATCAGTTCAAAACTGGTCTGGGAATGCCAAAGCAAATTAAATGAACTAGGAGAAAAAATCCCTCCTATGGGTTCCAGGACACATAGGAATAGAAGGAAACGAAACAGCAGATAAGCTGGCAAAAGAAGGAACTGAAACCCCATACCTGGGACCAGAACCATCTTGTTAAATCAGCAGTAGTTCAATCTTAGAAAAACTAAGGAAAAAAATGGATTGCGAAAAAAACAAGTAGATAATGGAATGATCTAGATCTAGAAGGACTAAGACCATCGAAGACGCTCCTAGGAAACTACAAACAGAAGAGATCTCTCAGCTGTCTTAACATTAGTAAGAACCTCCATATAAAAATAGGAATATTAACCGGGCACTGCCAAACAAAAGGACACAAAAAACTAGGATTGGTAGAGGAAGCAAACTGCAGATTCTGAGGTAGAGGATGAAACCACCATACACATACTCTCAGAATGCATTGCTTACGTAATTCTAAGGTCATACGAAAAAGAGGAGGTAGATCTACTTAGATTAGATGTTTGTTGGGTTGGCTTTTAGCCTGTATCACTGCGACCTTTGCAGATTTATTGTGACCACCCATCATCTCTAGAATAGGATTAGAGCACTTTGTCCAGCCCTACCCTCTTAATAAGACTTAATGGACTTGACAGTGGCCTCTCCACATAACTTGGAGCAGCCAGTTTCTCATCTCCCAATATACAATACTGCGTCCTTGTAAGGCCTTCACATTGGCATAGGACATGTAATCCGGTTTCCTCCTCCTCTTGGCAGTATCGACAGATGTCTTTATCTGCTAAGTTCAACTGACTTATGTGTTTCTTGAGCCTATAATGTCCTGACAATCATTCTGACATCGTTTCGCCTTTGTGATAGCAGCTCTGCAGTAAACTTCGCCGAATGTCCCTTGAAACCCAACGATACCCTAAACTTTCTAAGAAAGATTGGACTACAAAGGGCTGCTCTAAGTTTCAGGAAACCATCAGAAGTATAGCAAGAAAATGGGGATACAATAGATCTTATCGGTCGCAGTTTTATCTGTTACCCCTAATTTGCTCATACATACATATATATTTATATACCCCTGTATGCATTGTAGGGTTAAGATTCTTCAAAGGGTATTGGATCCTTAAAAATAAATAACTACATAAAGTGTGAAATACAATTTTATTGAAAATCTTATAGTATAATAATAAAAACAAAACAATTATTAATACTGTCTAAAAAGACTTGAAAAAGTTTTTGAGTAAAAAGAATAATTTAAACATATTTAAACGTAAAAATGAAATAATTGTTAACAAAGCTAATAATAAAAACAATTTAAACAAACATCACAGCAGTTAATACCCAAATAATTAACCATAAAAACACTTTTAAACTTATTTAACTAGTCAATATTTTTATAAATATAGATAGCGTGTTTTGAATCCAGTTAACTTGAATCATATAAGTTTTTTTACAAAGTATTAACAAAAACCCATTATTTTGGGTACTAATAAACACATAATCTATGATTAGAAAATATCTGATTATAAAGTAAATTCAGCTGAAAAGTAATTTGGAGTATTTCTGATAAATAAATCATTTCGATTATTTATTCATAAAAACTCAAACTAACTTCTCCTCTGCAGGTTTGTAATGTTTGTAATTCCATATCAATTTGCAAATTAGAAAATTTAATAATTCCTGTTTATTCGTGAAAAAATAATAATTAATTCTACCTTAACTGTATTGCAATAATAAAATAATGATAGTTACTCGACATCATTTTTCAAATCAATACAATTATTTTTTGATCAAAATTAATTGAATCTCCAATCAATTTTTTTTGTTTCAGTACTACCTTATTATTTCAGATTTGATATCATTTTTTCAATGTAAGTTCACTTATTTCTTGAGGGTAACTTTGATTATATTCTGGGGAGGTATGTTTTCTAAACACTGTCTGGATATTCTCATCAAAGCGACGCAAAGTACTATTCCTGTATGTTTTTATTATATGTTCGTTTTAATTTTATAGCTGCCCCCAATCGAAAAAAGGGCTTACTGGGCTGTAGCCCAAGGTGCAACTTTTTGGGGGACATCAAGTTAATATTTTTTACTGTCGAGGACAATGCTACGATAATGCTTCTAACATTTCCGGAGCTTATAATGGTTTGAAAGCCAGAATTATAAAGCACAGTTGTATAGCAGATTATGTTCCATGTGCAGCACATTCATTAAACCTTGTAGGTTCTGCTGCTGCAGAATGCTATACTCAGGCACTTAACTTTTTTAGTTTTGTACAAGAGTTGTATAGTTTTTTCTACTCATCCACAGATGGGATATTTTAAAGGAACACTTGGTGCCATTGGTGAACAAAAAGTCTTAAAGTCTCTAATGGTCTGCTAGAGTAGATGCTCTAAAAACTCTAGTTAATGGGCATAAGAATATCCAAAATGCTTTAAACCAGTTATCTGAAGATATTAGTGTAAAACCTATAGCTCGAGTAGAGGACCAAGGACTTAACTTTGAAACCACTTTTCTGCCTGTAGGTATTTTGGAATGATATTTTGGGGAGGATTGATAAGAGTAGCAAAAATCTTCAAACAAAATCCCGTAACCTTGTAGCAACCACTTAAAATTTACAAACTTTGGAAGGGGTTTTACGTGAAAAAAGAAACGAATTTGAGGAATATGAGAAATTTGCTGCTATACGCACGCGTAAGAAAACGCAAGTTATTTTACGATGAAATTTGTGGCACCGAAGAAATATTTAATGGTAGAGCTGGTGTATATTTAAAAATCAATGACTAATTAATTTCGAACCTTTCAAATAGGAATCTTTTCTACGTAGTTTTAGCAGACTGTTTTGAGATTGGTATCATCTGGTCAAACGATTCAATTATGAAGGCGGCAACAAAACTTGCAAAATATTATCAGGATGATATAATTGATGAATGTGTCAACGAAGGTTCTCATTTTTAACAGTATATTGAATTTGAAGAATTAAAGACAATACCAATAACTACATAAAAAGTAACAACTTGACCAATACTTTCCGTGATTTGGAAGTGACTGTGAATCTTCGGACATTACCAGTAACTAACTGTACAGCAGAAAAGGGGTTTTCTCCTGGTGTCTTTTTTTCAAAATAAAAAACGAGAAATTTGTACTCCTGGAAGAGGCAGAGAGGGAGCGCCAAGCGCTGAGTTAGCCCAGGGCGCCAAGATCCTAAATATGGGCCTGTTTTATAGATAATATAAAATCCTCTTTTGATCCAGTACTATAATATCGATATCAATTTTTAAGTGTAAATATTTGGTAGTTTCATCTATTTCTTCACAACAGACAACATCTTTGATCATTTTTTTGTTTTGGATCTTTCCTAAACTCTTTTTGAATATTCTCATCAGACTGACTTAAGGTACTCTTCTCGTATTCATTAATACCTATGTTTTCATTATGTGTTCCTTTTGATTTTATAGAATACTTAACATTTTCAAATAAATCCTGTTTTGATAAAGTACAATAATAGTACCCCAATGCTTGTGACTCGATATCATTCTTTAAGTGTGAGTATTCAGTAGTTTCATTCATTTCTTGAGAATAGCTTTGATTATTTTCTAGAGTTGGATCTGTTCTAAACTCTTTCTGAATATTCTCATTAGAGGGAACTATAGTACTCTTCTCGTCTTCACTATTATCTATTCCTTTTAATTTTATGGTATACTTAAAATCTCCAAAAGAATCCTCTTTTATTCCAGTACGATAATAGTATCCTAATGCTTGAGACTCGATATCATTCTTTAAGTGTAAATATTTGGAACTTTTATTTATTTCTTGAGAATAAGATTGATCATATTTTTGAGTTGAATCTTTCTGAATCTTCACATCAGAATGACCGAAAGTAATCTTCTTATGTTCACTATTATCTAATCGTTTTGATTTTATAGAATACTGAAAGTCTCCAAATAAATCCTCTTTTGATCCAGTACAATAATAGTATCCCAATGCTTGAGACTCGATATCATTCTTTAGGTGTAAATATTTGGTACTTTCATTCATTTGTTGAGAATAACTTTGATCATATTCTTGAGTTGAATCTTTCCTTAACTCTTTCTGAACATTCTTATCAGAGCAATCTAAAATATTCCTGTATTCACTATTTTGCATCTTTTGTTTATTTGCTCGTCTTTCTGGTTTTGTACAAAACATAAAATCTCCAAATAAATCATCCTTTGGCCCAGTACTATAATAGTACCCCAATGCTTGGGACTCGATATCATTCTTTAAGTGTAAGTATTCAGTAGTATCATTTATTTCTTGAGAATAGCTTTGATCATTTTCTAGAGTTGGATCTGTTCTAAACTCTTTCTGAATATTCTCATTTGAGGGAACTACAGTACTCTTCTCGTCTTCATTATTTTCTATTTCTTTTAATTTTATGGAAAACTTAAAAACTCCAAATGAATCCTCTTTTATTCCAGTACGATAATAGTATCCCAATGCTTGAGACTCGATATCATTTTTTAGGTCTAAATATTTGGTACTTTCATTTATTTGTTGAGAATAACTGTGATCATATTCTTGAGTTGAATCTTTCCTTAACTCTTTCTGAACAATCTTATCAGAGCAATCTAAAATATTCTTGTATTCACCATTTTGCATCTTTTGTTTATTTGCTAGTCTTTCTGATTTTGTACAAAACATAAATTCTCCAAATAAACCCTCCTTTGATCTAGTACAATAATAGTAACCTAATTTTTGGGATTCGATATCATTTTTTAAATGTATATATTTAGAAGTTTCATTTATTTGTTTAGGGTAATTTTGTAAATAGTCATGAGTGGAATCTTCCCGAAACTCTTTGTGGACATTTTCATCAAAGGTACCTAGAGCAGAATTATGTGCTCCATTTGATTTTAGAGGTAAAATAAAATCGTTACTCAAATAATAGTATCCTAATGTCTGAGATTCGATATCATTTTTTAAATGTACATATTTCGTAGTTGTATTTATTTCTGCACAGCAACTTTCTTGAGAGGAATTGTTCCTACACTCTTCCTGAATATTCTGATCAAAGTAACTTATCTCACATTCATTTATTTGTATTTTTGCATCTTCTAACTTTATAGAATATTTGTAATGTGTAGTAAAAGTCGATATATAAATTCTACACAATAATTTTTCGACAGTATTAAATAACTCTTGATCCCTGAGTAACAGTTTTAATTCTTCAGGAACATCTTTAGGTATACACTCATGATGATCAGTAAATAATTTTATTACATCTGAATTACCTAATAAATTAGTATTGATAGTAAAATAATTACAAGAACAATCCCTTGATTTATTTTCTTTGATAACTTTACTATATGGTATCGATAAAATAAGAACTGATCCAATATTTTCATAACCATGATCAGATATATGTTTCATAACATCATTTTCAGTAAAAAATAATAGATGTGGACATAAAATACAACCAAATACATTTTCTGGTATTACTTTAAGAGTTATTTCAATTATTTCTTGTTCACAATTGTAACCAATACTTTTAAATATTTTAAAAAAGTATTTTATATTCAAATACTCAACAGCTATATCTTGTAAAGCACTTGAGTTGTGATTTTTATTACAATGTTTATTAATATGTAATTTTTCGTTAAACTGTTTATTATTGCAACTTCTGCACTGGTAGAAATATTTAGAGGTAATTGGAAGACTGTTGGTATTATTTTCTAATTTGTTATTGTTGATAGGAACTAATTTCTTATGCTCACTTAAACAATGTCTTATATAACTAGTTTCTGTTGAAAATGGGTTTGAACAAAATATACATTTATATATATTATCACATAATTTTGGCAACACAGATTTCATATAATTAGGATGATAAATTCTAATATGTTTTGATATTTTATGTGGTGTTTTAAAATAATTGTTACACACATCACATTTGTATGGCAATTTGTTCGATAAATCGATTTTATTATTAGATAACTGCCAATTTTGAGTAATTTTGTTTTCTACAATATTTATATATCCTAAATTATTATGTTTACGTAAATAATGTTCCACATATCTAGATTCTGATGGAGATAGTTGTGAACAAGTAACACATTTATCGATATTATTATATAAATTTGATAACATCGAACTAAGATAATCAGGATGTTTATTTTTAATATGTTTATGTACTTCAAATGTTGTTTCAAAATTATTTTTACATTTATCACACTTGTAAGACACTTTAGTTGGAATTAAATTTTGAATATTATCATTAGAATTTTTTATAATTACTTCAGGAACTAATTTATTATGTCTACTTATACAATGAGTGACATATTCGCATTCTGTAATAATTGATTTTGAACATAATACACAAATATAATGTTTACCATATGCACGTGGTAAAATAGATTTATAAAAATCTGGATGTGTATTTTTAAGGTGTATCGAGGTTTCACATGGTGTTTCAAATACACTTTTACATATATCACATTGGTATGAAAAATTTGTATTAAGTTCAGTTTGTGTATCTTCATTATTAAAAGATTTTAATTTTTTATGTTTTTTTAAACAATGTTCAACATATAAACGTTCTGATACCAATTCGCTTGAACAAAATGGACATTTATAATGATTTTTACATAAAGTTGGTATTATAGAATTAAAATAATCAAGATGGGTCTCTTTAATATGTATAAATAATAGAAATGGTGTTGTGAATGTATTTGAACATATATCACATTTATATTCATTCGAATTGGTTGTGGTAGAATTATTTACAATATGGGAGTCTATTTGATTCTGTGAATTTCCCAGTCTATTATGTACATTTAAACAATGTTTTCCATAAGCACGTTTAGTCCGTAATTGTTTTGAACAGAATACACATATAAATAAACTTGGTATGGCAGTTTTATAATAATTAGGATGGAAGTCTCTAATATGATTTAAAGTTCTACTTGCTGTTGTAAAAGTTTTTATACATACATCACATTTATAATAATTACTTTCTACAGTCACCAATTTAGATACATTTGGATTTTGTGAACTTTCTATAAAAGAATTATAATTTGTATTATATTGTATTTCTTCTGAATTACATGAAGATGTAGAAGGTTGATTCAAATATAATTCGTTTTCGGTATATTTAGGTACTTCCTCAATTTCTTCTTTGTGTTTATTAAAACTGTATAAAGGCATCATTGTCTGTTTCGTTGTATTTTTGTTGAGAATTATATTATACTCAGTATGGCATTCGAAATTTCGATTGTATATATTAGATACGATTCTAATTTTATCATTCCTATTTCTTTCAGAGCTAATTTCATATAATTTATTAGCTATAACTGGATTATTAAGTAAACTTTCTTTAAATTTCATTACATTACACGGACAAGTTAACAAATTACCCTTAGATTTAATTTCATCGTAAGCTATAACTGTTATTAATAGAAGTAATTCTCTATTAACACCATGTTGTGTAATATGTTCATTAAATTCATTATCAGAAAACATAATTGTATGTGGACACAAAAAACAGCTAAAAACAAATGTGGGTAAATGATTTAAAACTACATTAACTGTTTTAACATTATTTTGATCTGTATTTCTAAAAAAGTATTGAATTGTATAGTGTCGTTCAATATACTGAAGAGTATTTAAGTTGTGTTCGATGATGGTATGATCTTTTGCTGCTGTTTGGCTGTAAAAATAACCACCAAAAGTGCATAACTGACATGAGTAACAAAATAGGGAATCTGATGATTCGTTTTCTTGGATAGGACTGTTTATTTGGTTGAATAAACATCCTGAGGTTTGTATTTGTCCGTAGTGATTATTTGTATTTGTAGATGAATTTAAATCTTTGTAATTTGGTTTAGGTTGAATTGCTTCTAGAAGTAACTGAGCTTGTTTATAATTGATTGGATCTTTTACTGCTTGATTTTTTTCTAAACTATTTGTATCACTGGTTGCAAAATTGATTAAACTTTCTTTTGATTTGTTTTCTTCTAAGTTATTTGTGCGAGTAGATGATTTTATTTGGTTTAAATTTGTAGAACAGCTAGCTTTAAGATTATTTTCTTCAACAGAATTTGATACAATTTTGTTTACCTGATGTTTATACCAAAGGTGACTGTCTAATCCCTCTTTTAATCTAAAATACTTCAGACAGAGTTCACATTTATAATAGCTATTAATTATTGATTTTGGAAGTAGAGTATCGAGTATATCAAAATGGATTTTCATAATATGTTTATGTAATCTTAATACAGTTTTAAATTTATTTTTACATACATCACATCTGTGATATTTTTTATCTTTACCAGAATTTATTGAAGGTAACGGGTTTTCAATGTCCAATATTGTGTGAGCCACTACATTCTCAATATCATTAATTATATTTTTATTATTTGTAATAATTGAAATTTCTTCATCATTATTCAAAGTTGCTACAGATTCGATTTTTTCCAAATTACTTCTAGCAGTATATGTTTGATTTTCTTCTAGTTCATTTGAAATTGCTGAATAGCATTTTTCTCCTATATTATTTACACCAAATGCCTTAGAAGAACTTAAATCGCCTTCCTCATTAGTTGCATAAAATTTGTGTTTACTCAAATTGTGATTTAAATACTCAACTTCTGACTCAAAATTAATTTTACACAGTTCACATTTAAAATAAGTTTCTACTATGTATTTTGGTGGTAAGTTTTCTACATACTCATATCTGTTGTGGTCTGAATTTGGTAAAGGTTGAATTACTGCTGTATATAACTGAGTTTCTTTATAATTGATTGAATTTTCTACTGATTGATTTTCTTCCAAGATAATTGTGCTAGTAGATGGTTTTTTGTTGAGAATTATATTATACTCAGTATGGCATTCGAAATTTCGATTGTATATATTAGATACGATTCCAATTTTATCATTCCTATTTCTCTCAGTGCTAATTTCATATAATTTATTAGCTATAACTTGATTATTAAGTAGACTTTCTTTAAATTTCATTACGTTACATGGACAAGTTAACACATTACGCTTAGATTTAATTTCATCGTAAGCTATAACTGTCATTAGCAGAAGTAATTCTCTATTAATACCATGTTGTGTAATATGTTCACTAACTTCTTTATTAGAAAACAGAATTATATGTGGACACAAAAAACAACTATAAACGAACGTTGGTAAGTGATTTAAATCTACATTAACTTTTTTAATATTATTTTGATCTGTATTTCTAAAAAAGTATTTAATTTTATAGTGTCGTTCAATGTACTGAAGAGTATCTAAGTTGTGTTGTATAACAGTATGATCTTTTGCTGCTGTTTGGCTGTAAAAATAACCACCAAAAGGGCATAACTGACATGAGTAACTGAATTGGGAATCTGATGATTCGTTTTCTTGGATCGGTTTGCTTATTTCTACATTATTTACACTTTTTATTTTGTTGAATAAAGCTGATGATTCGTTTTCTTGGATAGGTTTGTTTACTTTAACGTTTTTTACACTTTTTATTTTTTTCAATAAGGTTTGTCTTGGTTTGTAGTGATTATTACTTAAATCATTATAATTATTCTGACAATATTCTACTAGTTTACTATGTGTACTAGAATGATATATATATTCAACTTCCGATTTGAAATATTTGAAACAAATTTTACACATGAACTCAGTATCCACCATGTATTTTGCTATTAAATTTTGTACTTCTCTAAAGTGTTGATTTCTAATATGTTTATATAATTCTTGTTCTGTTTCATATTTTTGACTACATATTTTACAGTTGTAATTACATAAGAGGTTCACTGTACAATCATATTTAACTTCTGGTTGTGTTTGTTGGAAATTAGTTGTACTTATATAATAATATATAATATTGTCATAATTTTTCGAGGTTGCTACAGACTCGATTTTTTCGATACTATTTATGCTTGTGGATGCTTGGTTTACTTCTAAATTGTTTGAAGTTATGACCGATTGCTTTTCTGGTATATTATTAACAAGAATTGCATCAGATGAACTTGAAGAACTATGTTTACTCAAATTATGATTTATATATTCAACTCCTGTCTCAAAATAAATCCTACAGAGCTCACACTTAAAATAAGTGTCTAGTATGTATTTTGGTAGTAGTTTTTCCACATCCTCATAATGTTTGCCTATAATATGATTGCATAATTGCTTTTCTGTTTCACACTTTTGGTTGCATACACTACAAACAGTTTTAGCTTTGGATTCTAGATTTCTATTATTTTCTTCTATATTATTTGTTTCACACGAATTTGATACAATTTTGTTTGTGGTATGTTTAAACAAAATGTGATTGCACAATTCCACATTTTCTTTAAAAAATTTGGGACACCTTTCACATTTATAATAGCTGCTAATTATAGATTTTGGTACGAGAGAGTCGAGTTTGTCATAGTGTTGTTTTAAAATATGATTATGTAATCCTAATACGCTTTTAAATATATTTTTACATACAGCACATCTGTGAAAATTTTGATTAACATTTAATACACTTGTATCAGTACTTGTATATATTTGTTCGTTACTATTTGTACTCGTAGATGAACTTAAATCTTTGTAGTTATTCTGATAAACATCTACTTCTTTACTGTGTGGGCTGGAATCGTTTTTTTCGATAATATTCTTGGTTGTAGATGTTTGGTTTACTTCTAAATTAATTAAAGTTGAAGTAAATTGCTTTTCTGGTATATCATTTAAAACAATTGCAGAAGAAGAACTTGAAGATAATTCGTTCTTATTTGCACAAACGTTGTGTATACTCAAATTATGGTTTGTATATTCAACTTCTAACTCAAAATATATCTTGCATAGCTCACATTTAAAGTAAGTGTCTACCATGTATTTTGGTATTATATTTTCTACATCATCATAGTGGTTGTCTCTAATATGACTACATAATTGCTTTACTGTTTCACACTTTTGGTTGCATACACTACAAATATGGTTACTCTTGGTTTCCGCTTTGGATTCTAGGTTTCTATTATTTTGTTCTACATTATTTTCTTCATAGGAATACGAATGTTTTGACCAATTGTGATTGTCTAATGCCTCCTTTAGTTTAAAAAATTTGGGACACCGTTCACATTTATAATAGCTATTAATTATAGATTTTGGTACTAGAGAGTCGAGTTTTTCAAAATGTATTTTTAAAATGTGATTATGTAATTCTAATACGTTTTTGAATATTATATTACATACACCACATTTGTGAGAATTTTTATTAATATTTAATACACTTGTATCAGTACTTGTATAGGATTTTATTTGTTCGTAACTATTTGTACTTGTAGATGAACTTAAATCTTTGTAGTCATTCTGATAAACATCTACTTCTTTACTGTGCGTACTGGAATTGTTTTTTTCGATATTATTCTTGTTTGTAGATGTTTGGTTTACTTCTAAATTAATTAAAGTTGAAGCAAATTGTTTTTCTGGTATATCATTTAAAACAATTGCAGAAGAAGAACTTGAAGATAATTCCTTATTATTTGCACAAACGTTGTGTTTACTCAAATTATGGTTTGTATATTCAACTTCTAACTCAAAATATATCTTGCATAGCTCACATTTAAAGTAAGTGTCTACCATGTATTTTGGTATTATATTTTCTACATCATCATAGTGGTTGTCTCTAATATGACTAAATAATTTCTTTACTGTTTCACATTTGTGGTTGCATACACTACAAATATGGTTACTTTTAGTTTCCTCTTTGGATTCTAGGTGTCTATTATTTTGTTCTACATTATTTTCTTCATAGGAATACGGATGTTTTGACCAATTGTGATTGTCTAATGCCTCTTTTAGTTTAAAAAACTTGGGACACCGTTCACATTTATAATAGCTATTAATTATAGATTTTGGTACAAGAGAGTCGAGTTTTTCAAAATGTATTTTCAAAATATGATTATGTAATTCTAATACGTTTTTTAATATAATTTTACATACATCACATTTGTGAGCATTTTTATTAACATTTAATATACTTGTATCAGAACTTGCATAAGTTTTTATTTGTTCGTAACTATTTGTACTTGTAGATGAACTTAAATCTTTGTAGTTATTCTGATAAACATCTATTTCTTTACTGTGTGTACTGCAATTGTTTTTTTCGATATTATGCTTGGTTGTAGAATTTGGTTTAGGTTGAATTGCGTCTAGAAGTAACTGAGATTGATCATAATTGATTGAATTTTTAACTGATTGATTTTCTTCTTTACCATTTACATCATTGGAAGTTGCAAATTTGTTAGGAGAATTATTTAAAATATGTGAGTCTATTTGATTCTGTGATACAACATTATTAGATTTAGTCATAGAAATATATTTTGTTGTAACAGCGGATTTTCCCAGTCTATTATGTACACTTAAACAATGCTCTGCATAACCACGTTTAGATGATAACCGTTTTGAACAAAATATACAAATAAACAAACGTGGTATGGCAGAGTGATAATAATTAGGATGAACTTCTCTAATATGGATTAAAGTTTTATTTACTGTTTTAAAAGAATTTATACATACATCACATTTATAATTATTACTATCCGCAGTCACCAATTTCGATACATTTGGATTTTGTAAACTGTCTGAATTTGATTGAAATTGTGTTTTTTCTCCTTCGATATTATATATACTTGTACACGCTTGGTTTTCTTCCAAATTATTTGACATTGTGGCACTGTGGATTTGTTCTTTAATATTTACACCAAATGCATCAAAAGAACTTGAAGAACTTTCTTGATTAGATGCACAAAAGTTCTGTTTACTCAAATTATGATTCATCCCTTCAACTTCTGACTCTATATTAGTTATCTCACAGTTACTTTCAGTTTTCGTTATGGATTCTTGGTTTCCATTACTTTCTGTTTGATCAATAGAAGTTGCAAAATATTTTCTATTTCCTGAATTTGTTGAAGGTTCAATTACTTCTGTAGGTAACTGAGTTTCCTTGTAATCAATTGAATCTTTTACTGATAGATTTTGTGATACAACAATATTAGATTTAGTCATAGAAATATATTTTGTTGTAACAGCGGACTTTCCCAGTCTATTATGGACACTTAAACAATGCTCTGCATAACCACGTGTAGATGATAATCGTTTTGAACAAAATACACAAATAAACAAACGTGGTATGGCAGAGTGATAATAATTAGGATGAACTTCTCTAATATGGATTAAAGTTTTATTTACTGTTTTAAAAGAATTTATACATACATCACATTTATAACTATTACTTTCTGCAGTCACCAATTTTGATACATTTGGATTTTGTAAACTGTCTGAATTTGTTTGACATTGTGTTTTTTCTCCTTCGATATTATATTTACTTGTACACGCTTGGTTTTCTTCAAAATTATTTGACAGTGTGGCACTGTGGATTTGTTCTTTAATATTTACAACAAATGCATCAAAAGAACTTGAAGAACTTTCCTTATTAGTTGCACAACAGTTCTGTTTACTCAAATTATGATTCATCCCTTGAACTTCTGACTCTATATTAGTTATCTTACAGTTACTTTCAGTTTTCGTTATGGATTCTTGATTTCCATTACTTTCTGTTTGATCAATAGAAGTTGCAAAATATTTTCTATTTCCTGAATTTGTTGAAGGTTCAATTACTTCTGTAGGTAACTGAGTTTCTTCGTAATTAATTGAATCTTTTACTAATAGATTTTCTTCTACACTAATTACATCATTGGAATTATTTAAAAGATGTGAGTCTATTTGATTCTGTGATACAACAGTATTAGATTTAGTCAAAGAAATATATTTTGTTATAACAGAGGAATTTCCCAGTCTCTTATGTACACTTAAGCAATGCTCTCCATAACCAATTTTAGTTGATAATTGTTTTGAACAAAATACACAAATAAATAAACTTGGTATGGCAGATTGATAATAATCAGGATGAACGTCTCTAATATGGATTAAAGTTCTATATGCTGTTTTAAAAGAATTTATACATACATCACATTTATAATAATTACTTTCTGCAATCACCAATTTTGATACATTTAGAGTTTGTAAACTGTCTGAATTTGTTTGAAATTGTGTTTTTTCTTGTTCGATATTATCTTTACTTGAAAACACTCGATTTTCTTCCAAATTATCTGAAATTATGGCACTGTGCTTTTCTTCTGTAATATTTACACCAAATGCATCAAAAGAACTCGAAGAACTTTCGTTATTAGTTGCACAAAAGTTCTGTTTACTCAAATTATAATCCATCCCCTCAACTTCTGACTCAATATTAATTACCCCAGAGTTACTTTCAGTTTTCGTTATGGATTCTAGGTTTCCATTATTTTCTGTTTTATCAATACAAGTCGCAAAATATTTGGTATCGTCTAAATTTGGTATAGGTTGAATTACTTCTATAATAGGTAACTGAGTTTCTTCGTAATTATTTGAATCTTGTACTGATAGATTTTCTTCTAAACTAGTTGCAAGTTTGGTAGGAGAATTATTTAAAATATGTGAGTCTATGTGATTCTGTGGTACAACAATATTAGATTTAGTCATAGAAATATATTTTGTTGTAACAGCGGACTTTCCCAGTCTATTATGTACACTTAAACAATGCTCTCCATAACCAAGTTTAGAATATAATTGTTTTGAACAAAATACACAAATAAATGAACTTGGTATGGCAGATTGATAATAATTAGGATGATCTTTTCTTATATGGATTAAAGTTTTAACTGCTGTTTTAAAAGAATTTATACATACATCACATTTATAATTATTACTTTCTGCAGTCAATAATTTTGATAAATTTGGAGATTGTAAACTGTCTGAATTTGTTTGAAATTGTGTTATTTCTTCTTCGATATTATTTTTACTTGCAAACGCTTGGGTTTCTTCCAAATTATTTGAAATTGTGGCACTGTGCTTTTGTTCTACACCAAGTGCATCAAAAGAACTTGAAGAAGTTTCCTGATTAGATGCACAAAAGTTCTGTTTACTCAAATTATGATTCATCCCTTCAACTTCTGATTCGATATTAGTTATCTCACAGTTACTTTCAGTTTCCGTTATGGATTCTAGGTTTCCATTATTTTCTGTTTTATCAATACAAGTCGAAAAATATTTGGTATCGTCTAAATTTGGTATAGGTTGAAAAACTTCTGTAGGTAACTGGGTTTTTTCATAATTCATTGAATCTTTTACTGATAGATTTTCTTCTAAACTAGTTGCAAGTTTGGTAGGAGAATTATCTGTTCTTGAAACGAGATTTCCCAGTCTGTTATGGACACTTAAACAATGCACTCCATAACCACGTTCAGTTGATAATTGTTGTGAACAAAATACACATATAAATAAACTTGGTATGGCAGATTGATAATAATTAGGATGAACTTCTCTAATATGGATTAAAGTTCTAACTGCTGTTTTAAAAGAATTTATACATAGATCACATTTATATTTATTACTTTCCGCAGTCACCAATTTAGATACATTTGGATTTTGTAAACTGTCTATAAAAGAATTATAATCGTCTGACTTTGTTTGAAATTGTGTTTCTTCTGTATTGTATGGTTGGATTTTATATGACGATGTAGAAGGTTGACTGTCTTGTAAATTCAAAGATAGTTCCTTTTCAGTATATTTAGTTGCACAAAAGTTCTGTTTACTCAAATTATGATTCATCCCTTCAACTTCTGACTCTATATTAATTATCTCACAGTTACTTTCAGTTTTAATTATGGATTCTAGGTTTCCATTACTTTCTGTTTTATCAATATAACTCGCAAAATATTTGGTATTGTCTGAATATGGTAAAGGTTGAATTACGTCTGTAGGTAACTGAGTCTCTTTATAATTATTTGAATCTTTTACTGATAGATTTTCTTCTAAACTATTTATATCATTGAAAGTTGCAAGTTTGGTAGAAGAATTATTTAAAATATGCGAGTCTATTTGATTCTGTGATACAACAGATTTAGTCAAAGAAATATCTTTTGTTGTAACAGCGGAATTACCCAGTCTCTTATGTACACTTAAACAATGCTCTCCATAACCAATTTTAGATGATAATTGTTTTGAACAAAATACACAAATAAATAAACTTGGTATGGAAGATTGATAATAATCAGGATGAACGTCTCTAATATGGATTAAAGTTCTATATACTGTTTTAAAAGAATTTATACATACATCACATTTATAATTATTACTCTCTGCAGTCACCAATTTCGATACATTTCGAGTTTGTAAACTGTCTGAATTTGTTTGAAATTGTGTTTCTTTTGAATTATATGGTTGGATTTTATATGACGATGTAGAAGATAAATCCTTTTCAGTATAATTAGGTACTACATATGCGTGTTTATTAAAACTGTATAATGGCATTTGTGTCTGTTTCGTTGTATTTTTGTTAAGAATTATATTATACTCAGTATGGCATTCGAAATTTCGATTGTATATATTAGATACGATTCTAATTTTATCATTCCTATTTCTCTCAGAGCTAATTTCATATAATTTATTGGCTATAACTGGATTATTAAGTAGACTTTCTTTATATTTCATTACGTTACACGGACAAGTTAACAAATTACCCTTAGATTTAATTTCATCGTAAGCTATAACTGTTATTAATAGAAGTAATTCTCTATTAACACCATGTTGTGTAATATGTTCATTAAATTCATTATCAGAAAACAGAATTGTATGTGGACACAAAAAACAACTAAAAACAAACGTTGGTAAATGATTTAAAACTACATTAACTGTTTTAACATTATTTTGATCAGTATTTCTAAAAAAGTATTTAATTGTATAGTGTCGTTCAATATACTGAAGAGTATTTAAGTTGTGTTCGATGACGGTATGATCTTTTGCTGCTGTTTGGTTGTAAAAATAACCACCAAAAGTGCATAACTGACATGAGTAACAGAATAGGGAATCTACTGATTCGATTTCTTGGATAGGACTGTTTATTTGGTTGAATAAACATTCTGAGGTTTGTATTTGTTCGTAGTGATTATTTGTATTTGTAGATGAATTTAAATCTTTGTAATTTGGTTTAGGTTGAATTGCTTCTAGAAGTAACTGAGCTTGTTCATAATTAATTGGATCTTTTACTGATTGATTTTTTTCTAAACTATTTGTATCACTGGTTGCAAAATTGATTAAACTTTCTTTTGATTTGTTTTCTTCTAAGTTATTTGTGCAAGTAGATGATTTTATTTGGTTTAAATTTGTAGAACAGCTAGTTTTTACATTATTTTCTTCACCAGAATTTGAAACAAGTTTGGTTTTTGGATGTTTAGACCACATGTGATTGTCTAATCCCTCTTTTAATTTAAAAAACTTGGGACACCGTTCACATTTATAATAGCTATTAATTAAAGATTTTGGTAGTAGATAGTCGAGTTTTTCAAAATGTATTTTCAAAATATGATTGTGTAATGCTAATGCAGTTGTAAATTTATTTTTACATGCATAACATCTACGAGAATTTGGATTAAAATTTAATAGCTCTGTATCAGAATTTATTGGAGGTAATGGGTTTTTAATGACCAATTGTGTATGAGCCACTACATTCCCAACAACATTAAAATTTGCATCTTCTATTATATTTTTATTACTTGTACTTGCTGCGGACTCGTTTTTTTCTAAATCACTTCTTTCGGTATATGCTTGGTTTTCTTCTAAATCATTTGAAATTGTAGAAGAGCATTTTCCTCCAATATTATTTACACCAAATGCCTCAGAAAATCTTAAATAACCTTCCTCATTAGTTGCATAAAATTTGTGTTTACTCAAATTGTGATTTAAATACTCAACTTCTGACTCAAAATTAATTTTACACAGTTCACATTTAAAATAAGTGTCTACTATGTATTTTGGTGGTAAGTTTTCCACATCCTCATATCTGTTATCGTCTGAATTTGGTAAAGGTTGAATTACTTCTGTATGTAACTGAGTTTCTTTATAATTGACTTTATAATTTAAATCATTGGAAGTGGCAATACTATTTAAACTTTCTCTGAATTTATTTTCTTCCAAGTAACTTGTGCTAGTAGATGGTATTATTTGGTTTAAATTTGTAGAACAGCTAGCTTTTATATTATTTTCTTCACACGAATTTGATACAATTTTGTTTACAGGATGTCTAGACGAAATGTGATTGTCCAATCCCTCTTTTAATTTAAAAAATTTTGAACACCGTTCACATTTATAATAGCTATTAATTATAGATTTTGAAAGTAGAGTATCGAGTTTTTCAAAATGTATTTTCAAAATATGATTATGTAAATTGAATTGGGTTTTAAATATAACTTTACATACATCACATCTGTGAGAAGTTTCATCAAAATTTAATAAATTTAACGAGTTATCAATTTCCAATGGTGTATAAGCCACTGCATTTTCAACAGCATTAAAATTTGCATCCTCTATTATATTTTTATTACTTGTACTGATTAAAACTTCATAATTAGGTGAAGTTGGTGCAGACTCAATTTTATCAAAATTATTCCTACTTGTATACGCTAGATTTTCTTCAAAATTATTTGAATTTGTGGCACATTGCTTTTCTCGTTTATTTTTCACAACAAACGTCTCAGAAGAACTTAAAGAACCTTCATGATTAGTTGTACAAAAGTTCTGTTTACTCAAATTATGATTCATCTCTTCAACTTCTGACTCTGTATTAATTATCTCACAGTTACTTTCATTTTTCGCTATGGATTCTAGATTTGCATTACTTTCTGTTTGATCAATAGAAGTTGCGAAATATTTCGTATTGTCTAAATTTGTTGTAGGTTGAATTACTTCTGTATGCAACTGAGTTTCTTGATAATCAATTGAATCTTTTACTGATTGATTTTCTTCTAAACTATTTACATCACTGGATGTTACAAAATTGACTGAACTGCCTTTTGATTTGTTTTCATCTAAGTTACTTGCGCTAGTAGACCGTTTTATTTGATTAAGATTTTTAGGAGAACAGATAGCTTTTATATTATTTTCTTCACACGAATTTGATAGAATTTTGTTTACCGGATGTTTATGCGAAATGTGATTGTCTAATCCCTCTTTTAATTTAAAAAACTTTGAACACCGTTCACATTTATAATAGCTATTAATTATATATTTTGGAAGTAGAGTATCGAGTTTTTCAAAATGTTTTTTCAAAATATGATTGTGGAAATTGAATGTGGTTTTGAATATAGTTTTACATAAATTACATCTGTGCGAATTTTCATTAAAATTTAATAGATTTGAATCAGAATTTGGTAAAGTTAAAGAATTATTATCAATGTCCAATTGTGTATGATCCACTACATTCTTAATAGCATTAAAATTTGCATCTTCTATTATATTTTTATTACTTGTACTCATTAAAATTTTTTCATAATTATTCAAAGATGTTACAGACTCGATTTTTCTAAAATTATTTTTACCTTCTTGATATTCTTCTAAATCACAAGAATTTGATACAATTTTGTTCAGAGGATGGTTATACAAAATGTGATAGTGTAATCCCTCTTTTTCGATAAAATACTTGGCACACCTTTCACATTTATAGTAGCTATTAATTATAGATTTTGGTAATAGAAAGTCCAGTTGTTCAAAGTGTACTTTCACAATATGTCTATGTAATCTCATTGCTGTTTTAAATTTAACATTACATACAGGACATTTGTGAGAATTTTGATTAAAATTTAATAGATCTGTATCAGAATTTGTTAAAGTTAACGAGTTATCAATGTCCAATGGTGTATGATCTATTACATTCTCAACAGAATTAAAATTAACATCTTCTTTAATTTTATTGGTTGTACTAAAAGAAATTTCTTCATAATTATTCAAAGTTGCTGAAGACTCGATTTTTTCGATATTATTTTTACTTGTAATTGCTTGGTTTTCTTCCAAATTATTTGAAATTGTGGCACAGTGCTTTTGTTCACCAAATGCATCAAAAGAACTTAAAGAACTTTCTTCATTAGTTGCACAAAAGTTCTGTTTACTCAAATTATGATTTATCTCTTCAACTTCTAACTCTGTAGTAATTATCTCACAGTTATTTTCATTTTTAGCTATGGATTCTAGATTTGCAGTACTTTCTGTTTGATCTATAGAAGTTGCAAAATATTTCGTATTGTATGAATTTGTTGTAGGTTGAATTACTTCTGTATGTAACTGAGTTTCTTCATAAACAATTGAATCTTTTACTGATTGATTTTCTTCTAACCTATTTACATCACTGGAAGTTGCAAAATTGATTGAACTTTCTTTTAATTTGTTTTCTTCTAAGTTACTTGCGCTAGTTGACGGTTTTATTTGGTTAAGATTTTTAGGAGAACGGCTAGCAGTTACATTATTTTCTTCACACGAATTAGATACAATTTTGTTTACCAGATGTTTATACGAAATGTGATTGTCTAATCCCTCTTTTAATTTAAAAAACTTTGAACACCGTTCACATTTATAATAGCTATTAATTATAGATTTTGGAAGTAGAGTATCGAGTTTTTCAAAATGTTTTTTTAAAATATGATTGTGTAAATTGAATGTGGTTTTAAATATTGTTTTACATAAATCACATCTGTGAGAATTTTCATTAAAATTTAATAGATTTGAATCAGAATTTGGTAAAGTTAAAGAGTTACCAATGTTCAATGGTGTATGATCCACTACATTCTCAACAGCATTAAAATTTGCATCTTCTATTATATTTTTATTACTTGTACTCATTGAAATTTCTTCAGAATTATTCAAAGATGCTACAGACTCACTTGAGATTGTGGCAACTAGCTTTTCTCGTATTTCATTTACAACAAAAGCTTCAGAAGAACTTAAAGAACCTTTCTGATTAGTTGCACAAACATTCTGTTTAATCAAACTATTATTCATCTCTTCAACATCTGACTCTATATTATGATTCATCCCTTTAACTTCTGACTCTATGTTAACTATCTCACAGTTACTTTGATTTTTCGCTATGGCTTCTAGGTTTCCATTACTTTTTGTTTTATCAAAAGAAAAGTATTTCGTATTGTCTGAATTTGGGGTAAGTTGAATTACTTCTGTAGGTAACTGAGTTTCTTCATAATTAATTGAACCTTTTACTGATTGATTTTCTTCTAAACTATCAATATCATTGGAAATTGCAAAACTGTGTAAACTTTCATCAGATTTGTTTTCTTCTAAGTTACTTGTGCTAGTAAACGGTTTTATTTGGTTTAAACTTGTTGAAGAGGAGCTAGCTTTTACATTATTTCCTTCACAAGAATTTGATACAATTTTGTTCAGAGGATGTTTAGACAAAATGTGACTGTGTAATCCTGCTTTTTCTTTAAAAAGCTTGGGACACATTTCACATTTATAATAACTATTAATTATAGATTTTGGTACTAGAAAGTCAAGTTTTTCAAAGTGTATCTTTAAAATATGTCTATGTAATCTAAATGCAGTTTTAAATGTAACATTGCATACAGGACATATTATGTAAGAACTTTTATTAAAAATTAATACATTTGAATCAGAATTTGTTAAAGTTAACGGATTATCAATGTCCAATGGTGTATGAGTCACTACATTCTCAACTGCATTAAAATTTGCATCTTCTATTATATTTTTATTACTTGTACTGATTGAAATTTCTTCATAATTAGTTGAAGTTGCTTCAGACTCCATTTTTTCGAAATTACTACTACTTGTATATGCTTGGTTTTCTTCCAAATTATTTGATTTTGTGATATAGTGCTTTTCTTGTATACTATTTACAACAAATATCTCAGAAGATTTTGAAGAACCTTCCTGATAAGTTGCACAAAAGTTCTGTTTACTCAAATTATGACTTATATATTCAACTTCTGACTCTATATTAATTCTCTCACAGTTACTTTCATTTTTCGCTATGGCTTCTAGGTTTCCATTACTTTCTGTTTTATCAAAAGAATTTGAAAAGTATTTCGTATTGTCTGAATTTGGTGTAGGTTGAATTACTTCTGTAGGTAACTGAGTCTCTTCATAACTAATTGAATCTTTTACTGATAGATTTTCTTCTAAGCTATTTACATTATTGGAAGTTGCAAAACTGTTTAAACTTTCATCAGATTTGTTTTCTTCTAAGTTACTTATGCTAGTAGATGGTTTTATTTGGTTTAAATTTGTGAAAGAACAGTTTTCTTCTACATTATATTCTTCACACGAGTTAAATACAGTTTTGGTTTTCGTGTGTTTAGACAAAATGTGATTGCATAATCCCACATTTTCTTTATAAAACCTGGGACATTTATCACATTTATAATAGCTATTAATTATAGATTTTGGTACTAAAGAGTCGAGTTTTTCAATGTGTTTTTTCGAAATATGTTTATGTAAACTGAATTCGGTTTTAAATTTATCATTACATACAGCACATCTGTAAAATTTTGAATTACAATTTAATAAATATGTATCAAAATCTGTTGAAGTTAACCAGTTTTCAATGTGTGTATGATCCACTAAATTTTCAAGAGCATTAAAATTTGTATCTTCATTATTATTCAAAGATGTATCTGCTTGGTTTTCTTCAAAATTATTTGATGTGACACAGTGGTTATCTCGTATATTATTACCAACAGATATCTCAGAAGAACTTGAAGAATCTTCCTGATAAGTTGAACAAAAGTTCTGTTTACTCAAATTATGATTTATATATTCAACTTCTGATTCTGCATTAATTATCTCATAGTTACTTTCACTTATCGCTATAGCTTCTAGGTTTTCATTATTTTCTGTTTTATCAATACAAGTTGGAAAATATTTGGTATTGTCTGAGTTTGGAGTGCTTTGGTAAGTAAAAGAGCAGTTTGCTTCTACGTTATTTTCTTCACATGAATTTGATAGAATTTTGTTCACTGGATGTTTTGACCAAATATGATTGTCTAATTCCTCTTTTAATTCGAAAATCTTCGGACACCGTCCACATTTATAATAGCTATTAATTATAGATTTTGGTACTACAGACTCGAATTTTTCAAAGTGTTTTTTTAAAATATGTCTAAGTAACCTGAATGTGTTTCTCAATTTATTTCTACATACAGGACATTTGCGAGAATTTTTATTAAAATTTAAAAGATTTGTATCAGAACTTGTTGAAGGTAAAGACTTTTCAATTCCCAATGGTGTTTGATCTACTAAACTCTCAACTGCATTAAAATTTGTATATTTTATTATATTTTTATTATTCGAAGCTGCTACAGGCTCAACGGTTTCAAAATGTGGTGTATTTTGAATTACTTCTGTAAATAACTGAGTTTCTTCAAAATTGATTGAATCATGTTTTAACCGATATTCTTCTAAACTTATAGCGTTGGAAGTTGCAAAATTGATTAAACTTTCTTTTGATTTGTTTTTATCCAAGTTACTAGTAAACGGTTTGATTTGGTTTAAATTTGCAAAAGAGCAGTTTGCTTTTACATTATTTTCTTCCCACCAATTATTTTTCCTTTCAATTTGATCAATAGAAGTTACACAATATTTCGTATTCTCTGAATTTGTTGTAGGTTGAATTACTTCTGTATGTAACTGAGTTTCTTCATAAACAATTAAATCTTTTACTGATTGATTTTCTTCTAACCTATTTACATCACTGGAAGTTGCAAAATTGATTGAACTTTCTTTTAATTTGTTTTCTTCTAAGTTACTTGCGCTAGTTGACGGTTTTATTTGGTTTAGATTTTTAGGAGAACGGCTAGCAGTTACATTATTTTCTTCACACGAATTAGATACAATTTTGTTTACCAGATGTTTATACGAAATGTGATTATCTAATCCCTCTTTTAATTCAAAAAAACTCGGGCACTGTTCACATCTATAATAGCTATTATTAATTATAGATTTTGGTACTAGAGAGTCGAATTTTTCAGCGTGTATTCTTAAAATATGCCTATGTAATCTGAATGGGGTTCTGAATTTAATTTTACATACAGGACATTTGAGAGAATTTTTATTATAATTTAAAAGATTTGTTGAAGGTAAAGACTTTTCAATGCCCAATGGTGTTCGATCTACTAAACTCTCAACTGCATTAAAATTTGTATATTGTATTATATTTTTATTATTCGAAGCTCCTATAGGCTCAACGGTTTCAAAAGTTGGTGTAGGTTGAATTATTTCTGTAAATAACCGATATTCTTCTAAACTATTTATAACATTCGAAGTTTCAAAACTGTTTTCAGATTTGTTTTCTTTTATGCTACTTGTGCAAGTAGGCGGTTTTATTTGGTTTAAATTTGTAGAAGAACATCCAACTTTTACATCATTTTCTTCACACGAATTTGATACAATTTTGGTGTTTCCCCGATGTTTAGACGAAATGTGACTGTCAAATCCCGATTTTTCGATAAAATACTTGGCACACCATTCACATTTATAATAGCTATTAATTACAGATTTTGGTAGTAGAGAATCAAGTTTGTCAAAGTGTACTTTCAAAATATGTTTATGCAATTTGAATACGCTTCTACATCTATTTTTACATAAAGCACATTTGCGAGAATTTTGTTTAAAATTTAATAGATTTGTATCAGAATTTATTGAAGGTAACGAATTTTCAATATCCATTGGTGTATGATTCTCAACAGCATCTTTTATTACATTTCCATCAAACTTTAAAGTATAATTATAGTGAGCTTTAAATTGATTTTTGTATATAATAAATAATAACATTTCAGTGCAATTAAAAGTTTTCTGTAATGAAATTTTGAGATTTTTATCATCATCATATTTATGTATACTATTAAAGTATTCCTCAATAGTTCTCGTAACGTTTGATTTAGAAAGTAAATCTTGATCAAATATTAAACACTTACAAATACACTTAATGGAACAATTATTTTTAAAGATTTTTTTATAAGGCACTGATACAATTATTGCTTCAGCATTATTTGTATTAAAATTATGATAAGATAAATGCTGTTCAATATCTTTTTCAGTAAAAAGTATCTCATGTGGACATAATATACAAGCAAATATATCATTTGGTAATAATGTAACAGTTTTTTCAATATCTATTATTTCATGGACGCGATAATGCACAGCATCAATTACATCAAAGAAATAATCGCAATTATAAAATTTATTTACGTCCAAAAGTTGATTGGTTAAATGTTTATTTTTATAATGACTCATTAATCTTGTTTTATTGATATAAATTTTTGAATTTGAACATTTATTGCATTTATACGAAAATTTGTTTGCAACTTTCGGTAAATGAGGATGTATGTCCGCTTTAGATTTACCTTCTCCAGCAATTATACAATACTCAGAATGATTTTCAAAATTTAGTTTATACATTTTCCTAATAATTTTTTCTGTATCATTTACATTTATATTAGTATTTACTTTTAGTTTTTTTACACAATATTGGTATAATGTATCAGCAATAATCGGAATATTTAGTATACTTTCTTTAAATTTCATAACATTACATGGGCATTTTAACTTGTTTTTTTTAATTTGAAGTTCATTACTAGATACATTTGTTATTAAAAGCTGTAATTCAGTATTAGTAAAACCGTGCTGTGTAAGATGTTCATTAATTTCAACATCAGAAAATAGAATTAAATGTGGACATAAAAAACAAGCATGAACATAGATTGGTAACTTTTTCAAAAATACATCATATGTTTTTATTTGATCACTATACCTGTAGTTATTACGGCTCCTAAAAAAATATTCAATTTTATAATACCTTTCAATATTCTTAAGAGACTGTATGTTGTGTTTAATGATATTATGATTTTCTGCTTCTTCTGGTGAGAAAAAATAAACATCAGACGTACATAACTGGCAATTATAACAAAACTTATCATCATGGAAAGTTTTAAAGTAATTTTCTTCGAAGTTAGTTGTTGAGCTTGTACATGATTTAGTTTCTTCATCAGGTGCAAATTCTTCATTAGATTTATAAACTTCCATCATTTTATTACTTCTACCTAAAGTACAATCAATTTCAAATTTTGGCATAAAATGGTCATTAATTGTTTAAATAATGTTTTCGTTTTTAAATTTACAGGTACACTTGGTCAAAACAGTCTCCGTACACGACGTAGTTTTTAATCAAATTAACTCTATATCAGTTTCTAAATTGAATTAATGTTTTTTTGCTTTTCAAAATGTAATGGACACTATAAAATGAATATAAAATATTTGGAATACTTAAAATATTTTTATTTTTAAACCATTACGTGATTTAGCAAAACTAGCCTAAAATTACATAAAATAGTCTTCGTACAGTAACACAAAACATTTAAATTCTAAACTTTTCCTAAATTTAATATTTTGTACGTTCTATCATTAACCTTAATTACAGTTCTTAGTCGATTTGGCATGCTGGAGTCAAACTTCCTTGTCACTTTCACTGTATTAAAGTTTTTAGAGCTTCTTTGCTTGATACATCATATTTCCGTATGCGGGCCTTAATTCCTCCCTTTATTTGTTACCATTTACTTATAATATAATTGTAATTTTAGTATTATCATGTATGTAAATTGTACAGTTCTATTTTGGTGATAAATAAAAAATTTATTCTATTCTAGTCTAAGTGCTCTATATTATAAATCATCCATTTACGAACTCTGTTTGCACTTTTTTAGATCCAAGGTTTAAACTTGTGAGTTTCAAAAGTGAATCTGATAAGACAATCATTGAAAAACATTGACAAGAGCTAATGGTTAATATTATTAAAAAAAAATTCCTCCGCTGATGATAACAGTGATCAATCCACGTCTGCTAAAAGCGAGGTTAGGGAGAGCATTTGGAGAAAAGTAGACATGCTTATTCAAGAATCTAAAACTTTCGATACTCCTGTATCTAAGCAATAAGAGAATTGCAGTTATATTTAGAAGATGAAATGTTCTAAGCAATAAGAGAATTGCAGTTATATTTAGAAGATGAAATGTTACCCGGAAGATCAAGTAGTTGTCAGTGGAATAATCCCGCAGAATGATGGAGACAACATTCAAAGATGTATCCTGTCTCGGCAGAAATCTGTTGCACAAAGTGCAATATAGTAATGACTTCGGTTCCGTGTGAACAATTACTTTCCAAAAAGTTACATTATTAATAAAAGAAGAAATCGACTATGGAGTTCTAAAGTAGGGCAACTCATATTTTTGAATGCTAATTTATATTTTTAATTTTGGTGTTATTTGTTACTAACAAAATAACGGATTTTATGTTTCTTTTTAATTGTTTTTCTTATTTATTTGTTAAATTACTTATAACATATGTTTGCTTTCGTTGCAAATATGTAGCTTAAAAGTATTCTTTATGTTGCTTCAATCTTCAATTTCTTGCACAATAAATGATTTTATATTTGTATTTTTTTACGTCTTCGATCTGATAACGATCCCAAAAACGGATTCGAAGAAATCAGAAATCGGAGAATCGGACTTTTTTTATGCTTACTTTTTAATTCCTATACTAGGTACTTACTTGCCGTTTTTGTTTATTAATTATTTCAAGACTTGCTAACTATAACAAACAATAGCAGACTACTACGACAACTAATATACAAAATTTATGGAAAAAAATATTAGAAAAAACCAATAGTATACGGAGACTTTTTTGACTATATACATCACACTGATACTAGCCTTTTTTTGCTTTAAGTTGAGATTGTAGATTTTTAACTTCTTCCATTCTTTGAACGACACTTGGTATCTTATGTGAGTGTAACTCAATAAACTTAACTTCCTCTTTGTTTGGATTGGCATTTCCATTGTTCTGTATTAAACTAGCAGTTCCATTAGAATGATGTTTCAGATTGTGGTTTTCTTTTGCAGCCTTACTCGTGAAAATTTTGTTGGGGCATTTTGTACATCCCAGAAATACTCTTTCTGACATTTTTGTTATCTCATACAAACATTTTTATGACTTGCAACTGATTGAATCGAAATACTACGTGTTTTAAGAACTTTGACCAGTAAAATGTTAACGGTTTGACTTGACATGACATTCATAAGATATTTAAAATTTTATGACTTTTACTTATAGATTATACAGTTACAAAACTCATAAGCAAAATTGAATTTATTTGAATTAATAAGAAATAAATTGTTTTATTTAAAAAATATTAAAATAGTAAATAGTTCATTTTTTATTAATGAAATGCTTATTTAATTATAATTTTCAAATAAAATCTTTGATGGTTGGCTTATTTACACAAATGTAATAGTCTCAAACTTAAACGTCAAAGTATTGATCTTTTATCAAAAATTTATAAATAAATACGTATAAAAGTCATTTCCAACAATAAAAATGTGTTTAAGTGATAATTCTCCTATTTTATGGTGTTATTCAAAATAGAGTGATATCATATTTTCAAAGGAGTTAAAAAATGTAATTACTTATTGATTGAAAATGGGAAGGAAATGTGCAGTTCCACATTGTTACATAGGATACAGAAAATGTGTGGATAAAGCTGCCCTATATAAAGTTCCTGATGATGATTTTTTTCTTAGTAAATGGAATGAGGCAATAGCCAGGGAAGATCGACCAATAACACCAAAAGATTACGTTTGTGAAAAGCATTTTAAAGATGATGATATACTTAGAAAACGGATAATAAAAGATGTAGAAGTAAGTAAGTCTATAAGATCATGCGACTGTCTATCTGGCGAATATAGCGTACGCTAAACCCCGAAGCGTACGCGAATAATTGAAAAAGGCGAGGGTGGAAAACTTTAGCGTACGAGCTTAATTTAGCGCACGCGAAAACTATCCGCACTTTTCGCCCTCGCCTTTTTCCAATTATTTGCGTACGTTTGGGATATGTTCGCATAGGCTAATAATTGTCCGAAATTCGCATATGCTTCGATATTTCGCATACTTTATATTCGCCGAATAGATAGTCCCATAAAATTATATCTCGTACTAATTATTAATTTTCATTTTTTAGGAAGTATATCAACGACCAAGACTTAAACCTGATGCCATACCTTCAGTATTTCCTGATTTTCCAGAATTTATTTTAAAGATGACCAAAAAACGCAGACGAACTGATATTCCTGTTTTTGATAATAATTTAAAGGTTCAGGATAATGTTTTTATCAAAAAAGAACCTGAAGAAATAAAAACAGAAATTTGCGAAAAAGATGAACAAACATGTATATATAATGATGAAATTAATATTAAAACCGAAGTTATTAAGACTGAAGATGTACGCGATGAAGATGAATATGATTCTACTGGGTAGTACTTTCTTGTCTTTAATATACATGATACTTTATATTAATTTATAATTTTTTAGAGTAAAAATATATAAATGTAATGAGTGCGACTATAAGAGTAAATTTGCTCATAATATAAAAACGCATCAGATTAAACATCAATCAGGAGACGAAGCTTATATAAATTGTGAATTCTGTACCGATTATAAAACCAAATGGGAAACAACTTACCTGAACCATATGAAACACAAACACAATATATTTTTAAAAGACTTCTACAAATGCCCACTTTGTTCATTTAAAACCAAAAGTAAAAATTTTCTTTCAAAACATTGTGAATATCAACATAAAAATGATACAAATACAGAAAATCAATTTAAATGTGAAGTTGATGGTTGTTTGTATCAAACTTACTCTAAAACTCTATTAGGGATACATGATCTTACTCACAATAAACATAATCATAATTCCGGAAATAATTATGATTGTGATATATATAATAATAGTATCAAAGAGGTACCAGATCAGCTAGTATTGGAAAAGCCACAAGTTCAAGATTTTTATTTAATTACCATTAAACAAGAACATGAGTCGTAAATATTTATTTATTTGTATTTATTTAATGTTTATTTTTTATTTAGAGTTTTTAATATTGTTTAATTTTTTTAAGTTTATAGAACGCTTAGTATGTTAAGTTAATAAAACATCAGTTTTCAGGTATACGTTGCCAAAAATATAGTTTCTTTAAAATTTGTACTTTTATTTCGAAATAGTGGACTAGGTTTTATTTCAAAACTTATATAACTTAACCAGGCGAATTTCGTACCGCCTAATTTACGAGCCATTCCTTCAGATTTGGCAACACTTAATAATAGGAGGGTGCCAAATCAAGAATAAGTAGTATGATGAAAAACACGTTTATGTTCCGCATATAGGATTGTTTCTTACTGCTTTAATTAGATCAATAATGCACACTAATATTTGCTATTAGTAGTTTTACCTTTCCCAAGATACTCAATTCAAATTTTGCCCTTGAAATCTCAAAATACAGGAATCCAGTAGTAGGTTTTATTAATCGACTTCAAAAGTTCAAAGGATTTTGCTTTATAAATTCCATACGCTGCTGAGAATTGGTAAGACCATCATCAACTCAAACCATTTTATGGACTTAATTTTTACTGTGACATCAAACATTGTTTTTCTGATTTATTATTCGTTTTTTTCGTGTTTATTTTTTCTTATCTTTTCACAATAAGTTTTTTTTTAATTAAGGATGTCCTCGTAGGTATGGACCTAAATACAAATGTACCGAGAACATCTATTGGGGCAGAAGAGAAAATTTAATAATTTGGGATTTAAAGACCTGTAAGTTAGGACTAGTGGGGAAGACGTGAGAAGGTAAGGAGTTCCACAATCTTGAGACCCTGGGGTGCATGGAGTTGGCACGTCGCGTTGCTCTGGCTGGTCTGACAAGTGGAGGCATTATAGAGCGGAGTTCTTTTGAGCAAAATCCGTTTATGTATCGGTAAAACAAGGAAAGATTAGCCATTGCTCTTCGGTGGGATAATGGGGCAAGGTTTTTGGTGATACTGGTGTCGTTTATTAGTCAAACTGCTCTTCTCTGTATTGCATCAAGAACTCCGAGCCTTGACGGAGCCGCCGAACCCCATACATGCGAGCAGTATTCAAGATTAGGTCGTATTTGGGCTTTGTAAAGAGTAGCTAAGTTGGATGGAGAAAAATATTTCCGTGCTCTAAACAGAAAGCCTAATTTCTTTCTTGCTGCAGTTGCTATGGATGCAATATGTTCGTTCCATAGTAAGTGCTGGGAGATCGTTATGCCAACCAGCGTAATGAAGTCCCCGCTACCAGTGTCTGATCGTTGATTGTAATGGATGAGTCGCATGTTTGCCTCTTGTTGGATAGGCAACATTGTCTTTGTCTTGGAAGCGTTGAAGTTAACAAGATTCTTTCTTCTCCACTCGTCTACAATTCTGAAATCTTGATTGAGAGAAGCCGTTGTGGATCTTCTGTCCTCTTCCAGAATATCTAGAGGTATGGGACGGTTGTGCGCTTTGCTACAGTGTAGGTTGTTATAATCTGAAAAACCATGTATCGGGTTATTAGTGACTTCTAGTAGATTATTAATGTGTAATAAGAATAGAGTAGGAGCTAGAGCCGATCCTTGGGGAACTCCAGCGTTGATCTTGTAGAGGTTGGAAGAATGTCCATCTACAGCAACTTGGATGTGCCTGTTGGAGAGAAAGTTGGATATCCACCTGCAAAGATTTTGTGAGAGTCCGTATGAAGGCAGTTTGTTCAAAAGAGCTGCATTCCATCTATCCTTATTTCAAATTTCATTCCACACCGTTCAGCCATTTTGGCGTGATTGAGTGACAAATGTGATGATTTGCTTATAATAAAACTAAAGTAAATATATCCCGTTTATCCAGTTCCCGTGGGATAAAAAGTAGCTTATGTGTTATTCCAGACCATTATTTACTTCTGTTGCAAATTTCATCCCGATCCTTTCAGCCGTTTTAACGTGATTGGGTAAAGAAGTCAATAGATGTTATTATTCCACAAAGAAGCTATCATAGACAAATTATCTCTGAAAGCTATAGAGAATATTTAAATACATTCTTTCGCATTTATATTATTAGTAAGATATATATTGTCATAAAGAAATGTAAAAAACAATGTAAACAAGAATTTGGTAAAAAAAATGTATAAACTCATATAATGTTGTATTATTTTCCTACTCACATATTCTCAGATTTTTGTAAAAGACTAATTCTTGCAATAAGGAAATGTTTTGATTCATAAAACAACAAAATATAGTGCGCATTCATAAATTTCGAAGAAAAAGAACGTAATAAACAAATGATGGAAAATACATCGCACATTGCTTCATATAAATTATCTTGAACTTGCATGAAGATAATGAAAATAAGAATTCAAGGTCTTCATTGCTGACCTTACAAGAAGTAGATATCAACAATTTAAACCACGTGCGATTAAATATATGTAAAGATGTGAAAGACCCGGCTAAAAATAACAGCGATAAGTCACCACTCTTTTATTATTTAATGAGGAAGATTATGAACAATCATTTAGTGTTAAGCCAGCAAAGATAACTTTAGGAGACTTAAGTGTAGTCCTAAAAAAAATTTAAAATGTATATTAAATTAATATTGTTAGTGTGCCTTTCAACTCTATTTATTTCCACTGAATCAGCTCCTAACGGTAAACCTACTGTGTGGAAACTTTTTGGTAATTCAAATAGTAATAGTGGATATTATAATGGCTACAATTATAATACTGGATATTATCCTCAACAGCCACGATACAACAATAGAAGAAGTTATGGGGGAGATGGAGGAGGAGATAGATATAAAGCAATTTGTCAGGTACATGCAGTTGATTCACTAGCTTTCCCCGGAAGAGTCGGAAATCCAGTGTGTCCTTACTAGTGACTAGTTTTTCTAATTAAACTATTACAAATAAACTGTGTCATTTAAAAAAACATCAGTGGAATCATACTACGGTAGAAGTTAAAAAGGAAATCTCAAAGTTTAGAAAATTATTTTGTTTTTTAGATACAATTTGTATGTATGAAGTGTTTAAATGTTTTTAAATAATATTTCTAAATCAGGAATTAAATGTAAGTTTTCTTTCTTTTAACCTTTGGTATCATTCGTTTTCACACGTCTCCATTTAATGCATCCTATTTTAACCATCCACCTCAACCTCGGTCTTTCTCTCCTCCTCTTACCCATTATTGCACATTCATCTACTTTTATACTTTTACTGACATAACTCTTATTCCTCCTCTCAATATGACCAAACAACCATCTCAACCTATTTTCCTGGTTTTTCTTGCTTAGCTATCCCACTTCTACTGAGTTACACATGAACGCTGGTATTGCAAGTATCTTTCATTTTTGAACTTAATTCTCTCCACTCATTCTTCTCCAGTTCATCCATCCACTAGTTAACCCTATATTCTTTTCTAGTACAGACCCTAAATATTTGAAGTTTTGGTCAGCTTCAGCACTTGATTCTGAAGACTGATTTTAAGTCCATTCCTTTCGTCTGTTGTCATATACTCAGTCTTTGTTCTACTCACTCTTAACTCTCAAGCGCTTTTCTCCATTTCTCAAGTTTTCTTTCCAGTCTCTCTTTCACAAAATTTGCAATCACAAATCATCGGCATAAATCATATCCCATGGGGTTTCCCCCCTTATTCCTTCAGTCATAAGATCCATACCATACTGCAAAAATAGGGACTCAGCAACGACCCCTGGTGGAGCCCCACATGCACCACAAAATACTCCGTAACTCCAACACTGCTTTTGTTCCCTCAAACATCTCTTGCACTAATCGGGCATACTTTTCTGGGTCACTTTTCATTCGCACATATCTCCACACTTCTTGTCTCGGCACTCGGCCATACACTTTATCTAAGTCTATGAAAGCAGCGTGGATGTCACGCTGCATTTCACGACATCTCTTCATCATTCTTCTTCTTGATAACAGCACCATTGGTTCCTCTCCCACGCATAAATCAAAATAACTGTCCACTTACACTCGTCTCTTCTCTCATCCTCTCCTCAACTATTCTCTCACGAATTTTTAAAGTATGCGACTTCATCTATAATTACCATATTTTTACACATCTCACTTTCCTTTATGGATTGCCACAAGCTCACTTTTCCGCCACTAACTCGGCATTTTCTCTTCATTCATCACTTTTATCATCAGGTCCAACAGAATATCTACACCATCCTCACCAAGCAACTTCCATACTTCTGCCGTTATCCAATTCGCTCACACTGCCCTTTCATTCTTCATCTTTTTCTTTACTCTTCACTTCCTCCCTAGACAGTAGACACGTCTTTCATCATTCCAAAATTTGCAATACCATCTTCAAATTCAGCAGATTCTCCTTATATTCGTTCCATTTTCCTTTTATAATCTCATCCGTTTGTAAAACCTTACCTTCTTTGTTCTTAATTTTTCGGATATAAGTAAATAAATAATAAATTACAATTATATTAAACAATATATTTCATTGATCTTATTTCACAATATACATATTTTAAAATAAACTATAGGGATTACAAAGCATTTAATATTATATTAATAAGTCTTTCGTTTATTAAAGATAAAAATATTAAATATAAGTAATATATAAAATATTACTTTAATTCAAAGCTTGTGAAAGATAAATAAAATAAAAAATCAACTCAACTAAATACCAAGCCAGGTCGAAATTTCGAGTGGCTATTTGACCCACCGGAGGTCTCTTGAAAAGTAAAGTCAAGGATTAAAGATACACTTTAGAGTGACCACACCGTTAATTTTTAACCCTGTCCTAGCAAATTTGAACGGGATTAATAAAAAATAGAAAAATAACAGGTCAGGGAATTTTCTAAAAACTGAAAATTCCGTAGCTTTCTAAAACCATGTTTAATTTCATAAATTTAATGTAAAATTGCAAAATATATGAAATCACACTATGTGTCTAACAAATTTGACCAGCTGTGACAAGGATGGGTAAAAAAATAAAGAAATTCGTTAATTTATGGATGACCTCAAATGAGTGATTTTAATATTATTATTTATTTTAATATTCACAAGTTTTGTTATCAAAGTAACGTTTTATAATCTACCAAGATATAAACAAATAATTTCAAGTTAATTGAAAAACTTGACGATGACTAAAGATGAGGTTTAGTTTAAAATAATTTATTTTTTAGTAAGGTTCAGTATTCGAGCATATACAACTGGAGATAGTCTTCTGTGCTGCCAATGAAAGATTTTTGTTTACGATAAAAAGAAAAATATTATGATATGCTATGTTTCTCGCGCTGTATATAAAAGCATTGAAAGAAATTGAAAAAATTGGAAAAAACTGGAATTATTGATAAATTAGAAACGGAAGGAAAAATGGGGACACCTTTTAGCTATTTAGAGCTCCAAGCTCTCGGAGAGTTAAGACATGCTTTTACGCGAACCTCTGCGCGGTGACCGCGTCATAGTTATGATTGAAAAAAATTTTAGAACAACGTTATGCGGTGAAGTTTTGTGGTAGGCTCAACAAGATGCCAAAGGGAACATGGGACATGCTTAAAGAAGCCTTCGGAGATGCTTCCTTATCTTATACGCAGGCAAAGAAGTGGCAGAAGCCGTTCCGGGAAGATCGGGAAGGGATGAAGCCCTTTTTGGACGCCCATCAACATCGGGAACATGGTACAGCCTTAAAGAAGCCTTCGGAGATGCTTCCTTATCTTATACACAGGCAAAGCAGTGGCAGAGGTCGTTCCGGGAAGATCGGGAAGCGATGAAACCCGTTTTGGACGCCCATCAACACAGGGAACGAATGAACACCTCATGCACGAATTGTTGAACACAATGAGTGTTCGTATGGTGTCGAAATTGTTGAAGTTGTCAAAAACTATCGTCCATGAGATTGTTTTTGAAAACTTGGCCATGCAGAAGATTTGCGTAAAGTTTTGACAGACGCTAAAAAAGTGAATCACATTGAAGTGTACAAGGAGTTGAAAAAAACTCCGTGCGGATGATCTCAGTTTCTTGTACAACGTTATCACTGGTAATGAATCATAGGATTTTGAATACTATCCAGAATCGAAGCGTCAGAGTGCGGAATTGTACACGATGACATGGCCGTGCTAGAAGAATGAGCAAGTCTCGCATGAAGTCGAAAAGAGATCCGAGCGTCACACAAACTGTATCATGTTAATGTGCCCTCTCTCACACCCTATATTGTCACCTCCTACTTGACTCGGACTGATGTCTAAACGATGTAGCCACCCTACAGTCCAGAATTAGCCCCAGCGGACTTCTTTTTATTTCCTTCACTGAAACGGGAGATCAAACGACATCATCTGGGTATCCTGAAGAATGTCCAAGCTACTACGACGACCTTACAGAATAGTATCCGACAGAGGAGTTCCAGGGAGCTTATACAGCATGAAAAACACGTTGACAAAAAAGTGAAAAGGACTTATTTTGTAGAATATTAAGTTGTAGTACTTGTATGTTCAATAAATTTTATAAAAAAATCACATTACTTTCCGGACAAACTCTGTATAAAGGCTTTGTATAGCAACTAAAACAGTTTCATTTAAAAAAATTGAAAAATTCATAAAAAATTGTAAAGAATCGAGAAAAATGAAAAGATATCAAAAAAGCCAGTTAAGCCTATAGCGAAAAAGGGACAATAGATACCAATATTTTTGTTTCTTACTCACACATCAATCTCACATTAGCAGCATGGAAGGTTGTCTCTAGTAATATATGCTGAAAAGGTTCAATTGGTTTTGTCTTTTTATCTACACTAAAATTATAACCTGCGCTATAAATTACTTGTTTTATAGAGAGTATTTAACAACTTATAACAACAAAATTAATAGAGAGGAAAATTATTATTGAAATTCTTTACTGGGTGTTGATATACCTAAAGCTTCTTCGTAACCAGCGCTCGATTTTTTCTTCTTTTTTTCTCCTATAAATAATAAGACCTTGGACTTAATTAAAAAGAAATATAAGAAAATGTTGACTAGTTTTCAAATATAAACCTTGTTCCTATTAATATTGTTTATTTAAATAATATTATTTTTATGCATAAAGATTATCGCTTTTTTGTAGACCTTGCGATTAAAATATAAAGATTTTATATAAAATTTAATAAATACGTATGTAAAATTATATTTTTTAATATTCCTACCTCACCTTTCTCTTTTCCATCTTTAGATTTCTTTTCTTTTTTTTCTTTTTTCACCACTTTTTCTTGAACATTGATATTATCATCCAAACCTAATAAATTTGCTTCTTTCGCTACTTTTATCGGTTTCTCTTTATGTCGTTCGCTCTTCTTTTTACTAGATTTTTCTTTCACTACTTTACTGTTCGAATTTTCAGTGGAAGGCTTTTCTTTATTATTGTCTTTATTAGATTTAGAACTTTTCTCACTTTTTTTGTGTTTTTTATCCTTTTTAGATTTTGATTCTTTCTTGACTTCTTCTGGTGGTTTTGTCGAGTAATCATATTCAGGCCTAAAAAATACTTTAGTCTTAGAAATTTTGTAATTGCTTTGCATTTTCAGGGTGGACCAAAAGTTTATTGAGCAGCGAGGGAGAAGTGACGCGAGAACGGTACAGAATGAAAGAGCGGCTGATGGGAATTTAGTACCATGGCTTCATTTATGAGTTAGTTATGAGCAGCTACATCAGCAAGAGTCTTTCGAAATTTTTTATTTTTCCTATTCGTGCGAATCCTCCACTGCAGGTCATCTTGAAAGTTGGTTATTGAAAATTTCCGCTCCATGTTGCAGGACTATCAGGACTTGTGTGCTTTCAGAATAAATAAACATTTTTCTTTCATATAACTATTTTTTTATCATCGTATAAAATGTTTACGGACTTTTGGTCTACCTTGTATTTGAAATGTTTTTTTTATACTTACAAGTTAAGATCTATATCTAATGCTTTGTGTGGATCATCTTTTTCAGGATGATCACTATCTGCATCTGAAAGTGTTGCCCCTTCAGGTAGTTCCATATCTCTTTTAACTTCTATCACAGGTCCTTGGTTAATTTCTTCATCAGACGAACTTACATATAAAAAAAAATCGAATTACTTCCAATACCTAATAATATGGAATTTACTGGAAAATAAAATATATTGTTATAGATACCTTTCTGACTTATGCTTCTTTTTTTTACTCTTCTTTTTCTTCGATGGTTTGCTTTTATTTAAATCAAGATATTTATCAGATCTCTTTTGACCTATAACTTTTAATGGTACACTGAGATTCAATTCAGCTACTGGTATATTGTCATAATTCTCAGTAGTTCCATTACTATTCCCATTACGTTCAATAGTATCACCCCCTTTCAAATAATGAGGATTATTCTGTTGTTCGTACTTTCTGGCTTCACGACTCTAATAAATTATAAAAATTATAAGTAAAAAGAAATGAATATCATAAAAGCAGTAAAAGGCTGCCCTGAAGGAGTTTTACCGCCTTTACTGTGACCAAAGCTTAAGAGAATTTTTACGTGCTATGGGCTATGCTGATGATTTAGGTACTTTGGTAAGATAACCTAATAGCTACTTGGTGTTCGAAGGAAAGACAAAACGACACTCATTCCATTCACCACCAGAAGGAAATCAATGATTCAACCTACTGTTATGAATGAAGTGACACTTTACTCTCAGAAGAGATAAAATAGCTCGGAGTAATCACCTATACTGCATTGGTGGAACAAAACATCGCATCAAAAGGCAACGATAGGGTTGCAAACGTACAAAGACTAGCTGGCGCAATAAGATCGTGTCGTAGTGCTGCTTTAAAGGTAATTCTAGACCATCTTCCTTGTATTAATAAGTAAACGGAAAGTGCCTATAGGTTAACAAAGAGTAAGTCTCTAAAACTCGGCGATCTTACAGGCCATCTTGAAATTCCAAGGGTCGAAGGAACCCAATCCATGAAGAAGCCTACAGAAAGTTCCAGAAGTGTTTCAACCGAAAACTTGTGAATAAACTAAGCAGTTCGGGTAAGTTCCAGGAGAGTTTGAGTCCGAGTTTATAAATAATATTTGTGATTAGGATTCAAAAAAGGTGTGAAAAAGTAAAAGAGGAGACACTGAAATATATTTTAAGTTGAATACGCAAGTTCCAGTCTGCAGCCAAGATACATGTGAAATAAAAAGAGGAAAGTTTAATTGGACATGAAACTTTCTATAGCAAAATGACATATTTTGGATAAAGTTTATAATTGGAAAAAGGAACTCAGTTCAGCCTACTGAAATAACACTCCAGGCCGAACACAAGTAAAATAGTTAATACGGCCTTCACTGGGCTACTCTAAATTACTCTTAGAGCTTCAGAAACCTGAACTCATAGAAATCGCAGGAATTCTCACAGGATACTGTCCACTGAGGTATAATCTCTGTAAAATGGGCAAAGTGGACAGTAGAACAAGCAGATCCTATGAGTATCAACAACATAAATACATGGGATGAATCTTCTTAGAGTCTGATCAGGTTACAAAGTTACATCCTAAGCAGATACTAGACTTTCTTAGAAGCCTATACCTTATGGACTCACAGATATAGGGTATACACAAAAGATCTTTTAGGTCGCAGTGTAGTAAACTAACCAGAGTCAATCGACCCCACTTATAATCTACAAGTAAAATTTTGTCCACAAATGAAATACAGTTACCTTCTTCATATCTTCTTCAGTTGGCTCAGGTTGATAGGAGATTGACTTAGTTTTTTCCGGTTTCACAAACAAATGCTCCACCATTTCTGGCTCACTCTCAGTATCACTATCAGATAAAGGTTCGTTGATCCATGCATCCAAATCCAGTCTAAAAATAAGAATAATTTGAAATATCATTATCGGAATAAATATAATTTATTAACCTACCCTTCCGGCACAGGAACTTTCTTTTGTGCTTTCGGTGCAACTGGATTTAATTCACCGTTAAACAAACTTTCTAGTTCATCAGCTATTAATAAAGGCTTTACAGAATTTTCTTCAGGACCAGTTTCTTCGTTATCTAAAATTTTATTACTACCGGTAGATTCTCCTAAAAATAATATGATATAATTGATGTACTTAAAATACCTTTCTATTAACACTTACTGGACGAAAACTCTTCTTGTACTATTTTTATAATCATTAGTGAAGTACTAGCTCTTTCTTGAACTTCTAATTCACCAGATTTTATACTATCATTTAATTTATCCATAACTAAATCACACATTTTTAAAATGTCATCGTATTGTTCATTAATTTCGTATTTTCTAATAAGAAATGTAAACACTTTTAACATATTTTGAATAAAAACTGATTCGATATGTTGTGGAAGGATTTTATATTTAACCAACGAATTCAGAACTTGTTCAGGATCTTTTAATTCTCTAAAATAATAAAATTTAACAAGTTTAATCAGTTATCGAGTAGAAAATACATGGCAATAGAAAAATGAGGAAAAAAAGTGAAAGTTTGGAGGAAATTGACAAAAATTGTTAATATTTGATAAAAAACACGAAAAAAATGGGAAAAATCGCTAAAAATTATAATAAAAGGGTTGTCATTTTAGTTTTGCAAATAGCCATAAAGACAGAAAATATATAGACTTAAAGTACTTTATTTCAAAATATGTCCCACCAAGATCGATTTGCATACTTTCAAACCAATTGGTGAAACAGTTATTCAAGTCTTCAGTTGACACCTGCAAAATCGCTGTTTTAAAGGCATCGACGGCTTCTTCTGGTGGCTGGAATCGCTGTCCACGAATTGAATTCTTGATCTTTGGGAACGTGCAGGAGTTGTTGAGTCTTAGTTCGGGATGACACGGTGGATGATCTAACAATTCCATGTTTCAAAGCTCCAAAAACTCTATTGTCTTCTGGGCAGTCTAAGCACTTGCATTGTCCTGATGTAGGATGATTCGCCTTTGTGTGCTGCTTTGTCGGACTTTCGCGATAACTTTAGGTAAACAATCGTAACTAACAGTTCTTCGATCTTCTAAAGCAATTTTTGCCACATGACCAGATTTTAACCCAAAAATTGCGACCACAAACTTCCAGAACGGATCACTTCTGTTGGTTTTCCTCACCGTGAAACACCCATACAGCGGATTGGCGTTTATTTTCCGGTTTTTAGGGGTAAATCCAAAATTCTTCGCCACTAACAATACTTTGAGCTTGCTTTGTTATACCGTTCCAATGTTTTTCGACACCAATTGACGCGAATCGCTTTTTCCTCTTCTGTGAGCAAATGAGGGATCCAACGGAAAACCAACTGCGTAACACACAGTTCTACATGTAGGATCTTTTGGATCGAGTTCTTTGAAATGCTCAAAGATACCTCCTTCTCCAGATATGTTACACGGCGGCCATCCTTAATTAGCTAACGAACCTCATCAATGTTTTGCTGTCTGACTGCTGTTTTGGGTGGACCTACCCTCGATTTGTCGCTGAGACTGGAGCGATCACGTTGAAATTCGCAATTCCAGCGGGAATTGGTTGAATGGTGTGGTGCTTGTAAAAAAATTATTGTTCGAAAATGTTCTCGGCTAAGATCCATTTTTCGACCGAGTTGCTAATTTCAAAAATTCATTGTACCTACATGACTTGTTGTATCCCAATGAATATCTGGGTTTATGTCAACAAAAGGTTGAGTTTAGACTTTTGTCTGAAGGTACTATTGGTGGCGTCTTCTAAGCGGCTATATGCAAAACTAAAAATATTCTTGTAGATTGTATAAAATTGAAATAAATGAAGAAATATATTCAAAAAATATTTAAAAATGTCAGGAAACATTAAAAAATTGTAACAAATTCGGAAATATTAAGACAAATCGTAAAAATCGAAAAATATATTAATAATAAAAAAAAATGTATATCTAAATATCCTCATTAATAATCATTTGGATATACTACGATTTCTATTTATTAGTTAACTTTATTAATTACCCAACAAATTCTCCACACAGCCACGCAGCTGCATATAAAACTTCTTGCATAATTGTAAATTGGGTCGAAGTTGTATAAACATCTAAAATTTGGGCCATTTCTGCAACTGTAAAAGACCGAATTGCTTGAACTCGAATACAAACATCCATCAACTGAGCACCGATTACATGACCTAAAGAAATCAGAAAAATTTAATTATTTGCTGATCTTTGCCATTATTTACAAATACCAATCATAACAAAAAAAAGAGGACTCGTATTTAAAGAGAGGATAGTAAAAGTTACAAGACAGCAATAAAACTTTTATTTATTTAAACGATTATAATTTTATAGCGTGAAATATTTTTTTATTGATTCAAATGACGAAAATGTGTGAAAATAATAAAAATTTCACTAAAGCTCGGTATGGCCATATTTTGCTTTGACTATGGCCAATAAACCAGTTGCTTTCTACGCGAATGTAATTTTTTGGTATCTTAACCCATTTACAAACAATCAATTTCTTTAGCGATATATGCTGGCATATTTTTTAGTTACCACCTTGATCTCTAAACTGAACCAGATAGCTATTCTGAAGCGTAGGACATGATTGGTTAATTTTTGATTTATGTGACAGTGTCAAGTCTTTTTGAAAAGTCTAAGGTCTACGACCGAAATGTTTGAAAACGCACAGCTTTAAAGCAGCTTCCAAAACATTATCACGATCATAAGTTACTTTAACACCAATCTCGATGAAAACGATTGAAGAGCGCCCATCTACAGTTACCAACATTTGAGACGGAAGCTTATTTCGAATGAGTCCGTTCGTTGACTCACATTCTCGTAGGTGCGTCGGTCAAGTAAATACGATCATTTTAAGAGTTTATGAATTTTGCAGAATACGTTGCTGCAAAATTTTCAGCATTGGGTCATTGATCACCACTACGATCAGGAATTTGCTAAATTCGCTTCTTCACTTTGGAATTCATTTTAAGTGACGTCGTTTTTATTTTTCATCCACTAGCATAGCGTACCATTCTTGCTAGTAATGATACCATCTAATCTAATCTAAGTAAACCTGGCATGGTCTCTCCTGTGGAGCTCCATGTTTTAAGCACTGCTTCCTATGGGAATATTGTGACCAGGTTCGGCACCAAGAGTCCTTACATGCACCCGATGCGTGCAGGACTCTAGTTTGTTCAGCTGAAAATCAACACCACCGCTGATCTTCAGGTACGCTTGAATCCAGGTGTCCCAAGTTCTTATTTGGATGACTATCCTTGAGTTACTGTTGCCATAGGGCAGTTTCCGTTATAAGAGATCTGAGTCCTGTGACTAGCTCCTCAAGGTGGTGATAGGATTCAGAGTTCGTGTCACCGAAGATGTGGAACCGTTTATGGTCCAAGGCATCACACTCGAATAGAATGTGAGTTGCCATCTCATCTTCCATGGCGCACAATCGACACGAGGTGGGTTCCTGTGTCAGAATCCCCATCCTTTGAAGGTGTAGTCTGAATGGTCCATGCCCAGTGAGCAGGTCCACCAATACTCTTATCTGACTCCTGCCAAGATTTAGTATGTCAGACGTCAGTTTTTTGGAGTAGCCTTTGAGCGTCAGCTTCGAATGCCTCAGACGTACAGTATTTCTCCAGTGTTTGGTCACTCTTCCCAGATCCAGTTCCTGACTTTGGTCCTTACCCAGGCTCTAGGCAGTCCCAATACAGGTTCTGGACCAATGAATCGTGTATCCGCTCCCTTCTTGGCCAGAAGGTCCGCGATTTCATTGCCCTCAAAACCCTTATGCCCTGGCACCCAGTCCAAGAAGACCCTGTTGTGTCTAGCCAGTTCATTGAGGTTTTGTATGCACTCCCAGATCAGTACTTTAAGATTGCCATTCATAAAATAAACTTTTCATTATATTGCAGAAAAAAATTGTTTGAAAACAAAGGTATCCGAGTGTACCCTCCTCAAAATCCGTCTTTTAGACGTATAAGAAGGACACAAAATGGTCGATAATATACAAAATATACAGTAAAGGCATATACAACAGAAAAATTTGATAGGCAATGTTTGGAAAGAGTAGTTATAATTAAAGTTAAAATAGACAATTTTTTTACCTTGTTTTGAACCAAATTCCATTTGAGCTAGTTCCACCAAAACAGTAATATACCACTCAAAATTAGTAATAAACTGATAATTATTCTGTGAACAAATTAAAATAATTTTACTAAGTAATTCATCCCTGTAAACGGTTCCTTCAGCCTTATCCATATGAACCATAAGTTTCTTCACGATTTCCATCAAGTTCTTCTTTGAAACCTAAATAAAAATAGAATTTATAAAAAATCCTAAGACATTCTTCTATATAGATTTACCATTCCATACAAAAGATCCAACGCTCTAAGTCTTATAGACTCATCTTTATCTTCTAAACATTGTAAAATAAGATCTTTATGTGCCTGCACACTTTTTGGATGAGTTTTTAATATTTTAGACATAGCTAACAAACCTAAATATTTTACTGAAAAAAAAAAAGAAAAATTTGAATTTAATCACAAAAAAAATTTACTGATTACTTACAATTTTGGTCAGAATCTTCAATGAGTATCCGTAATTTTTGGACACAAAGTTGTATACTAGCTGCATGATTTGGCATCCCAGAAGATATACTAATAAGAACAGCTATAACAGTATTTATACATTCGTAAAGTAAGCTCATCGCTGATGTACTAAAAAATAAACATTTTTTTAATATATATTTATATCATTATTGGCAAAGAGTGAATAGTGAATATTTCGCACTATGCGTGATAAATAAATATGTAAATAACTAAAAATGAGGAGCAGAATGAAGACATGCAATGTGCGAAAACGCCACTTTTCATTCCATTTTATAAATTCTTCTACAACCATCTAGAATTATAAAAATACTTTTAGATCTTTTAGAATGAGATCAGATGGTGTTAATGTGACCCTTTAATGGTTGTAAAAAAATATTTTATTCAAGGTAATCTTACCTGTGAATAAGATTGGTAAGTGGTTCAATTAATTTTTTGCCTAGCCTAGGTTCTAAAGGAGTAAGGGCACCAAACTAAAAAAATAAAATATATTTACAAAATATACACTAACCGGCACGAAAAACGGAGCAACAACCAACTTTAAATTTTAAAAATTTCTGATCTTTTATTGATGTGTTTAATAACTCAAACACAAACAAAACATGTTATAAGTGTTTTCTAACAAGATGGAAGCCGTCTGACATATAGTCACAGGTCGTACTACAGCCTTGTTAGGCTACTTATAGTTCTTCCATTGGTTCATGTCACCCACTCCAGGATCTTGATACCCTTTAGCAGTTTGTGTAGGTCTAAGGAATGGGTGCCATATGTTTGTGGAGGCACTTTGTAGTCTCCAAAAATTGACAATTTCCTGCGATCTAGTGCTTCGCAGTGATATAAAATGTCTTTAACTGTCGCATAATCTGAAGATTGAGTCTCTATTAAACGGTACCATGGTTTTGCAGGTGTTCCTTTCATAACCTGTAAGGAATCCTGTAACTACTCGTAGCTGACTCCTGCTGATTTCAGCAGTTCTGGCATACATCTCTTTAACACACAATCTGCTGTGTGGTTGGCCAGAGATGTGTTCCCAGTTTAAAAAAATCAACAGTTCAGTTTTTTGTGCTAGTGAGTGTATAATAGATCTACACTTTTTAAACATTCTATAAAAGCATATTTTATGTTATCTATTTTTTTATATGTACAACATATACGAACAAATAATATTATCCAATCAAGTTATTTCTATCAGTTTTAACAAAAATTGATTACAAATTTCAAAAACTATAAAAACTGTTAAACATTTGATTTCATACAGTTTGTTAAAAATTAAAATTGTATTTAATTATCCACCAACTCACCAATAACTATTACATTAACTATATTTGGATATTTATAAAATAAGTACTATTTTCAACGAGCAGTGTAATGTTTCATAGGAAAAAATAATAAAAATAGCAGATGATAGTATCTTCAAGCCATCTATTCAAGCTTGTGTAAAGTAGTATAACTTTCTAAAGCCATAAAAGGAATACATGTTTAAAGTTTCTGTATAGGTTTATAGTAAATTAATATTTTGAGACATATTATATCTGAGTTTTGACATTTAGAAATTAGACATACAATTAAAGAAAATAAAAAATTGAAAAAATGTAGAATCTGACAGTACTCGAACCTACAATCTCTATTTACAGCTGATTGCGCGTTTTACTAATCGATCAAGGATGCCCAGCTGTTCTAGATTTCCTTAACTTCTCTTTAAAGTCATTTCTTGTTTGTATAATTTCTAGACTTCAAATGTTGTATATATTTTACTGTCATAGTTTATTTCTTTTATTTATTTTTTTTAATTTAATTTGAACGCATGATTTCAACAAATAGAAAAAGTATGGATTAAAAATATTTACTTGTATCTATTATGGCTTTAGTGTTGAAATAATTTTAAATATACCTTGCTATAATATTTAATAATGGCTGGCTCAATTTTAAACCAACTGCAGGTTGAACCATTGTAAAGGCCGAAAACTAGTATATATAAAAATTTAATAAACACAATAAAATTGATTTATGTTCCATTTTTAAACTTCTATTTACACTCATAAAGCAACATTTAGATAATAAAAAACCGCACAAGATAATGGTTTGAAAATAGAACACAATCATAATATAAAAATTTGGTCATTTTAAATGATAATAGGTGATAATTACTTACCAATTTTATAATTTTGATAAGCATCCAATTGTTAGTACTGGTTGTCATAAGTTTAAAGAAAACTGGGGCAAGACTCAAATAATTCTTAGGATTTTTTCTTGCTAATTCACAAACAACATTAACAGCAGCTGATTGAACACCTAAATATTAATATTTTTATTAACTTTAATAAATTTTCTATACATATGTGTATATTTTTTATATAACTAGGTATTTTATGTTACACACACTCAACATCTAGGAATATTTAAAAACTTTATTTATAAAAAGGTTCAAAAGTATTTCATGGAATACATATTGCTAGAATTGTGTCCAACATAGCTTAATGGGTAAAATAAAAAATTAATATTTTGATCCTGTGTGTATTTAAATTATCCCTCGAATTATCCATTCCTTCTGTATATTTATATAAACTTATCATATCAATGATGTTATTAATTTGCTAAATATTTACTAGGTTAATAACGATTAAAGATAAATAAATTCTAGGAAACTAATATTTCCATAATAAAATTTTTATTTCTTACCTGGATCTGGATCTTCTAATTTTTCCTTTAACCTAGGGAAGGCAGGTCTCAAGGCATCAGGATATTTTAAGAAAACTTTATACATCATTAGTACCGCTTTCTTCCTAATATAAGGCTTAGTAGAACTGAGCTAAAATAATTATAATTTATATAATAACTACAGAATTATAAATAAAATATACTTACCAAAGTTAAGATATCATTTGATAAATCTCTGGCCAAATCTGTACTTATATAGCAACTCAATGATGTTAAAGCTAACCCGGCTTCATATTGATTTTGTGAATTTAATTCTTTCCTAATCATATTTGTGGTTAACATTAATAACTAAAATTTTAGGTATATTAGTTGTAGTCAAATATACTTAATTTAGATTAATATTTACCTCTGAATCACAATGAAACGACTGACTAGCTGCTAAATATCCTATTCGTTTCAAAGTAAATTTACTAGAACTCATAACTTCTATTATGTTAAATCCAGCCCAAGATATATCATACCCCAACATTTGTAACTAAAATTATACTAATTCATTACTGTATACATTCAAATAGATAAATGACTTACATAAGTAAGTTTGGCAATGGCATTACTCTTAACCGAAAGATTATCCTGCCTAAGCTCTTGTTTGATATCTTCCATACATTCTGAAATATATTTAGCCTACAAAAAATTAGTTCAAGTGGATTAAAAAGTCAATAACATAACCTTATATACCAAAAATCAACTTACTTCATTTTCTTTGTTATTTCGTATCCCTCTTACCAAATCTGTTAAATTCTTATCAAACATTCGTTCTAGATTTCCTTTTACCTTTTTTAAAGCCATTTTTTAACTGAAAAACAATTAAAAATCGATACACTTCTCTAGCATATTTTTTAGATGGTTGAGTAATTGACTAACTTACAGATTTTATTGTGGCAGGATGTTTTTCTCTTAAAAATAAATACATGTAGTTCATATCATATCACAGATACTCGCTAATTGCACAGTTTTGTCATTTGATACTGATAAATCATTCCACAACTAAAATTATTAACTATCAGCCACGTTCAATCACATCTAGATGTCAGATTTGACATCGATTTGTTGACTATTCAAGCACTTTTATATCTTGATATTTAGGTAACTGCAGTGTATTTTTATTATATATTATATATTATATATTTTTATCTCAAGTTATTAAATAATATTTATAAAAATTGGTGCAATATATCATTTTGTGGATATAAATATTAAATTTAAACATTTTGTAAAACGAGTAGTTACATAGTTTACTTATAGAAAGGCCATAATTTACTTGTAAGCTAACTTCATTGATATTGTTTTCTTTCCTCGTGAGTTTTTTTAGGTTATATTTGTTATCATTTTCGAGTTTTTATTCATATTTTTTTAAAATGAATGAAAGTTTAGATGAGCTCTTAAAATTTGTACAAATAGGTGCTCGATTAGATTTAAAAGCTATTGCAGTAGAACATGTTTTAGGTTTGTTTTTTTCAAGTAAGTAGTTAAACAGTAGGTCTGTTAAAGTAGTTTATATCTTTTTAAGGTTTAACTGCGTCAAAAGACGGATTAGATTTAATAATTAAAAAGCCTCAACTATTAGTATCTTTAATTAGTCTCTTAGAAGATAAAACTGTACCTATTGCAAAAGATGCGAGTATGTGTTTGGTAAATATATCTGCAACTGATAATGGAGCCACAGTACTTACTAATTTAAATACTAAAGAACATACGGTTCCTCTTCAAAGACCTCCTGAGAATATTGTCAATGTATTACTTAACAATATATTTAATACAGAAAGTCCAATAGCTGATCAGTGTTGTATGATTTTATCGAATTTAACTCGACATTCTCATTTGATAGACAAATTAATAGATCTTATCGAAGAAACTGGTAAAACTTTTGATGAAATTATTAATATATTCACTAAAGTTGAATATCATAAAAAAGGTGCTAAACTACATTACTTAGGACCTGTGTTATCTAATCTATCTCAAAGTCATAGAGTTAGATTATTTATTTTAGATAAAGATAAATCCCAGGCAACCACATGATCACGTAAAACGTCATAAAGACGTGACTATCACGTGAAAAATGCATTAGGTCGCAAAATGTCTTAAATATGACCTAAAAAAAACGTGATTCGGCTCCCCCCAAAAAAACGTATACCTGTGAAACGTAATTAACACGTCGAAAAATAGTTAGCAAAGTGACGGATAATAAAATATTTATTAAATTCATTTATTAAGCATTTATTAAAATTTTAAAATGGATCAAACCTTTATAACGTTTTATATATGCATTTCTAATAATAAAACAAGAAGGATGAAAGATGCACATTTTGATAAGTGCGCCAAAATATTTTTTACGCGGTTTTATTTTGGTTGGTACTACGTACCAGTTGGTACCACTGTTCAAAAGGATTGTCGGCATTGTCGCTGTCGCCATTTTATATTTGTGTTTGTTTGGCGTAGTTTGTGTGCTCTGTATTAGTATTAAGTAATAAAAATTTTAAGTAAGTATTACATATACAGTTTATTTAAATATATGTACATCTATCTTTTATTATATAGTTAGGTAGATGCTTCATATTGAAATTAATGGTTACATTTCCTTTAAGGTTATAATCCCATAATCATTGAAGAATTAGTTTCACAATCATTAGTGAAAAGGAATCGAAAGAGAAAAGCTTTTTATGAGTCTTCTGATTCAGATCCAGATCAAGACCTTTTAATTTCTCAAAAAAAGTAAGAAATTAAAGCGACTCCGTCAAATTATATTTGGAAAGAAATCAAGTAAGTTTATGCTTAAGTTATTAATAAATGTAATTACAGTTGATTTATTGCTTTAGAGATTTGTCTTCAAGTAAGAGTTGCAGCATTCGTAAACAACCTCTAACGGAGAGATGTCCAAAAGAAGACGATCGATCGTTGGATAAATTTGGAGGTAGGTTATCTTTATGTCATAGGCTTTAAGTGTAAAACGTAATTTCGCGGATTCTTTTTAGGTCTTAATTCTTCCGGAACTCGTACCTTGAAAACGTCAAGAAATGCGATAAAAAAATCTATGATGCTAAAACATATTTGTTTGTAATGAAGCTAAAAAAGTTGATTTAAGTTTGAAAACGAATATTAATCTTATTTAATAAAAAAAAAATAGTAAGTATATATTGATGTTTTATTTTCCTATTTTTAAAAACCAGCTTTTATGTGAAAGGTTACATACAAGTGATCTGCTTATGGTAAATAGACGTTATATTTACGTATATTATACGTCAGCAGTACGTTAGTTGCTAACGTTTTAAATACGTATATTATACGTCAGTTGCTAACGTTTTATTAACGTTTCATATACGTATATTATACGTCAGCAATACGTTAGTTGCTAACGATTTATTAACGTCATTAGTATCACGTGATTGTGGTGGGACTTATTCACGTTAAATTACCGTCAATAAAACGTCATTTGAAAACGTGATTTTAGGTATCCGATAACGTATTTTTCACGTTTTTGGAACGTGATTTTGTTGCCTGGGATGTGTAATACAAAGATTATTACCGTTTACGGAATATAAAGATTCATTAGTAAGAAGAGGAGGAATTGTGGGTACTCTAAAAAATTGTTGTTTTGAAGAAGATTTTCATGAATGGTTATTAAGTGATGATGTAGATATTTTACCAAGACTATTACTGCCATTGGCAGGAAATGAAGAATTTGATGATGAAGATAACGAAAAATTACCTATTGAATTACAGTTTTTACCTGAGGATAAAATTAGAGAAGATGACCCTGATATTAGGTATGTATGTATGTGTGAGCAGATACACCTGCTACCTATAAGATCTGTCCCCCTTTTCTTGCTATAATTTTGATGTTTCCTCAAACTTTTATCAGCTCTTCTAGTCCTATCTTCTTAGAAAGTTTAGGATATCGTTAGACTTCAAGTTAGGTTGGTCTTTTTTTTTACTATTTCGTATGACTCTAGAATTACGTCATGCAATGCATTCTGAGAGTAAGGTCTTGAGGATTCATCCTCTACCCCACAGAATCTCTACTTTGCTTCATCTACTAATCCTAGTTTCTTTATGTCCTCTTAATCGACAGTTCCCGATAAAATACAGAGGTTCTTCTTACTAAGGCGTAGACAACTGAAAGATCTCTTCTGGTTATAGTTTCCCAGGAGCGTCTTCGGTTATATTTATCCTTCTGAATTGTTCCAGTACTTGGATTTTTTTCTATCCACTTCTTTCCTTGGTTTCTCTAAGACTGTACTATTGCTGATTCTACAAGAAGGTTCTGATCCCAAGTATGGGGTTTAAGCTTCTTTTTTTACCAGGTTATCTGCTGTTCGTTTCCCATAGGAGGGTAATAGTGTTATTTTGTCCCAGTTCATTTAGTTTGCCTAAGACCCAGACCATCTTTGAACTGATCGTGTGTGAGTTCAGAGCTTTGATGGCTGCTTAACTATCTGACATGATTGCATTCTTTCAATGATACCGATTTCCGCCTGAAAAATGCTTGGGTATGCACACAAACTTGTTGACTATTTGGCTCTAGGTCCAAAAAGTCCTACTCCCGTTTCTTTAACTCTCTTGGAGCCATCTGTATACCATTTTAGCTTAGCTCCACTATGGTGTCTTTGTCCCATTTAGATTTACTACCCAGTTTTGTGGTGAATTTTTTCTCTTTGGCCTGTCATCTTGGGGTGATATTTGGTATAAATTATTAGTATTATTTTAAATTATTCTTTGTTTTGAATGTAGATGTATATTATTGGAAGCTATAACTCAATTGGTAGCGAAGAAGGTAAATAGAGAATTTATTAGAAACAAAAAGACTTATGTGATTTTGAGAGAATTACATAAGTGGGAAAAAGATAGACGAGCAATAGCAGCTTGTGAAAATTTAGTTGATATATTAATAAGGTATGATAGGTATAATTAATCTTAGTAACTGCAAAATTAATGGTCTTTTTTATACCACTATAGAACAGAAGAAGAAATTGGTTTAGAAAACATAAAAAATGTTGAAATACCAGAGGATATAAAAGAAAAATTTAAACAAATGGAATTAGAGCAATAAAATGAGGAGAAAAATGTAAATTAATGATAAAATACATAACTATAAAAATAACTTTGTAAACGGCCTAAATTAAAGTGTTTATTTTAAATCAATTATCATTCATTTTTATAATAAATTTTTATTAGTTTCCATCTTCACCTTGTCCTCCTTGTCCTCCTTGTCCTCCTGCTCCTCCTCCTCCTTTTCCTCCTGTTCCTCCTTGTCCTCCTTCTCCTCCTCCTTGTCCTCCTCCTTGTCCTCCTTGTCCTCCTGCTTGTCCTCCTTGTCCTCCTCCGTGTCCTCCTTGTCCTCCTCCTCCTTGTCCATACCCTGCATGTCCTCCGCCATATCCTCCACCTTGTCCTCCACCCTCTCCTCCACCTTGTCCTCCCCCGTGCCCTCCACCATGTCCTCCACCTCCTCCTCCACCTCCTTGGGCATTAGTCAGACCCTGAAAAAGTAGATATTTTATATTAGAGTTTTTCATAGAATACACTATGGATTTTGTAACGATTTAATAATCGTTTTGTTTAAATTTTATTTGTAAGTGAAAAAAGTTGAATTTTTCATTAATTAATTATTTTTATTTATTTGATATTTATTATAGTTGCTTTTCCCGTTGGCTAACAATTTTACGGTAGATCCTTGAGAGTAGTTCAAAAATATTTCGTGTGGGGTTTTTTAACGCGCAGATTAAGGTGGAAGTTTTTTTTAATATTTGGTTCGGAAAGGAACAATACTTAAATTAGTGAGTCTTGTGAAAATACCACCTCATTGCAAAGGTTAATCCAGATTTGACGAGGAAGACGTTAGAAGAGATTGTAGTTCAATAACAGATTCTTACTGACAAAATAACGATAATTTTTTTCCTAAGGAAGTATTCCGCAAAAATAAAGAAAGGATCTCCCAATATCCAGAAACAAGGACCGCCTACTGAATCTTCCTGGGAAGCAAGTTAGCAGATTGTAGAACCTATTCAGCTTCACTTCAAATTTAAGAGATTATTTTTTTTGAGAATAACGAATTAACTTTATTATAGTTAAATTTTATTTTTAAATAAAAAAACTGCAAACTGAAGTTTGGATTTTATTTCTGTTTTGTATTTAGTGTCCTTACTCCTCGTTTTCTGGAAAGACTGGTAACTCTCGATAAAGATTAATCAATGACAGATTCTGAGCTAGAGTGGGCTATATTGTTCCTGACAAGTTTTGAATTTTGTATGTTTATTACCTACCTTCTAACAATTGATGCCCAACGCCTTTATAACATGATAATTGGCGCCCAACATGGGGCGCCAATTGTTCCTGACAAGTTGTTAGGAACTAGATTATTGTGGTGATAACATGACATGTTAAAAGCCGCTATATGAACAATTAATACTTACTTTTTGAGAATAGAAAAGTTCATTTAAATAAAAAAAGATTTGCCTGACGTGAGACTGACAAACAGAAGCGATGCAAGAGCTCTCTTTGATTATTTTAATGTTTCGGTTTTTCATGATATGATAAAATAGCAATTTTTTAATCTTCGTCCATTTTCAAGTTTTTCACGATATTTTCAATTATGGAAAGAATTAGTATTTATGTAGAAGCAAAACTTTATACAGAAAAACAAAAGAGACACAATAAAAACGTTCTCAGTTCAACACATTCCTAGCCCGATCATCTTTCTTTATTTTATAAAAACTCTAGAACAGTCGTTGATATTAGTGTGATCTTCTTCTATACCTTATTTAAAAACTAGGAGGAGCGATTTGAATTTAAGTTGGCAACACTTGCGTTTGTTTATTGGTTAATTTGGAGGCAAGTTTACACTATAAAAATTTGCCACTTACATTTATCAAGTAATTTGTGACATTTATAGGTTATGTTTTCAAAGTGTGAAATATTTATAATGGTGACTTTTGTTAATTGATTTCTTCTTTTAATATAATTATTGTAAGTTTACTTTGTGACCATCTTAGACCATATATAAAGTGTCCATAAACATTTATTTTCAATTTTATTTAAATGAAAGAAATGTATTTAAATTTGCCGCCTTGTAAATTTTCTAGTAACTTATTTGGCTGTAAGTCTGGCTTTTCAAATCACTCCTCCTAGTTTTTAAATGAAGTATAGAGAAGTAGAACCGAGGTGCCTGATAGATATGCCAATAAAATATTATCAATATTTTTTGAGTAAGCGAAGCTAACTTTTCGCTAATTTGAGTTAAGCCTTCGGGTGGTTAGTTTTGAGTAATTACTGGGAGTTTGTAGATTCCAATAAAAAAACTCAACCAACCCTTATCAGTTTTATTTTGAACTTTAGTTTTAGTAAATAAATTCAGTTACTCCAGTTTTTTTGGTCATCACCCAATCATGGTGTTTAACAGTACCTACTTATTTCTTATTATTACCCACTTGGTTTATTTTTGCTAATGTGGCGAAATTTCTATGGTATAGTTAAAGATAGATGGAAACAATTTAGTAACATTTTACTAATTTAAAACTTTATTATCACTTCTTATCTCTTAAGCCTAAGTTATGCCTATTCTGTTATTTTTATTTTTTGGATAAAACGGTTTTGATTAAAATAAAAAAAATATCAATTAAAATAATATACTTACCAAAACAAGTATAACCGCACACAAAAAAATAATAAGTAACTTCATGGTATCAACTTACAAATTGAAAATGCGATGTGTTATTGTTCTTATATACCATTTTGAGAAAAAATTACCGGTGTTACGCTTTTAAGTATTTTATATCCTGTTTATCTTATTTTTTTTCTAAATTGCATGGATTGTTTGCAATTATTCAAATTTAAAATTACCCCGTATTATACCCAGCAAATTAATTGATACTAATAATATCATCATGCGATATATTACACCGCAAATGATAATTAAAAAATAATTGTAGTATTGTATAAATTTATGTACTGAAACGAATACAAGATTCTTGTAAATGCATGAGTTTGAGAAAAGTTGGGTGATTAAACAGGTCATGATTATATAATTTTTACGAAAATTTGAGGTATTATATTATGTGGATTCATTTTTTGAAAACGAAGCTTTTAATTTTATGCCCGAAAAGGTGTTGTGATAGAAAATTTGATACAGAAATGAGTACCTATGGAAGTTTCTTTAGCTTGTCTTTCTCTCGTTGCTCCCTCTGTTGGATAACCGAACTTTTCTAACCTCTCAGTCGCTTCTAGACTAGAATAGGAAATCTGGGAAACCGATGGTCGTAGTTTTCTACGGCTACCGCTTTCCCAGATTTCCGATTCTAGTCTACCATCTTCGATATCATTTAAACGCTTCGCTTCCATCAGAATTCATCCAATTCCACACGTTTTTATTTTTTATTAGTTATTAAATGAAAAATTAATTTTTGATCCTTCATATATTAATTTTTATTTATTAATATTTATACATGTTTTTGATAGTTTTTTTATTATTTTCTACCAAAACCTGCTCCTGCTCCACCATTTCCTCCTGCGCCTCCTCCTAGACCTCCTCCAGCTCCTGCATCAGCTCCAAAACTAAATCCTACTTTTGCACCAGCTTCAGCTCCAGCACCAGCACTACCTGCAGCACCAGCACCACCTCCGGCACCACCACCAACGCCAGGTGCTTGGGCTTCACAGATTCCCTGATATAAAAATACGTATTATTACTATTTATAATAAATTTATTTTAAAAAATACTACAAATTGATGCGTATTTAAATGATTCAAACCGATTTTTTTAGTTGAAGTATTCTTATACAAGGTAACGCAAAAGTTGTTAAACAATATTCTTTTACACGATAATTTTTTAATATCTGAAAAAACTTGTTCCTTTATTTTATCAATATTAATGCAATAGTTATTTGTGACACAAGGACGGAAAATGACATTTTGCAAGAGCGAGTAAAGTTGTGTAGCCGAGGTGCGTAGCACCGAGGCGAAACAATACGAGCACTTGCAAAACATTTTCCGGACGTTTTTTTTTTCTAACACACACTATTTTTTGGTCCGACTAATTTTTAATATTTTCAAAAGTTCAAAAACTTTTTACTTTGTGACATACAAGATTAGATGTTTATTGACATCTAATGTACGATTAAAAGAATTAGTAATAAGGAATGATTTTCTGATAATCAATTTCAAGATACTTTATTTTTATACATACGAATACTGTGCTAATAAACAGCACAGTAAAAATTGTTATATTGGAAATATTAACAATAATATCTAATAATTTTATATAACAATAGCAGAGACAATGAACTATTTTGGTTCAATGAGCAAAAATAAAATCGAGATATGTATTTTCATAATCGAATGATAAGTAGTAGTTGTAAATTGACATAAATGTCAAATTTTATAATACAAGTTGTGAGAGAAATTAAATGTAAATTAGAATCCTGCTTACATTTAGAAAAAGTTATAGGTAAGTTTAGTATATTGTACTCTGTTTTTAATCAAATTTAATTAAAATTTGTATTATTTATTATGTATTTTTGATGACTTAAAATTTAAACTCATAGCGCCATCTCTTTAGATAATCTAAAAGCTACTTTGCCGGCCTAGGCCGGAAAATGTCATTTCCCGGACGATTTTGAAGTAATTAATAGTATTGTTTCTGGACGGAGGACCAAAAAATGTATTTCGATCGGGTGATTAATTTTGTTTATAGAGGTATTATAAAAAGAGTAGGGGAGCTGTTCTTGATTGGAAAGAGAGAGAAGATCGCGGTACCCAACTCTTTCTCTCTTTACTTGTGAAATAACTTACTACTTATTGTCACATACGATAAGAGGGCAGTTTTGCCCTAGATATTAATTTATTAGTTTATTGTTTTGTATTACATTTTACCAGGTCAAAGTCATTGCGTTAGATCTCGACACGTGTTTAAATAGTTTAATTTTTATTCTCACGTAGAATGTGAATTGGCTATAAAAGCAAGTTGTTGAGGTCGGACACGGGGAGTTCGGAGACTGAGGTTGTCTGTAAGGGTCACCCTTCGGGGTGTCCCTAAAACAGACCCTTGGGTCTGGGCCGTTGTGACTCTTGACATATTTTCGTGATTAAATGTGACATGCCACCATGTAGTTTATTTGTTAAGATTAGTTAAGATTTGTATTTAGTTATTCGTTATTCACATTTTTATCATTTATTGTTATTGCTTATTTATTCGTTAATATATTGGTTGTTTGTTTCCTGTTGTTTATCTAATCTTTCCCTTGGTTAGTTTTCTGCCTTCAGCAGGATACCCAGCCAGGGGTTAGATAACCACGACCTGGGTGGAAAGTGCCTTCAGTAAGCTACCCCTCATCCCAAAACATTATGGCACATTCCCTAATAGGCGTGACATTATATTATAAATTTACTTTTTAAAATTTTCAACTTTGTGCAAAATTTTGTTAATCGAAAAACAAGCTGTCTCTTACTGCAGATTGGTCGTTCTAGAGAGATCGATAGGTACTGTCATCTTCTTTCTCTTTCTTATTGCCGGACATTTCCATTTATGCAACAGTATGTCTTACCTACTCTATCTTTAATATCTTTACGCTTTTGGTCCATCTTTAAGATTGGATGATGAAATGGAAGAGCATTGGTAAATATAATGAATATTTAAAAAAATATATGCGATTATTAAATTATCTAAATATTGAACTTACCAAAGCTAGAGCTACTACAAACAAAACTGCAAGTGTTGATTTCATTTTGATGATTATTATTCAACTGTATACAATTCCAATTTTGGTTCTACATTTTATATCAATCGTTCCACCCCAATAAAAATCCATTTGCCAAATATTTTTTTTATAATTAATATATAATAACTCAAAGTGTAAATTATATTATCATTTTATCATTAAAAATAGATTAGCATTAACTCTAACTTTTTAATTTAACAGATTTGTTACCAAATTAAAAAATGTTATAAATTATTTATTTAGTAGGTAGAAGGTTGTATGGTGCTATCAATAAATTCAAATATAGAAATTTACAGTTGATAAAGTAAATTCGTAGTGGTAAGTAAATAAAATAATAATAATTTATTAAAGCAAAGTTTTTAAGGATATGTTAGGAAAAGTGTTCGATAGACACAAATAAGCAACTGTGTCTCTATTCTCTATCTTTGGTTGTTCTCACTTTTGAGTATTTTTTAGTTCAACCTTCTTCGCAAAGGATAACTTTAAAAGCTTCGCTTCTATCGGAATTTTTTTGAGTTCCAAACGTTTTTTTATATAGAAAAAAAGATGTATTTTTATTGCATTATAAATTAACAATTAAAATTCATAATTCAATCGAAATGGAAAATACATACAATTCTGAATTGTATCGCGAAATAAATTAGAATTGTAAATTTATGCAATTTTCCATTGTGAATTCCGTGTTGTCGGAGGGAATTTCCACATATAAATATTTTAAGGGCGTTTACAACTTACAAAAAAATTAACGATTTTTCTTAATTTTGTTTATATTGTAGTTTATAAGAACAAATACGATTTTTTCACCACGTACTTTGGCTAATATTGTAATCTCAAAGATAGTTGAGTTCCAATTTATAACTTCATAAATTTGTAGCAATACCTTCTCCAAAGAATTTAAATTTTCAAGATTTTAAATCGAATTTAGATTTCCTATTGTATAAGTAATTCTTTGGATTTACAATATGTAAAAGTGGGTCTTTGGATTTTCTATTGTATAAGTGGATATTTGGATTTTCGGCTGTATAAATGAATCGTTGAATTTTTAGTTGTATAAATGAAACTTTGGATTTCCAGTTGTTTGAGTGTATATTTGGATTTCCAGATATACATAATTGGCTCTTTGGATTTTCTGTTGTATAAGCAATCCTAGAATTTTTAGTTGTACTACTGGATCTTTGGATATTCAGTTGTTTAAGCAAGCGGATATTTGCATTTCAAGTTGTATAGGAGGATTTTTTGACCTTTAGTTAAATAAGTGACCTTTGAATTTGTATAAGTGGATTTTTGGATTTCCAGTTTGATAAGCGGATCTTTGGATTACCAGTTGTCTAAGTGGATATTTGCATTTCAAGTTTTATAGGTGGATCTTGCGATTTTTAGTTAAATAAGTTATCTTTGAATTTCCAGTGGTATTATGTGTGAGTTCAGAGCTTTGATGGCTGCTTAACTATCTGACATGATTACAATCTTACAATCTTACCCAGACTTACTGACTATTTGGCTCTAGGTCCAAAAAGCCCTGCTCCTGTTCCTTTAACTCTCTTGAAGCCCTCCGTATACCATTTTGGCTTAGCCCCAATATGGTGTCTTTGTCCCATTCAGATTTACTACCCAGTTTTGTGGTGAATTTTTTTCACAAAGTTTGGCATGTCATCGTGATATTTGGTGTAAATTATTAGTGTTATTTTAAATGTAACTAGCCAAAAGTATCACTTTGTAATGGCTCGCGAATGGTATAGTAAAAAAATATATATTTCTAAAAGTAAAATACCCAAGTAACATTTTCACCTGCGTAATGATCTGCAAATAATCTGTATATGATTATATAAAATACTGTTTTGGACGCACTTATGCAGGTAAATGATCTGCAAAACTGCTGTATATTACTTTCATTTCATGTGTAAAAGGTCGTTTGCAGAACCAGTGCAGGTCTGCCATACTCCTGTATAAAACCTATATTTGATGGATTTGAAGATGATATGCAGAAATAATTAAAATAAAATAAAAGTATACCTTAACTCTACATTTTAATTTTATTTCAGGTAATTATCAAATATGATATACAATATTATTTTATTACTTCTATTTACTAAATCTACACAACATAAACTTTTGAATTATTTAAAACCACTTTTACCATTTTTGTTTTCACCTTTCTTACCCGGGGATTCGATCCTGGTCCACCATCCATCACCTAATTGAAAGTTTGTCGTCTTACCCACTCGGCTATAACGGCACTTAATAGCTACGGTCACTATCGTCATTTAAAACTAGGTACTTTTCGCAATAAATAAATTTTTCAGTAGTCAATCATGATCAGAATTTTCCAGTTTCATTTTTATTTTTAAACTGTTATAAAAGTTTTAAGTTTTTGTTGATATTTTTTAATTTGGAATAAAACATATTCTTCTTTTTTATGTATTTTATTTTTTATTTATAAAGTTTCATGCAAAGGAAATGTATGGTGTATTGGCACAAATACGGTTTGTTCTGATGAAACAATTGATACTAATTTACACAATATATCATTAAATGAATACATATTAATTTTGTGAAACTCATATTTCTCTGTTTGAAATATAAACAAATGAGTGGACAACAAAGGAGTATCAAAAAACTCTTTAAAGTCTTTTAAAGTTGCTTCATATATAGGTACCTTTAAAATTCGCATATTCCATAGCTATAATTTCTTAAAGTACATAAACCATATAACAACTCACCCATTAGTGTTCGAGGATCGTTAGGTAAACGCGAATTATAAGTTTTGTTTAACAGTAACGGTTTTAAAGCAACCTGTGAAATGTTAAATTCAATTGCCCAATTTCTTAGAAATGACGCAAAAATATGTATGATTTTCTTTTAAATGGTATTGTTCGTCAACTTCAAGCACATCTATTTATGATAAATCCATGTCGAAATCATTGTTAGATCCTTCGCCATTTTCAACAAGTTCAATCGTTATTTCTTAATGAGGTTTTTATCGAAAATTTATGTATATCTTCGTTATATTTTCCTTCATTTCACCTTTTTATCCATATCAATTAAATATGAATAATATAATAGGAGATGGAACTGTCAAACGTAAAAAAGTAGATATATAGATATATCATCTGCTTATAATATGCTATTATTTTGCAGTAGTAGATCTATATTTTATTTATATAAAGATATCATTTGCAGAGAATTCTTACTGCAAATAGTCTGCATATAATATTCATTTTCATATTTGTCTGCTTAGAGTTTGCTATTATTCTGCAATAGTAGATCTGTATTTTATTTATATAAAGGTGTCATTTGCAGAGAATTCTTACTGCAAAATGTCTGCATATAGTCTTCATTTTCATATCTTTTATTTGAAGACATATGCAGGACACAACTGCATTTCCTTTGTCAGTAAATGTCTTATGCAGGAAATATCTGCAATTTTAAACAGTATGCAGGTGATATGAAGTACATCTTTGGGTAAAGGTAATATGATGATTATATGCAGATTACTTCTATTTCTACAGATTATCTGCAGTTGATATACAGTTATAAAAATGACTGCAGGCTCTTTGCAGTGCATTTGCAGTTAATTTATGCAGGTCTGTGTTACTTGGGTAATTCTTTAATTTTTGAAAAAAATTTATTATTTAAAATATATATATATATATATATATATATATATATATATATATATATATATATATATATATATATATGAAAAACAAAATTGATACATTTTTTTTTTGTTTTTAAGTGTATTTAAAATTTTTCATACGAATTTCTTCCTGTTTTCGAATGTGTGAATTTTGAATACTTGTAAATCTGCTATATAAAAATTTTCTATTAAATGCTAAACCTTCTGAAGTTTTTACTCTTGACAATGCAACATATATTATGTTAAACCAACGAGAATTTCTTTATCTCCAATATCAACAACAGCCTTTTCTAAGGTTAAACCTTGTGATTTGTGGATTGTATTTGCGAAAGCTAACTGTAATGGAAATAATTGTTTACGTGAACAATTAATATTTCCACTTTTCCAAAATTTTGTTATGCTTGAAATCGGAACATTACCATTATTTTCTTAGCTTGTATGAGAGTAATTTTCGAAATGAACCATTATAACCCGTGGCATTTAATCAGTTGGACCATGATTTTCTTCATAAATGATATCTTGAACGAAATCGAGAGCTCCATTGACTAATCCTATTTTTATCCATAAATTAGAGCGTAGCATAACTTTACATCCAATCGATAAAACTATGAACACTTCAAGTCCACCTGATACATCTATACATTGGCTAATTTTGCTTGAGAGCAATTGTGAATAGCTGAAATATAAGCAATTTTTTGGCGTAACTCTTTTAATTTTTGATAATTGTAATCTTTTACATCTTTATTGGTTGCAAATAACCGAATAGCATCGTTGAAAAAATTACGTTCATTTTGAGAAAAAGTTTAAATACATACTTAATTTCATTAATATTTCATAATCCTGAAGCGTGCGGCCTCTACTATGACAAAGTGATATATTTGTACGTTTATATATTATACAATAATAGACGAACCAATTACATTTTTGTATTTGATGTAGCTCACAGATGGAGCTACAATCTCCGTAAATATAAATATTATTTATTATTATTTTTATTTATAGTTTTTTTTTTTTAAATAATGATTGATAACACATCTAAACATGAATACGAAACAATTAAATATAATTTCATGTCTAGATATTTTGTAGTTTTTCTGTAAAGTGTAACACAAAAAAGTGACAATTTGACCTAATAGAGGCTCGCTTCGCTCGCCTAATAATTATTCTTTGTTTTAAATGTAGATGTATATTATTGGAAGCTATTACTCAATTGGTAGCGAAGAGGGTAAATAGAGAATTTATTAGAAACAAAAATACTTATGTGATTTTGAGAGAATTACATAAGTGGGAAAAAGATAGACGAGCAATAGCAGCTTGTGAAAATTTAGTTGATATATTACTAAGCTATAATAGGTATAATTATTCTTAGTGACTGCAAAATTAAAGAAGAAGAAATTGGTTTAGAAAATATAAAAAATGTTGAAATACCAGATGATATAAAAGAAAAATTTAAACAAATGGATTTAGAGCAATTAAATGAGGAGGAAAATGTAAATTAATGATAAAATACATAACTATACTAATAATAAAAGGAATTTCTAAATAAAAATAACTTTGTAAACGGCCTAAATTGAAGTGTTTATTTTAAATCAATTATCATTCATTTTTATAATAAATTTTTATTAGTTTCCATCTTCACCTTGCCCTCCTTGTCCTCCTCCTCCTCCTTGTCCTCCAGCTCCTCCTTGTCCTCCTTGTCCTCCACCTCCTTGTCCTCCACCTTGTCCTCCACCTTGTCCTCCTTGTCCTCCACCTTGTCCTCCACCTTGTCCTCCACCATGTCCTCCACAGTATCCTCCACCATGTCCTCCACCTCCTCCTCCACCTCCTTGGGCATTAGTTATACCCTGAAAAAGTAGATATTTTATATTAGAATTTTTCATAGAATAAACTATGGAGTTTGTAACGATTTAATAATCGGTTTTGTGTAAATTTTATTTGTAAGTGAAAAAAGTTAAATTTTTCATTAATTAATTATTTTTATTTATTTGATATTTATACTAGTTGCTTTTCCCGTCGGCCAACCTGTTAACATTTAACAATTTTACGGTAGATCTTTGAGAGTAGTTCAAAAATAGATTAAGGTGGAAGTTATTTTTTTGAATAATTGGTTCGGAAAGAAAAAATAGGTACTTAAATCAGTCTTGTGAAAAAACCTCTTCGTTGTAAAGGTTAATCCAGATTTGAGGAGGGCGTTGGAAGAGATTGTAGTTCAATATCAGATTAACAAAAAAACTATCATTTTTCTCCGAAGGCAGTATTCCGCCAGGGTAAAGGAGCTCCCAATATTCAGAAGGAATGACCACCCAGGGAAGCAAGTTAGCAGATTGTAGAGCCCATTCAGTCTCACCTCTAAGAGATTACTTTTTTTAATTACTTATAGCGAATTAACTTTGGTTGAATGGTTGTTTAATTTTATCTTTTTTTTTATTAAGGATGCCCTCGTAGGTATAGACCTAAATACAAATGTACCGAGAACATTTATTGGGACAGAAGAGACAATTTATTAATTTCGGATTTAAAGGCCTGCAAGTTGGGACGAGTGGGGAAGACGTGGGAAGGTAAGGAGTTCGACAATCTGGAGAAGCTGGGGATGCAGGAACGATCGAATCGATCCGTTCTCGATGTCGGACATTGAACAGTATAAGGGTGCATGGAGTTGGCACGTCCCGTTGCTCTGTAGGAGTACCTACTTATTTCTTATTATTACCCACTTGGTTTATTTTTGTTAATGTGACCATTTCTATGGCATAGTTAAAGTTAGATGGGAACCATTTAGTGATACTTTACTAATTTATGTCTCTTAATTAATTTAAACTTTATTATCACTTCTTATCTCTTAAGCCTATTCTCCTATTTTTATTTTTTGGATAAAGCAGTTTTGATGAAAATAAAAAATTTCCATTAAAATAATAAGTAGGTATACTCACCAAAACAAGTATAACTGCACACAAAAAAGTAATAAGTAACTTCATGGTATCAATTCACAAATTGAAAATGCGATGTGTTGTTGTTCTTATATACCATTTTGAGAAAAATTTCCGCTGTTACGCTTTAAAGTACCTATTTTATATCCTGTTTCTCTTACTATTTTCTAAATTAGATTGTTTGCAATTATTTAAATTTAATATCATCATGTGATAAAAAAATAATTGTAGTATTGTGTAAATTTATGTACTGAAACGAATACAAGATTCTTGTAAATGCAAGAGTTTGAAAAAAGTTGGGTGATTAAACAGGTCTCATTATATAATTTTTACGAAGTTGTTTAAAAGAAAATTTGAGGTATTCATTTTTTAAAAGGAAGCTTTTAATCTTATGCCCGAAAAGGTTTTGTGACAGAAAATTTGATACAGAAATGAGTAATGGAAGTTTCTTTGGCTTTCTTTCTCTCGTTGCTCTTACTGTTGGATAACCGAACTTTTCCTACCTCTCAGTTGCTTCTAGACAAGATAAGGAAATCTGGGAAATCGATGGTCGTAGTTTTCTTCGGCTACCGCTTTCCCAGATTTCTAGTCTACCATCTTTGATATCATTTAAACGATTCGCTTCCATCAGAATTCACCCAATTCCACACGTTCTTTTTTATTTTTTATTAGTTATTAAATGAAAAATTAATTTTTGATCCTTCATATATTAATATTTATTTATTAATATTTGTGCATGGTTTTGATAGTTTTCTTGATTATTTTCTACCAAAACCTGCTCCTGCTCCATCATTTCCTCCTGCATCTGCTCCTGCACCTCCTCCTAGACCGCCCCCAAATCCTGCATCAGCTCCAAAACTAAATCCTACTTTTGCACTAGCTTCAGCACCAGCACCACCTCCAGCATTAGCACCACCTCCAACACCAGCGCCAGGTGCTTGGGCTTCACAAATTCCCTGATATAGAAATAGATATTATTACTATTTATAATAAATTTATTTTAAAAAATACCACAATTTTATGCGTATTTAAACGAGTCAAACCCATTTTTTTAATTGAAGTATTCTTATACAAGGTGATGCAAAAGTTGTTACACGATATTCTTTGACTATAATTTTTTTAATATCTGAAAAACTTAGTTTTGCTTTTGTGTTGTATTTATTTGATGTTTATTATTTTTATTTTATCAATATTAATGCAAAACTTACATATTTCGATAGGGTAATTACTTTTGTTCATAGCGTTATTATAAAAAGAGTAGGGGAGCTGTTAACCGAACTTTTCCTACCTCTCAGTCGTTTCTAGAATAGAATAGGAAATCTGGGAAATCGATGGTCGTAGTTTTCTTCGGCTACCGTTTTCCCAGATTTCCGATTCTAGTCTACCATTTTCGATATCATTTAAACGCTTCGCTTCTATCAGAATTCACCCAATTCCACACGTTTTTAACTTCCCGCTAAAAAAAAATTAAATTTTTTTTTAAAATCGGGAAGTTATTGGTTTCACCCCGTTTTTCGAAAATCGAGTTTTCATCGGATCTCAACGTTTTCAGGTCTTAGGAACCTCCCCTGACTATTTTTACGAGGGTGTCTGTATGTCTGTATGTACGTGTGGATGTGTGTGTGTGTGTGTGGATGTATGTAAACCTCTTATAACTTTTGAACGGCTTGACCGATCGGAATGAAATAAAAAGCATTCCAAAGAATTCCATCTAACTTAGATTCCCTGTAAGTTTAAACCGATTCAAGCCGGTAGATTTCGAGAAATTTCAAAATAACCGAAAAAAACAATTGGTAAAAATGATGTTTTTTGGGCATATCTTTTTGGCTATTGCATCGATCAATTTCATAACCTAATCAGCTCTTAAGCTTAAAAAGCCACGTCGAATGCCGTTTTGCAAATTAAAATCGGTTGATTCGTTCGTGAGATATCGTTGTCGAAAATTTTCAAAAAAAAGTGTTTTTTTTTTCAATAACTTAGAGATTTTTTGACTAACCGATTTTGCACTCCCGGTAACGTTTTTAGGTCTCAAAAAACTGCGTCGAGTGCCATCTTGAACATCAAAATCGAATAAGGCGTTAAAAAGTCAAAAACGTCAAAATACGTCACGTTACTATAGCTTTGCGGTTAAAACTAGCGGGAAGTTGCAAGGATGGCCTTTAATGTCAACCTCTTTTCGAATTTTTTTATTTTTTATTAGTTATTAAATGAAAAATTCTTTTTTGATCCTTCATATATTAATATTTATACATTTTTTGATAGTTTTCTTGATTATTTTCTACCAAAACCTGCTCCTGCTCCACCATTTCCTCCTGCGCCTCCTCCTAGACCTCCTCCAGCTCCTGCATCAGCTCCAAAACTAAATCCTACTTTTGCACCAGCTTCACCTCCAGCACCAGCACCACCTCCAGCATTAGCACCAGCTCCAGCACCACCACCAACGCCAGGTGCTTGGGCTTCACAGATTCGCTGATATAAAAATAAATATTATTACTATTTATAATAAATTAATTTTAAAAAATACCACAAATTGATGCGTATTTAAATGATTCAAACCGATTTTTTTAGTGGAAGTATTCTTATACAAGGTGACGCAAAAGTTGTTACACGATATTATTCTTTTACACGATAATTATTTTAATATCTGAAAAACTTTTTTTTCTACGGTTGTTATACAAAAATGACATTTATATACAATAATTTATAAAGGAAAGGGGTACGTTGTATTTGCCTAAAAAGAAATATCTCATTTCCTTATCTGATAAAACAAAGTGATCATTCCTTTATTGATGCGTCAAATCAAGTATACTGGTGCCTGTGCTGTTGCTATTGATGATCTGTATTGTTGACAGTGACAGATATTTAATAATCGCATAGTGTTCATACTTATAATTAAATTATTTTATTTTAATACTTAGAAAATGTTTAGTATAAGTGATGAAAGTGACACAGAATTAACTCCTCCAGATATAAGAGAGGCGGCAAACGAAGCTTGCCAAAATTTAATTCCCGAAATATCAAAAAATAAATATCGGAATGCTTATGAAAGCTTTGTGGATTGGCAAAAGAAAAAAGGCACAAATTCCATCTCAGAAAGTGTAGTTTTAGCCTATTTTTCTGAAATATCGATTAAATTTAAGGCCTCAACGTTATGGTCTCAATATTCTATGTTGAGAACCATGATTAATATTGAAAAAAATGTTAATATCGCTAAATATTTAAAATTGAAAGCTTTCATTAAAAGAAAATCAGATGGATTTAAATCAAAGAAATCAAAGATTTTCAGCTCCGAAGATATTAATAAATTTATTAATAATGCCCCCGATGAACTTTATCTTCTTGATAAGGTAGATATTTGTTTCTAATTTTCTAGATTATTTATTATTAAATAATTTTTTTAGGTTATTTTGATTATGGGAATTATGGGTGCCTGTAGACGCGATGAATTATATAAAATGACAATTTCAGATTTTGAGGATTTAAATTCTGCTGTTCTGGTTAAGATACCAAATTCAAAAAATAAATTAACCCGAAAATTCACTATAACCGGTTCTTTTTATAATATTTTTAAAAAATATGTTGATCTGCGTCCCAGAAATATTGAACAAAATTTTTTTTTTATAAATTTTCAAAAAGGTAAGTGTACCATACAAAGAGTTGGAATAAATAAAATAGCTTATGCGGGAAAAAGAATTGCCTCCTTTTTAAAGCTTCCCAATCCGGAATTATATACAGGCCACTGCTTTCGCAGATCATCAGCAACTATTTTGATAGATGCTGGCGAAGATATCACTTCTTTAAAGAGACATGGCGGCTGGAAGTTAACCATGGTAGCTGAAAGCTACATTGACGATTCGATGGCTAACAAATTTAATATTGCTAATAAAATAGCGTCATCTATAAATGGCAATGAAAGTTTACCTTCTACTTCTGCCGAAATTACTAATAATGGTAAAAAGATTGAAAAACAGACAATTGAAATTTCAGATGCCGCACAGATTCAATTTAATAACTGCAGCTTGATAACTGTAAATATTGTAAATAATAAAAATAGTTAATTTTACTAATTATTACCTATACTTTGTGTTGTTTTGTTATGCATTAAAGATCATTGAATAAATATATAATTTCATTTTTATTTTCTGTAACCGTAGAAAAAGTATAGTGTTTGACTCGCAAGGAATGACTCATTTCCCACTCGTACGATTTGCAGCATTCGCCTGCGCCTCATGCTGCAAACTTCGTACTCGTGGGAAATGAGTACCATTCCTTGCTCATAAAACAATATACTATTCTTTATTTTATCAATATTAATGCAAAACTGACATATTTCGATAGGGTGATTGTTTTGTTTATAGATGTATTATAAAAAGAGTAGGGGAGCTGTTCTTGATTGGAAAGAGAGAGAAGATCGCGGTACCCAACTCTTTCTCTCTTTACTTGTGAAATAACGTGCTATTTATATTATAAATTTACTTTTTAAAATTTTCAACTTTGTGCAAAATTTTGTTAATCGAAAAACAAGATGTCTCTTACTGCAGATTGGTCGTTATAGAGAGATCGATAGGTACTGTCATCTTCTTTCTCTTTCTTATTGTCGGACTTTTCCACTTATGCAACCGTATGTCTTACCTACTCTATCTTTAATATCGTTACGCTTTTGGTCCACCTTTAATATTTAATATAATAAATATTAAAAAAAAATATGCGATTATTAAATTATCTAAATATGGAACTTACCAAAGCTAGAGCTACTACAAATAAAACTGCAAGTGTTGATTTCATTTTGAGGATTATTCTTCAAATGTATACAATTCCAATATTGGTTCTACATTTTATATCAATCGTTCCACCCCAATAAAAATCCATTTGCCAAATATTTTTTTTATAATTAATATATAATAACTCAAAGTGTAAATTATATTATCATTTTATCATTAAAAATAGATTAGCATTAACTCTAACTTTTTAATTTAACAGATTTGTTACCAAATTAAAAAATTGTTATAATTTATTTATTTAGTACCTACCTAGGTAGAAGGTTGTGGTGCTATCAATAAATTCAAATATAGAAATTTATAGTCGATAAAGTTAACTCGTAGTGGTAAGTAAAATAATATTTTTTTAAAGCCAAGTTTTTAAGGATATGTTAGGAAAAGTGTTCTCTATCTTTCGTTGTTCTCACTTTTGAGTATTTTTTAGTTCAACCTTCTTCGCAAAGGATATATCATTAAAAGCTTCGCTTCTATCGGAATTTACTTGAGTTCCAAACGTTTTTTTATATAGATAAAAAGATGTATTTTTATTATTTATAAATTAACAATTAAAATTCATAATACAATCGAAATGGAAAATACATACAATTCTGAATTGTATCGCGAAATAAATTAGAATTGTAAATTTATGCACCTATCAATTGTGAATTCCGTGTTGTCGGAGGGAATTTCCACATATAAATATTTTAGGGCGTTTACAACTTACAAAAAAATTTACGATTTTTCTTAATTTTGTTTATATTGTAGTTTATAAGAAAAAATAAGATTTTTTCACCACGTACTTTGGCTAATATTGTAGTTTCAAAGATAGTTGAGTTCCAATTTATGACTTCATAAATTTGTAGCAATACTTACTCCAGCTTCGAACTTGGATTTCCTACTGTATAAGTAAATGTTTGGATTTCCAATTGTATTGGATTCGCAGCTATATGTACAAGTGGGTCTTTGGATTTTTTGTTGTATAATTGGATCTTTGGATTTTCGGCTGTAGGTATAAATGAATCGTTGATTTTTTAGTTATATAAGAGGATTTGAAGTTCCGATTTTATAAGACGATCTTTTAAATACTAGGACTTATATAAGTAATCCTAGAATTTTCAGTTGTACTACTGGATCTTTGGATTTTCAGTTGTTTAAGCGGATATTTGCATTACAAGATGTGTAACAGGATCTTTTGATCTTAAGTTAAATAAGTGATCTTTGAATTTTCTGTTGTTTATGTGGACCTTTGGATTTCCATTTGGATAAGAGGATCTTTGGATTTCCAGTTGTCTAAGTGGATATTTGGATTTGCAGATATACCTACCTATGTAGAAGTGGATCTTTGGATTTTCCATTGTATAAGTGGATCTTTGGATTTTCGGCTGTATAAATGAATCGTTGAATTTTTAGTTGTATAAGAGGATCTTTGATATTCCGATTGTATACCTAAGGAGATCTTTGAAATACTAGTGAATCGTTGGATTGCAAGATATACATAATTGGCTCTTTGGATTTCCAGTTATATAGATGAATCTTTGGATTCCCAGTTGTATAAGAGTATATTTGGATTTCAAGATATACATAATTGGATCTTTGGATTTCCAGTTGTATAAGTGGACCTTTTATTTCCAGATCTAGTGGATATTTGTATTTAGATTCGTGAAGATGGATCTTTAGTTAATAGGTAGTCTTTGAATTTCCAATTGTACAAATTGTACAGCGAGACTCGAACTCGCAGCCTTCAGCTCTACGCGGTGACGCTCTAACAACTAACCTATAGGTGCCTAGCCATCAAATCGCTGGGTGCGACATTTTTTTAATTTCTCCTTAATGTCGTTTAATATATTCTTGTTTGTATACTTTCTGAAAAATTTTCAAAAAATCCCATAACAGATATCTCAAATAATCGTTTACTAAAGAATCCATGGTTCCGGTCTCCTAACAAAATAAAAGCATAATACAGGACACTAAAGAAAAATGACTTTAGAAAGTAAGATTCAATTTTCAAAATGCCCAAAGCAACCTTGTCTAATCTTTGACCTGCAGAATAGTATAAAAAATCTACGCTTAAAAAGGCGAAATTTTGATCAAATATCTTTAGCATATTAAATTAATTTTAAGGCGTTGACTGACAGAGGGAGCCACTAGTTCTAAAAAAATAAAATTTGAAATATATATGCTAAATTTTAAATTATTCAGCTATTAATTCAACGTTAGATCGGTACTACAAAAGAACTAAAGATTAATATAGAAAATATTTCACATATTAATTGAATTGCACGGCGTTGAATAACAGATGGAGTTACTGGTGCTAAAAACTAATTCAATAAATTGAATTATAGATTTTTGCTCTATTAATCAAACCTTATCTGATAACGATCTTTAAATTACAATGTTGTACTACTGGATCTTTGGATATTCAGTTGTTTAAGCAAGTGGATACTTGCATTTCAAGTTGTATAGAAGGATTTTTTGATCTTTAGTTAAATAAGTGACCTTTGAATTTGTATAAGTGGACCTTTGGATTTCCAGTTGGATAAGCGGATCTTTGGAGTACCAGTTGTCTAAGTGGATATTTGCATTTCAAGTTTTATAGGTGGATCCAGTACTTGGATTTTTCCCTATTCACTTCTTTCCTTAGTTTTTCTAAGACTGTACTATTGCTGATTCCACAAAAAGGTTCTGATTCCAAGTATGGGGTTTCAGCTCCTTTTTTTGCCAAGTTATCTGCTGTTTCGTTTCCTTCTCTTCCTATGTGTCCTAGAACCCATAGGAGGGTAATAGTGTTATTTTGTCCTAGTTTATTTAGTTTGCCTAAGGATTCCCAGACCATCTTTAAACTGATTTTGTGTGAGTTCAGAGCTTTGATGGCTGCTTAACTATCTGACATGATTACAATCTTGCAATGATCCTGATTTCCGCTTGAAAAATACTTGGGTATGCACCCAGACTTACTGACCATTTGGCTCTAGGTCCAAAAAGCCTTGCTCCTATTCCTTCAACTCTCTTGGAGCCCTCCGTATACCATTTTGGCTTAGCCCCAATATGGTGTCTTTGTCCCATTCAGATTTACTACTCAGTTTTGTGGTGAATTTTTTTCACAAAGTTTGGCATGTCATCTTGGGGTGATATTTGGTGTAAATTATTAGTGTTATTTTAAATGTAATAATTATTCTTTGTTTTAAATGTAGATGTATATTATTGGAAGCTACTACTCAATTGGTAGCGAAAAAGGTAAATAGAAAATTTATTAGAAATAAAAATACTTATGTGATTTTGGGAGAATTACATAAGTGGGAAAAAGATAGATGAGCAGCAGCTTGTGAAAATTTAGTTGATATATTAATAAGCTATAATAGGTATAATTACTCTAAGTGACTGCAAAATTAAAGGTCTTTTTTTATACCATTATAGAACAGAAGAAGAAATTGGTTTAGAAAATATAAAAAATGTTGAAATACCAGATGATATAAAAGAAATATTTAAACAAATGGATTTAGAGCAATTAAATGAGGAGGAAAATGTAAATTATTGATAAAATACATAACTATACTAATAATAAAAGGAATTTTTAAATAAAAATAACTTTGTAAACGGCCTAAATTGAAGTGTTTATTTTAAATCAATTATCATTCATTTTTATAATAAATTTTTATTAGTTTCCATCTTCACCTTGCCCTCCTTGTCCTCCTCCTCCTCCTTGTCCTCCCGCTCCTCCTCCCCCTCCTTGTCCTCCACCTCCTTGTCCTCCACCTTGTCCTCCACCTTGTCCTCCACCTTGTCCTCCACCTTGTCCTCCACCTCGTCCTCCACCATGTCCTCCACAGTATCCTCCACCATGCCCTCCACCTCCTCCTCCACCTCCTTGGACATTAGTCAGACCCTGAAAAAGTAGATATTTTATATTAGAGTTTTTCATAGAATACACTATGGAGTTTGTAACGATTTAATAATCGTTTTGTGTAAATTTTATTTGTAAGTGAAAAAAAGTTAAATTTTTCATTAATTAGCCTTTGAATACCTTCAAAATTTGAAAATTCCAAGACATTATGGATATAAAGATGGTTATGTAGTACATCTTCACATATTTTGTGACGCAAGTTTAAGTTATTTTACCTTTAATAAGGAAGAGGAAGTAATTGGTACAATTTTGATAATGTCTAGGACTCAGGTAACCCCTTTAAAACCTATAGGTAACTATTCCACGCGCAGAACTTCAGGCCGCAGTTATGGCAAGTAGGTTGAAAGTAAGTATTTTAAAGGGACATTCTTTGCCAGTCACTAGGACATTTCTATGGACAGACTCTAAAACTGTTCTTTCTTGGATAAAATCTGATGCACGTAAATTTAAAACTTTTGTTTCAAACAGAGTTGCAGAAATCCAAGAAAAGACTAACATTCACGACTGGAGATGGATTTCCACAAAATTAAATGTAGCTGATGAAGCAACTAGGGACCAGGGTGAAATAAATCTAACTGCAAGTAGCAGATGGTTTAATGGTCCTAGTTTTCTTGGTGATGGTATGGAAAATTGGCCTAAAGAAACGAATATAGATGTTCCCAATGATAATGTTGAGGTAAAAGTAGAAACTATATTACTTATAAAATCCAAGGATTTAAATGTTTTACCAAATTCCTCAAGATTTTCAAACTGGATGAGGCTTATTAGAAGTAGGTACAGCTTATATGTTAAAATTTATAAGTATTGTTATAGAAGATAAAATAATTACTTTGCTGAGAAAAAAAGAGGATTTTAAATTATATATTAACAAAATTATGAGCAGGAAGAACAAAATTTCAAGAGAGTTGTCAGTGAAGGATTTGAAAGAAGCTGAAAATATGTGGTGTAGAAAAATTCAAGAAGATTGCTTCAAGGAGGAAATCCATACACTAAAATTAGGTAAAATTTTGTTAAAGGATAGTAGATTATATCAGTTATCTCCTTATTTAGACAATGGTGTAATAAAATTATCAGGCCGTATAGATAAATCACCAATTCTCAACACTGATATAAAAAGACCGATTATTTTAGATTCACGACATTTAGTCACTAAATTATTAATCGATTATTTTCACAGAAAGACAGGACATGGAGGAACAGGGATTGTTTTAAATGAATTACGCCAAAGATATTGGATTCTACAAGCAAGAAAGACTGTTACAACCATATGTAAACAGTGCATGTTTTGTAGAAAAAGAAGATGTAAGCCAAAGGTGCCAGAGATGTGACAATTACCAATATATCGTGTGGATATGCCAAAAAGGGTTTTTACTTTTGTTGGTATTGACTATTTTGGGCCCCTTATGGTAGGAATTGGACGCAGAACTGAAAAAAGGTATGGTGTACTTTTTACCTGCCTTTCAGTACGTGCAGTACACTTGGAATTAGCGGATAGTTTAAGTACCGATTCTGCTATTCTCGCCCTAAGAAGATTTATAGCTAGAAGAGGTCAACCTAAATTAATAGTAAGTGATAATGGCACGAGTTTAAGAGGAGCAGCTAGAGAACTACAAGAAGCTATTAAGGACATTGATGAGAAGCTAGTTACCGAATTTTGTTTAGGACAAGAGATAGAATGGAGATTTCTGCCTCCAGCAAGTCCAGCCATGGCTGGAGCCTGGAAAATAATGGTAAGGACAGTTAAAACAACTTTGAATGTCATAATGAAAAAAAGAACGCCTATACCAGAAGTACTTCTCACTTTGTTACATGAAGTCGAACATATTGTAAACAGCAGACGTCTGACATATGTTTCGTCTGATGAGGAAGACCCTGAGAGTGTTACTCCCAATCACTTCATTCTTGGGACATCCAGTATAGCAAAGTCGCCTGGTGTATTTGAAGAAAAAACTTGGAATTCAAAGAAAGAATGGAAATTGTCTCAAATATTGGCTGAAAAGTTCTGGAACAGATGGGTAAAAGAATACGTTCCTACTTTAGCTAAAAGAAGCAAATGGTTTGAAAATAGTGCCAATTTGCAAGTAGGGGACATGGTGATACTGATGGACAACCAATTGCCACGAAACAGCTGGCCACTGGGAAAAATGGTCGCCACCTTTCCAGGGAAAGACGATAAAGTTTGAGTGGTTGACGTAAAGACGAAGCATGGAGTTTACAGAAGACCAACTTCAAAAATATGTAGGCTGGACTTACTAGAAATGAGTTAGTCGTGAAGATTTCACCAGGGGGGAGAAATGTTGGATTTTACTTTTACATGTTTTATTAAATTTTCTATTTTAGCAGTTTTATGTACTCTTGTAATGAACGACCCTGTATTAAAAAATGTTGCTAGGATAATTTTGTTGTTGTCAATTGATATATATGTTTGATTAATAGAATTTTACAAAAAGTCACAAGTTGCAATCATTTTGTCTTGAATTATATTTTTATAGAGAGATTTTGCTGATCCTTCAGCCGGATCTTATATATCATACTTTATAGGTAAGCAAGACATAACAATACCTATTTTATCCCTTAGGGGTGGCGTTTATCAAAATTCTTTCTTAGAGGATGCCTAAGTCATAGTAGCTATATGCATGTAAAATCTCAGCCGGATCGGTTTAAAACTGACACAGTTTCATACCAACTTTCATCCCCTATTTTATCCCCTTATGGGTGGAATTTATCAAAATCCTTTCTTAAGGGATGCCTACGTCATAGTAGCTACATTCATGCAAAATCTCAGCCCGATCGGTTTAAAATTGACAAAGTTTCATACAAACTTTCATTCCCTTTTTTATCCCCTTATGGGTGGAAATTATTAAAATTCTTTCTTAAGGGATGCCTACGTCATAGTAGCTATATTCATGCCAAATCTCAGCCCGATCGGTTTAAAATTGATAAAGTTTCATACAAACTTTCATCCCCTATTTTATCCCCTTGGAGATGGAATTAATCAAAATCCTTTCTTAAGGGATGCCTACGTTTTAGTTACTATCTGCATGCAAAATCTTAGCCCGATTGGTTTAAAATTGACAGAGTTTCATAAAAACTTTCATCCCCTATTTTATCCCCTTAGGGGTGGAATTAATCAAAATCCTTTTTTAGGGGATGCCTTCGTCATAGTAACATGCAAAGTTTTAGCCCGAACGGTTTAAAATTGACAAAGTTTCATACAAACTTTCATCCCCTATTTTATGCCCTTGGGGTGGAATTAATCAAAATCATTTCTTAGCGGATGCCTACGTCATAACATCTACCTGCATGCCAAATTTCAGCCCCATCCGTAAAGCGGTTTGAGCTGTGCGTTGATAGATCATACAAACTTTCATCCCCTATTTTATCCCGTTGGGGGTGGAATTAATCAAAATCCTTTCTTAGCGCATGCCTACGTTATAACATCTACCTGCAAGCCAAATTTCAGCCCCATCCGTCCAGCGGTTTAAGCTGTGCGTTGATAGATCATATAAGCTTTCATCCCCTATTTTATCCCGTTGGGGGTGGAATTAATCAAAATCCTTTCATTCAGTCACCTTTGAGTTTTATATATATAGATTCAGTTACTCCAGTTTTGTTGTTCATCACCCAATCAAGGTGTTTAAGAGTACTTATTTCTTATTATTACCCACTTAGTTTATTTTTGTTAATGTGACCATTTCTATGGTATAGTTTATCCAAAACCACTTGAATAGGCGTGGTCAACGCTCTTTTCGAATTTTCAAGAATTCTCTTCATGGGCGTACAGGTGTGAGTCGGGAAGTTAAATCAACATTAAATAGATATTTTACTAGGTTCGTTCATAGCTTTACAGACGTGACTTACTGAGCAGTGGAGAGGATTCTTAAAACATGAATGTCTTTTGAGTTTCCCCTGGCAAAATCGTAAAAATAATTCCTATCCAAGTGGGTCTAGTTATACTATATAGTTAAAGATAGATGGGAACCATTTAGTGATACTTTACTAATTTATATCTCTTAATTAATTTAAACTTTATTATCACTTCTTATCTCTTAAGCCTATTCTCCTATTTTTATTTTTTGGATAAAGCAGTTTTGATAAAAATAAAAAATTTCAATTAAAATAATAGGTACCTATACTCACCAAAACAAGTATAACCGCACACAAAAAAATAATAAGTAACTTCATGGTATCAATTCACAAATTGAAAATGCGATGTGTTGTTGTTCTTATATACCATTTTGAGGAAAATTTCCAGTGTTACGCTTTAAAGTACCTATTTTATATCCTGTTTATTTTATTATTTTCTAAATGAGATTGTTTGCAATTATTCAAATTTAATATCATCATGTGATAAAAAAGATAAAAAAATAATTGTAGTATTGTGTAAATTTATGTACTGAAACGAATACAAGATTCTTGTAAATGCAAGAGTTTGAAAAAAGTTGGGTGATTAAACAGGTCTCATTATATAATTAATAAATAATTAATAAATTTGAGGTATTCATTTTTTTAAAAGGAAGCTTTTAATCTTATGCCCGAAAAGGTTTTGTGACAGAAAATTTGATACAGAAATGAGTAATGAAAGTTTCTTTGGCTTGTCTTTCTCTAGTTGCTCCCACTGTTGGATAACCGAACTTTTCCTACCTCTCAGTCGTTTCTAGAATAGAATAGGAAATCTGGGAAATCGATGGTCGTAGTTTTCTTCGGCTACCGTTTTCCCAGATTTCCGATTCTAGTCTAACATTTTCGATATCATTTAAACGCTTCGCTTCTATCAGAATTCACCCAATTCCACACGTTTTAAATGAAAAATTCTTTTTTGATCCTTCATATATTAATATTTATACATTTTTTGATAGTTTTCTTGATTATTTTCTACCAAAACCTGCTCCTGCTCCACCATTTCCTCCTGCGCCTCCTCCTAGACCTCCTCCAGCTCCTGTATCAGCTCCAAAACTAAATCCTACTTTTGCACCAGCTTCACCTCCAGCACCAGCACCACCTCCAGCATTAGCACCAGCTCCAGCACCACCACCAACGCCAGGTGCTTGGGCTTCAGAGATTCCCTGATATAAAAATAAATATTATTACTATTTATAATAAATTAATTTTAAAAAATACCACAAATTGATGCCTATTTAAATGATTCAAACCGATTTTTTTAGTGGAAGAATTCTTATACAAGGTGACGCAAAAGTTGTTACACGATATTCTTTTACACGATAATTTTTTTAATATCTAAAAAACTTTTTTCTTTATTTTATCACTATTAATGCAAAACTGACATATTTCGATAGGGTGATTGTTTTGTTTATAGATGTATTATAAAAAGAGTAGGGGAGCTGTTCTTGATTGGAAAGAGAGAGAAGATCGCGGTACCCAACTCTTTCTCTCTTTACTTGTGAAATAACGTACTATTTATATTATAAATTTACTTTTAAAAATTTTCAACTTTGTGCAAAATTTTGTTAATCGAAAAACAAGCTGTCTCTTACTGCAGATTGGTCGTTCTAGAGAGATCGATAGGTACTGTCATCTTCTTTCTCTTTCTTATTGCCGGATGTGTTTTTTTTTTATTAAGGATGTCCTCGTAGGTATAGACCTAAATACAAATGTACCGAGAACATCTATTGGGGCAGAAGAGGTAATTTATTAATTTAGGATTTAAAGGCCTGCAAGTTAGGACGAGTGGGGAAGACGTGGGGGGGTAAGGAGTTCCACAATCTGGAGACCCTGGGGATGAAGGAACGATCGAATCGATCCATTCTCAATGTCTGGCACTGAACAAAGGGTGCATGGCGTTGGCACGTCGCGTTGCTCTGGCTGGTCTGGCAAGTAGAGGCATTATAGAGCGAGCGGAGTTCTTCTGAGCAAAATCCGTTTATGTATCGGTAAAACAAGGAAAGATCAGCCACTGATTTTCGGTGGGATAATGGGGCTAGGTTTTTGGTGATACATCTTACCTATACTCTATTTTTAATATCGTTACGCTTTTGGTACACCTTTAAGATTGGATGAGGAAATGGAAGAGCATAGGTAAATATAATGAATATTTAAAAAAATATATGCGAATATTAAATTATTTAAATATTGAACTTACCAAAGCTAGAGCTACTACAAATAAAACTGCAAGTGTTGATTTCATTTTGAGGATTATTCTTCAACTGTATACAATTCCAATTTTGGTTCTACATTTTATATCAATCGTTCCACCCCAATAAAAATCCATTTGCCAAATATTTTTTTTATAATTAATATATAATAACTCAAAGTGTAAATTATATTATCATTTTATCATTAAAAATAGATTAGCATTAACTCTAACTTTTTTATTTAACAGATTTGTTACCAAATTAAAAAATTGTTATAAATTATTTATTTAGTAGGCAGAAGGTTGTATGGTGCTATCAATAAATTCAAATATAGAAATTTGCAGTTGATAAAGTAAATTCGTAGTGGTAAGTAAAAAAAAAAATAATAATTTATTAAAGCGAAGTTTTTAAGGATATGTTAGTGTTAGGAAAAGTGTTCGATAGACACAAATAAGTCTCTCTATTCTCTATCTCTCGTTGTTCTTACTTTTGAGTATTTTTAACCGACTTCAAAAAAGGAGAAGGTTATCAATTCGACCATATATTTCTTTTTTATTTTTTTTATGGATGTTACCAAATATCTCCGGTATTTATAGTGTAAAAGATATTCCAGGAAATACCACAAAAATCAACAGAATGAGCTCGGCAATTAAGTTATTATGTAAATAATAATGTATAACATAAAAACATAATAATTGGCGCGTTACTGTCCCACTATAACCGATTTAAAACAGAGGGGGTTCTTAATTCGATCATAGTATTTTTACCGAATATCTCTGGTATTTATAATCCGTTTAAAAAAAAACGTTTTACATTCAAAAGAATAGAGTGTTCGTGTGATCCCTTAGAAATTTTATTAAGGTCTGGTCATCAATGTGGAAGATACTTCAAGAAAGACCACAAAAAACAGTACAAAGAGCTCTGTAGTTAAGTTAATATGTTAATAATGATGTATAACATACAAACATAATAATTAGCCCGTTACTGTCCCACTCTTAAGCCAAAGACCTCTTCTCACAAGGTGAAGAAATGAGCATTTCATCAATTCTCTTGCACAGTGCGTGTTGGTGATTTCAGACAATTAAGTCCACGTTTTTTTATTTATTTATTTATAAGAATACACATTTAAAGGATTCTTTAATAAATAAAAAAATAGTTTAGGTATACCATTTAATATTAATTTACAAATTAATACTAGATATTAGTAATTTTAAGTAATATTGTTAGAATATACATATTTGGTTATATAATCATTTTCTTTTTCCTATTAATGGAATTTTTTGTCCTGGTAATAATTCTCCACGGTGTCCTTGAGCCAATGTGTTTTGCTTATTTACTACATAGTTAGGTAGCTGAGGTTCATCATTTCTTGAATTTTCTCTTTGTCTGTCAGCAGTGACAATATCGGTAATCTGTAAGAAAAATTAAACACAAATAAGTATAGAAACATTATTAGATATGTTGTAATTATTTATAATTGCAAGTAAAATAACAAAAAGATAAAAAAAATATTTATTTGTCTAGCGATTAAGATTGTTTTTTCTAGAACTGTGACAAAAAGAGGTCATTTTGTAATAAAATACGTTCAGCGAAAACGTGATTTTCGTCACTAGTGGGAGAAATTTCCATAACGTTTACTTTTATCACTAGTGATGAAAGTTATACTTAAAAACCATTTATATCTAGTTGTCTGCTTTCATTAGTTAGACGTTTCTTGTTAATTGTTTAGACTGGATCAGGATTTTAATAATAATAATTTGAAATAAAATATCATTTCTTTAGTATATCATTAAGATATAAAGCGGATTGTAGAAAAAGTATAGTGTTTCACGCCTCGATAATAGTTTTTGAAGCTCATGAACATTACCAGCCCCGGCTTCTCGCTTCAAAAAATGTTACTTTCGTCACTGGTAAAACAATCCACTATTAAAATCAAATATACAGTATAGTTTAACAATATTAATGTAAAAAGACAACCACGCCCTCTAACCCCAACAAAGGAACCGACTTTCGAATCTAGGTTGCCAGATATATTTTCGTTTATATATTTTGAAAATGTTCTCTCTACTTTACTATTCAATTGTTGGTCAATGATTCTTAGAAAGATAATATGAAAATAATCTTAAAAAATATATACTTAAATTAATTAACTAGGTTCTTCATATTTAAACAGTTTTTACTTCTAATGATATCCATTTTGTATATATTACTTATACTTAAAGACATTTTTGAGTAAAGGCAACATTGTGTATATAGTTTGCCATTTCAGAGTTCGTTCGCACCGTTTTGATATTAATGTAAATTAATGCCGACGGCTCTTACTAAGCGCGGTGGTACATCAAACGAAACATCAAAGAGGAAAATTGCGTGAGTTAAATACTGCGCATAGTCTTGTTCCCCATTACAGTAAACAGTAGCGTTAGTGATTTTTATTGATTTTTTATATTAGATATATATTACGGTGGGCTTGATAGTACTTAATATAGTAAGAATTTCTCGTTTAAATATATAAGATAATAACTGCGCCACCTTACGGTGGCGTTATATTATTTGATTTAGAAAAGTATTTTTTGACTTTATTTTTTTCGCATTTTTTCTGTTTTTAATTTTCCACTTTCTTTTAGTTTTTCGTTTATTTATTTATTTATGAATCGAAATTCAACACTATCTATTGGGTTTTCTTACAATTCAGTAATTGTTATGTACAATGCGTCGTATCATTTCCGCATATTAAACAAAATACCTAATTATAACAAAAAAAAGAATGAAATTTTAAGAATTATGGCCATCAAAAATATCACTGTTTCTAAAAAGGTTCCAGTAAAGAAGGAATTAAGAATGATCAAAAGTCAGAATTTTAAAAATGAATACGTCATTGACACCATTTGTAGCAGACACGGTCATACCCTTTTGCGTTTACCTCCATACAACTGTATTTTTAATCCAATCGAAATGGTTTGAAGTACTGTAAAAAAACGTTTACCAAAATATAATTAGTCAACAACCTTAAGCGCAATTGTCCTTGATAATATTCGAGAGGTAATTAGTGGCATTAATAGCGATGTATGGCAAAATTGCGTTATAAAAATAGAAAAGGAATATCCTGTTGTATCGCTAATAGCAGCATTAGTTATTCAACCTGGGACCGATTCTATTTCAGAAGACTCTGACAATTCTTGTTAGTCATTTTAACCAATTTCCTTTAAAACTATCGTGATTTTTGTTTTTTTTTCTATTTTTACGCAATTTTTATTGTTTTTCCGGGCTATCCATGTGTGATTTGATTTTTTACCTTTTTTTTTTGTTTTCCCAATTTTTTCTCTTTTTTTTATAATTAACCGTATATTAATTTTTTTATATATTTATTTTGTCTACTTTCTCTAACTAACTGCATAATCTAGAAATTGAAACGCATCGCCATCTACCGGATATCTACGCAACACAAATGTCAAATGATGTTAGAATTTTTTTTACAGTTTATTGTAGCGGTTTTTCATTATCTGAAAACACGAAAATAACGGTGTTTTCTAAAAATTAACTTAGCTAGATCGCCTTATTGCCCCGGAAACCCTTTGCATATTATATTCTTAAAGTTTTAGCAGCTAAAAATACTTATATTTTTTTACAGCACAAAGTCTCATAAAAATTGGGTACTATGGAAACAATTAATGTATATAAAAAACAAATACCTAGATTTTAGAACGTTAAAACACTTTTCTATAAATATACATTTTAAAAACTAGTTAATATTAGAAATCTATCTATACTTCTAATAAATCTGTAGAGAGGTCAATTTTGTACATGAAATATATTTCCAAAATAACTATCAGGGGCTGATTGGGGATCAATACTAATTCCAAAAATGCAATCAGTAAAATTTTTGTCTGTCTGTCTGTCTGTCTATATAACCGCTATAGAAACAAAAATTACTCGACGGATTTTAACGAAACTTGGTACAATTATTTTTTATACTCCTGTGCTGGTTATAGTATACTTTTCATCACGCTACAATCAATAGGAGCAGAGCAGTGAAGGGAAATGTTGGGAAAACGGGAGAAGTTACTCCATTTTTTAAGCTTCCGACGCGAATCATCTTATTTTTATAATTTGGAGGTCAACTGTGAACGGATTTTACAAAATTTCACCCACAAGGGGACTTGCGGGGGCGTGAAAAATAAAAATAAAAATCTATGAGTCCTACAGGTTTGAAACTTTGCAAAATAGTTATTTTTATAATTTTTAGGTCAATTGTGAACGGATTTTACGAAATTCCACCCACAATGGGGGTTGCGGGGGCGTGAAAAATTAAAATTAAAATTTAAAATCCATAAGTCCTACAGGTTTGAAACTTTTCACAATAGTTATTTTTATAATTTTGAGGTCAATTGTGAACGGATTTAAAAAAATTCCTCCCACAAGGGGGCATGCGGTATTTTGTACATTAAAGATATTTAAAAAATAACTAGCGGGGGGTGTTACTACATCGATATAGAACCCAAAAATGTGGTTAGAGTGTTTTGTCTGTCTGTCTGTATGTTTGTGCGCGCATCAATCACATTAAAACTACTGATCCGTTTAGAATTCGGTTTTCACAGATGTATTTGTCTTTTTTCAACTTTACATCTGGTATACAAAAATTTCTCCCCCCACCCCTTTAACGAATTCGGGGGAGAAATTTTTATAGAACAATCAACACGCCACGCGAACTACGTCGCGGGTACAGCTAGTCTTAAAATATGTTTTTAACATCGATTGCTCCGAATTTTCAACAAACCTTACATTATCGGACTGATATAAAAAATTAAATATTTCTAAACGTTAAAAAATTTTTAGACACTAGAATTATAATTCTCTTAAAATACAAATTTGCATTAAAATCGTTTAACTAGAATGTGCCCAAATAATAATATTAATTATTTTCTATATCAGAATGGAAATAATCGATTATTTTTTGAAAATTTTATCAAAGTAAAAACAGTTTTCAATAAAAATTTATTGAAATCGATTAAATATAAAATTCTAAATAAATGAAACTAAGAAGAAAATACTAGTAAGTACCCACACTTTTCAATACCTAAAATTTATATTTCTAAAAAGTTAATATCCACCAAATTAAAATTTAACAAATCGTATTTCAGTTTTATTATTTACATATACATTGATCGTACAATTAAAAGTTTATAAATGAAAGAAAAAAAAGAAAACTTACCAAAACGAAGGTTAAAATTGCAGCAACTACTACGATGCATTTCATTGTGTTGATAGTTTAGTGAAAATGAGTTAACGATTGTTTTTCGCGTTTTATTTATCATCGTAAATTGATGTTTACATATTCATAGGCTTAATTGCAAATTGTGGCTAATAAGTGTGGGTGCGTGCATTTAAATTCTCGCTATGTTAATCACAATATATTCTATGAACCACACTCATATTTAAATAAATAGTTTTAGTAAAAAATATATAGGTACGGAATATTGAAAAATATTGATAACTAGCTGTACCCGGCGCGCGTTGCTCCGCCAATAAATAAAATAAATTTAAGAAAAATAAAAGAGGATAAGAGATAGAGAAGGAAAGAAAGTTTATAGTTTTTTTTACTTATCGCACCAAAAATATATTTTTCGAACTTATATTTATACGAATTCGTATAGATATCTATTAACCGGTATTGAATTTGAAACATGAAAGCGCCATCTAGTGGTAACTTCCATTAATACGAATATCATATTTATCTTACCCATTAAAAATACATCATCATACCGATTTTCATGACAATCGGCTGAACGGGGCAGAAGTTGCTACTCTGCAGCACCACCTGGTGGCTAGTGGCATCAATGAGCATTTCATACAAACCTTCTACGTGGAAAAATACATATACATACCAATTTTCATGACAATCGGTTGAACGGGACAGAAGTTGCTACTCTACAGCGCCACCTGGTGGCGAGTGGCAGCAATGAGCATATTACACAAACCTTCTCAGTGGAAAAATACATATGTATACTAATTTTCATAATAATCGGTCCAGTAGTTTTTGAGTTCATTGAGTACATACAGACATACAGACATACAGACATACAGCCTTACAGACAAACAGACATACAGACATACAGACATACAGACATACAGACATACAGACATACAGACATACAGACATACAGACATACAGACATACAGACATACAGACATACAGACATACAGACATACAGACATACAGACATACAGACATACAGACATACAGACATACAGACATACAGACATACAGACATACAGACATACAGACATACAGACATACAGACATACAGACATACAGACATACAGACATACAGACATATATACATACAGACATACAGACATACAGACATACAGACATACAGACATACAGACATACAGACATACAGACATACAGACATACAGACATACAGACATACAGACATACAGACATACAGACATACAGACATACAGACATACAGACATACAGACATACAGACATACAGACATACAGACATACAGACATATAGACATACAGACATACAGACATACAGACATACAGACATATAGACATACAGCCATACAGACATACAGACATACAGACATACAGACATACAGACATACAGACATACAGACATACAGACATACAGACATACAGACATACAGACATACAGACATACAGACATACAGACATACAGACATACAGACATACAGACATACAGACATACAGACATACAGACATACAGACATACAGACATACAGACATACAGACATACAGACATACAGACATACAGACATACAGACATACAGACATACAGACATACAGACATACAGACATACAGACATACAGACATACAGACATACAGACATACAGACATACAGACATACAGACATACAGACATACAGACATACAGACATACAGACATACAGACATACAGACATACAGACATACAGACATACAGACATACAGACATACAGACATACAGACATACAGACATACAGACATACAGACATACAGACATACAGACATACAGACATACAGACATACAGACATACAGACATACAGACATACAGACATACAGACATACAGACATACAGACATACAGACATACAGACATACAGACATACAGACATACAGACATACAGACATACAGACATACAGACATACAGACATACAGACATACAGACATACAGACATACAGACATACAGACATACAGACATACAGACATACAGACATACAGACATACAGACATACAGACATACAGACATACAGACATACAGACATACAGACATACAGACATACAGACATACAGACATACAGACATACAGACATACAGACATACAGACATACAGACATACAGACATACAGACATACAGACATACAGACATACAGACATACAGACATACAGACAAACATTCATTTTTATATATATAGATAGATAATGATCTGTATCAAGTTGGATTTATTCTAATAGCATAGTTAATACAATAAAATTCCAATACTATAAAATGTTTATTTTTGTGTATTTATTGTTTAGTTCTATAAATTCTTAATAGATGGTGGTGTAAGATCATTCATCGATACTACTCTCTAACATCGTTTGACATTTAGGTTGCGTAGATATCCAAAAGTTGGCGCTGTTAAATAATCGAAATAATCACAAAACCAGTTAATAACTTGACAAACAAAACGAATTAAAACAAACAGGACGATTGGTGGAAAGTTGTCTAAAGAGGTCACTCTAGCTTATTCAACATTTTTACAAAATTCTTCGGTATATAAATTAGTTTCCACGATTTTTCCAATTTTTTTTTAAAAGGTATAAAGTAGGATTGCTTTCCAGAGAGAAAATTAACTAGAAAATCCAGGGGAAGTTCCGTTACATATTATTTTCACAATTTTTTTAGAATATATTTTTCCTTAGGATCGAATCTTTTATACCTGTTTTTTGGATGGATATTTTGTAATAAATGAAATATAAGGCTTATAATACTTCTGTTCGATAATTTTTTTTATTGAAACATAAGACAATACCTACACTTTTAAATAGGTTTCTATCCTAAAGGGGACAAAGAAACTTGAATATTTTGACCAACTTTTGCTGTCGCTTCTACTTCTTCTTTAGCAAACTCAGCTACGTTAGTGAGTATCGTTGCAGCTTCTTTTTGAACCTCACCAACAGTGGAAACAGCAATTCGAATGTGAGCCTCAGCAAACTCATTAACCTATTAAAGGAATAAAATTTATTTATATGTTTACATTTTGATTTTGTTTGTTTGTGTCAACAAAATAATGATTCAGATTATAGATGCGAGATCTGGCAATTAAGTTTCAAGGCTACTACAATAATATCTTTATATCGCATTTTTGGTAAATTTTCATTTTTCCTCTACAATATACTCTCCATCCGCATCCCGACATTTCTTCATGCGAACCTTCCACTGTCCAAGCTTTGTTGCATGTCATTTTTAGAAAGGCTATTGAGTAGCTGCACCGACTGTGACCGGGTTTTTGGCCAAAGAGTCATTGACAGATAGCTCGCTTTGAGTCGGCACATTGTCTTGATGTAGGAAATACATTTCAGGCCTTTTTTGCGAATTTTTTTTTCGAAGTCATCGTAAACCGTCTATATAGTTGTATTGATTGACTGTCTGTCCTTGAGGTATCCATTCCATATGGAATACTGCCCTGCCCGTATATCAAAAGAAAACAATTAACATCGTCTTGAATTTGGACCTGCTCATCCTCGATTTTTTGACTCTCAAAGAATTTGAAAACTGTCATAGCATTGGTTGCCTCTTGTTTTTAGGATCATATTAAAAAATCCAAGTTTCGCCGCAAGTTATGACCCTTTACAGGAAGTTTGAGTCTCTCTCGATGCATTCTAGGGTGTCAGAACAAACGTCTTTACGATGCATTTTTCTGTTCTACCGTAAGGATTCTGGGAGCACACCCTTTTTTCGTGTTAACTTCCTCATGCAAAATTTGTCTCAAAGCTTCTTTATTAATATTCACATCTTCAACTATTATAGTTGACGAGCTGTTCTAACTATTTCTTTCACTTTTTGATCGTTCAAGTCGATTTTAGAAGTCAAAAGCCGTCCGAAGTGGTCATCATTTTCCTCATTCTCTTTCCCTTCCTTAAAACTTTTGTACCACTTAAAAACTCGGGCACGGGATAGGCAACTATCCCCTTAACCCCTGCAAGGTTTCGTAGCTTTCCGACGCAGATATGCAGATTTTATACAAAAATTTTAAATTCTCTCTTTGATACATATTTGTTATCCAACATTTTTTCGACGCGAGCGATTTCTATTTGACAATTACAACAAGACTATCTGTTACAGCTGTCTGGAACAAAATTCGTTCTTTTCATTAATCTCGCCATGTAGGGATCCTTAAAAAATAGTATCAGAACTTAATTGATAGACCTCGTATAGAGATCTTGTTATGCTCTTTATACGATTAAAACTTTTATTGGAATAAAAAATTAATTCATAAAATGTAAGGCTCTATTTGTTGTCATTTTTAAAGCATTTAATTATGCTTTTCGTAAATAAATTTGTGCTGTATCAAGAATATATGAACTTACCAACAAAAAAAGGAAACCAAAATATATAATGTACGTTTTCATGGTCGATAATTTATAACTTGTTTTTTAATGAAATTTTTGGTTTTTATATCAAAATACTACGGATGTATCATGTAATTTATAATGAAATTACTTAAAATTGGATTATTTAAATTATCCTTAAATTTTATAGAAATAATAGGTTCATACAAATTGCTATTGTGTAATGTAAACTAGTTTACCATAATAAAAATACTGGTCAAGTGCGAGTCGGACTCGCGCACGAACGGTTCCGTACCATCATCTATAAAAGAAAATCACGTTTAGTTTGTTGTATGTATCCTTAAATACTTATTTTTATTCTGTTTAAGTTTTATAGAAATACATAAATCCATGGAAGTTTATTCTCGCTTTTCTGGTAGTTTTGAAAAAACTTTTACTCAATTCGAAATTGTATCCATAAAAGGGCTGTGGTAACTAAATAGCGCACAGTACGTGCCAGCATTCAAGTCAATATTGCTAACCACGTTATTAACTTCCCGCTAAAAAAATTAAAACATTTTTTAAAATCGGGAAGTTATTGGTTTCACCCCGTTTTTCGAAAATCGAGTTTTCATCGGATCTCAACGTTTTGAGGTATTTGGAACCTCCCCTGACTATTTTTGCGAGGGTGTCTGTATGTCTGTATGTACGTGTGGATGTGTGTGTGTGTGTGTGTGGATGTATGTAAACCTCTTATAACTTTTGAACGGCTTGACCGATCGGAATGAAATAAAAAGCGTTCCAAAGAGTTCCATCTAACTTAGATTCCCTGTAAGTTTAAACCGATTCGAACTGGTAGATTTCGAGAAATGTCAAAATAACCGAAAAAAACAATTGGTAAAAATTATGTTTTTTGGGCATATCTTTGTGGTCATCACATCGATTATTTTCATAACCCAATCAGCTCTCAAGCTTAAAAAACCACGTCGAATGCCGTTTTACAAATTAAAATCGGTTAATTCGTTCGTGAGATATCGTTGTCGAAAAATTTCAAAAAAAGTGTTTTTTTTTTCAATAACTTAGAGATTTTTTGACTAATCGATTTTGTGCTCCTTGTAAAGTTTTTAGGTCTCAAAAAACTGCGTCGAATGCCATTTTGAACATCAAAATCGGATAACGCGTTAATAAGTTATGGCTTTTTAAACATTTCAAAAAAAGTCATAAACGTCAAAATACGTCACGTTACTATAGTCCATTTCACCGTTTTTGGCCGATGACAGAAATCATACTCGAAGTAAATTTAGAGTTACATCTCTCTCAGATACAGGCAAGTTAGAAATTTAAATGAGGACGTTTGTTTTTTAATACAACACTTACGTAACTGCATCTTGTTTCACCGGTAGATAAAAAGTATTCAATACGGAAGTCTTGACTTAATTCACATTCCTAGTAACCTTCATGTACGGCTCGTTGTTGAAGGGTTGAATTTAATAATTATTAATGTCATATTTTTGTAGATGTCAAACCACACTGATAGTTTCAGAAACTTACGACCTTATTTAGACAAAAAAAAACTCTCCGCCATTGGTAACTTGGATGACAGTTTAATCTTATTTCAGTGGTTTCTAATATCAAATCGGCCAAAAACGGTGAAATGGACTATATCATAGCTTTACGGTTAAAACTATCGGGAAGTTGCTAGGATGGCCTTTAAGGTCAACCTCTTTTCGAATTTTTTTTTTTTGAGGATGTCCTCGTAGATATAAACCTAAATACAAATGAAACGAGAACATCTATTGGGACAGAAGGGACAATTTATTAATTTGGGATTTAAAGGCCTGTAAATTAGGACGAGTGAGGAAGACGTGGGAAGGTAAGGAGTTCCACAATCTGGAGACCCTGGGGATGAAGGAACGATCGAATCGATCTGTTCTCGATGCCTGGCACTAAAGAGTGGGTGCATGGAGTTCGCACGTCGCATTGCTCTGGCATCCTTTCCTCTGCTTTCTTTGCACAGTAGGTACTCGACATGTCTCCCAAACCTTAGTTTGCCGTCGATTACAATCCCTAGGTACCTCATTGACCTCTGGTGCTCTATGTACTTTCCTCTTACCCTGAACTGTATATTCCTTTGATTTCTCGGCCCTTTCAGAATAATGGACTCTGTTTTTTGGCCGCTATTTCTAAATTGTGATCTTCCATCCATTGCGCTGTTTGCTCTATAGCATCGTTTGCTCTTTCAATCAGTTGTTCCTCATTCATCCCTTCGATTAGTAGAATGAGGTCGTCTGCGAAGGCGATCGCTGTTGTACTTCTTCCCCATCTTTTTTCCAGCAAGCTATCATACATTATATTCCACAATAGGGGGCCTAATACCGATCCCTGTGGTACTCCCATGCTCAGTCCTTGCTTGAGTCCCTTGTCTATGGTGATTTTTCTATCCGATAGGTAGGAGTCCACGATGTTCCGCAGACCTCCCCCTACCCTTTTTTCCTCTGGCAGGTCTGGCAATTGGAGCGGGGTTCTTCTGAGCAAACTTCGTTCGGTATCGGTAAAACAGGGAAATATCAGAAACTGCTCTTTGGTGGGAGAATGGGGCTCGGTTTTTGGTGCTACTGGTGTCGTTTATTAGTCGAACTGCTCTTCTCTGTATTGCATCAAGAACTCTGAGTCTTCTCGGTGCCGCTAACCCCCTTACATACGAGCAGTACTCAAGATTAGGTCTTATTTGGGCTTTGTAAAGAGTAGCTAAATTGGATGGTGAGAAATATTTCCGTGCTCTAAAAAGAAAGCCTACTACAGTTGCTATGGACGCAATATGTTCATTCAAGAGTAAATCCTGAGAGATCGTTATACCAACCAGTGTAATGGAGTCGCTTGTTATTAGTGTCTGATCGTTTATTCTGAGAGATGAGTCGTATGTTTGCCTCTTGTTGAATAGGCAACATGTCTTTGTCTTGGAAGCGTTGAAATTAACCCCACTCGTCTATAGTTCTCAAATTTTGATTGAGAGATGCCGTTTCGGATCTTCTGTCGTCTATGGATATGGGACGGTTGTGCGCATTGCTACAGTGTAGTTTGCTATCATCTGCCAAATTGTGTATCGGGTTATTAGTGGCTTCTAGTAGATCATTAATATGTAGAAGGAATATAGTAGGAGCTAGAGACGATCCTTGGAGAACTCCAGCATTGATCTTGTAGAGGTTGGACGGATGACCATCTACGGCAACTTTGAGTATAACCCTTTGTGGTAACAACATGTGAAAGTTTTGACTTTAAACCTATATGGTTTAAATATTTTTTTAAGGGTGCCTTCTCATTAGATTCTAGTAAATCAACATTGAAATCTCAAAATATTACATTATTCATTGCATCTAAAAAATTATTCTAGTTATCGAGGGGATCTATAAAAGCAAATAACCCGAATTACGTTTAAATAAAAAGAAGTGCGTTCACTTTGTCCTTTCCCGCACGATGTTTACTTACTTTTTTTGAAAATATTCAAGTTTCTATCTGTTTATTAAAATCGAGTAAAAGTTGTTTAACAATTACGGTTGTTGTATGGAAGCCCCCATTTAATATTTACTTTATTTTTATTTAATTATTTACTTTGAAATGTAACTTACAACTAAATATTCTGTGAAAATTTTAAGCGTCTACCTGTTACCGTTATTAATATTGAGCAAAAAATACGAAAAACCACTTTTATTTTATGGGGACACCCCATTAATATTTTCAATTTATTTTTATTTTTAGTATTTGTGGTTATAGCGGCAACGGAAATACATGTTTTGTAAAAATTTCAGCTTTCTATCTATCACGGTTTATAGACTGGTGACAGACAGACAGACGGACAGAAAGACAGTGAAGGTTTAGTTTTTACCTTTTATGTACGGAACCCTTATTTATTTATGTTTCTAATAACTAAAATACAATAATTTAAAAAAAATATTATTTAAACCAAAAAAATAAATTAAAGTGTGTCAGTAATTATATACCAACTATTCCATTAATGAGGAAAGAGATAATTATTCTACTTGTTTAATTAAAATAGTTAATTTGTAATATAAATAAAACTTCACTTAAATTAAATGCATTTTTTACCATTCTGTTATTAAATAACCAATAATTTATATTAAACTACCTCTACAGTTACTTTATAATGCTACAACTTAATTGGACAGAGTTGGTTAAATTGGTGAGTTAGAGATGGACACTAACTTTGTGGTGGTTACTTTTATCAAAATTTTTTTCTATATATATTACTAGCTGTACCCGGTGCGCGTTGCTACGCCAGCAACTAAAATAAATTTAAGAAAAATAAAAGAGAAGAAGAGATAGAGAAGAAAAGAAAGTTTATAGTTTTGTTTTACTTATCGCACCAAAAATATATTTTTCGAACTTATATTTATACGAATTTGTGTAGATATCTATTAATCAATATTGAATTTAATACATGGAAGCACCATCTGGTGGTAACTTCCATTAATACGAATATCATATTCATCTTACCCGTTAAAAATACATTATCATACTGATTTTCCTGACAATAGTTTAAACGGGACATAAGTTGCTAGTCTGCAGCGCCACCTGGTGGCGAGTGGCATCAATGAGCATATCATACAAACCTTCTCCGTGGAAAAATACATATATATACCAATTTTCATGACAATCGGTTGAACGGGACAGAAGTTGCTACTCTCCAGCGCCACCTGGTGGCGAGTGGCATCAATGAGCATATTATATAAACCTTTTCCGTGCAAAAATACATATACATACCAATTTTAATGACAATCGGTTGAACGGGACAGAAGTTGCAAGTCTGCAGCGCCACCTGGTGGCGAGTGGCATCAGTAAGCATATCATACAAACCTTTTCCGTGGAAAAATACATATACATACCAATTTTCATGACAATCGGTTGAAGGGGACAGAAGTTGCTAGTCTGCAGCGCCACCTGGTGGCGAGTGGCATCAATGAGCATATCATACAAACCTTCTCCGTGGAAAAATACATATATATACCAATTTTCATGACAATCGGTTGAACGGGACAGAAGTTGCTACTCTCCAGCGCCACCTGGTGGCGAGTGGCATCAATGAGCATATTATATAAACCTTTTCCGTGCAAAAATACATATACATACCAATTTTAATGACAATCGGTTGAACGGGACAGAAGTTGCAAGTCTGCAGCGCCACCTGGTGGCGAGTGGCATCAGTAAGCATATCATACAAACCTTTTCCGTGGAAAAATACATATACATACCAATTTTCATGACAATCGGTTGAAGGGGACAGAAGTTGCTAGTCTGCAGCGCCACCTGGTGGCGAGTGGCATCAATGAGCATATCATACAAACCTTGTCCGTGGAAAAATACATATATACATACCAATTTTCATAATAATCGGTTCAGTAGTTTTTGAGTTCATTGAGTACATATAGACATACAGACAAACATTCATTTTTATATAATAAATAGATTCTAAGTACTATTTAAATTTTATTTAAATATAAGCTTATCTGTTTAAAAATATATGAAAAAATAACTAATACTAAAAATAGATTAAATTATAAATAAGATAATATTTGTTTACCAAAACAACTATTTAAATGTTTGTTTTATTTCATTTTTTTTTTCTTACACTAATTGCAGGTTTTACCTATACATATACATATAAAACAATTCCAATTTATCAGTATAAACATCTTTATAATTATTTTAATTGGTGGTCAAGTACTACTTAAACAAATATATAATTAAATATTTTAATTATTTACAATTATTTCCTAGAATGTGAGTCCCAGAAACTATGATTCATTGTTTACTTTATAAAGATAGAAAATGTTTATATATCTTTGTTTTTATATTTTGAATATTTTGAAAATTCTTTGTGACATTAAATTATATAAAAAAATGCTGTATAACTTTCTAGCCAAATTTCTTGTAAGGAATTAGGTACTTTTTAAGATATGTAGGTAGTCTAGTCCATAGGTGCTTTTTTAAAAACTATTTTAAAGTTGGCGCCGTTCATATGACATATATTAAAACCAGTAAGTCTTACTGAATTAAGTAGGTACTATGACTCCACCGTAAGGTGGCGTAGTTGTTATTAAAGTGAAACTTTTATTACATCGTTTTTTAAAGTGAAACTTTTATTAGATCGTTTTTAAGTGCATGTCGCATGTCGGTCGAATGCCGAGTAGGTATAAAGTATAAAGTAGGCGGCGCCTATAGTTTAATACAAAAATGTACGGGAGTGAGCAGATCTGCTAATGAAAACAATCCTACTATTCGTATTAATACGAACTTCGACTAAGTAAGTATCTACGACATGTAACGTCGACGGTTATATTGTACCTATTCGTATTAATACGAACTTCGACTGCGTAAGTATCTACGACATGTAACGTTTTAAAAATATTACAGTCGTAAATAATAATTTTTGAAACTGAAAATATGGAACTTGAGCAATAAATTATGTAACATATCATATTAAATAAAATATCTTTTAAAATTAATCAAAACACTTTCATATTTAAACAAATAAACTTTTTAATTATCCTACCCTTGTTATATATATTCATCTCATTCTTTTGTCGATTTACTGAAGTTTTCACTTCTATCGTGTGTGAATCGCACACACACCTTTTGATTTTGATTTCGATTTCGATTTTGATTTTGATTTTGATTTCGATTTTGATTTTGATTTTGATTTCGATTTTGATTTTGATTTTGATTTTGATTTCGATTTCGATTTCGATTTCGATTTCGATTTCGATTTCGATTTCGATTTCGATTTCGATTTCGATTTCGATTTCGATTTCGATTTCGATTTCGATTTCGATTTCGATTTCGATTTCGATTTCGATTTCGATTTCGATTTCGATTTCGATTTCGATTTCGATTTCGATTTCGATTTCGATTTCGATTTCGATTTCGATTTCGATTTCGATTTCGATTTCGATTTCGATTTCGATTTCGATTTCGATTTCGATTTCGATTTCGATTTCGATTTCGATTTCGATTTCGATTTCGATTTCGATTTCGATTTCGATTTCGATTTCGATTTCGATTTCGATTTCGATTTCGATTTCAATTTCAATTTCGATTTCGATAGTGTGCTCCAAGCTATATTATTTGTGTTTAATTTTATTTATATTCGGTCCATTCCAATTTTCCAAGTATAAAATTAAGAGTGATAAACCGATTTTTATACCCTTAATGGAATATTATTCGAAAAATTTTTAGTTAAATGTCTATAGTGTGAAAAAAAGTTTCACTTTTACCGTGGTTTCATAAAACCACACAATGCTTTTTTTATTATATTTAATCGAAAAATGAGAAAACACAATGAAAAAAAATTGTATAAACCTGGAAACTAACTAGAGAATATAATAAAAACGATAAAGCTACAAAAAACATTGAAAACATTAAAAAAAAACGAGAACGGGTCAGCTAGTTGTATAAATTATATATTATATCTATATCTTCTATACTTATAATAAATCTGTAGAGAGGTCAATTCTGTACATGAAATATATTTCCAAAATAACTATCAGGGGGTGATTAGGGATCGATACTGATGCCAAAAATGAAATCAGTAAAATTTTTGTCTGTCTGTCTGTCTGTCTGTCTGTATAACCGTTATAGAAACAAAAACTACTCGACGGATTTTAACGAAACTTGGTACAATTATTTTTCATACTCCTGAGCTGGTTATAAGATACTTTACATCACGCTACAATCAATAGGAGCAGAGCAGTAAAGGGAAATGTTGGGAAAACCACTTTTACGGTGTGGGGGGAGAAATTTTTATACAACAATCTATACCTACGTCACGCAAACGACGTCGCGGTTACATCGATATAGAACCCAAAAATGTGGTTAGATTTTTTGTTGTACGTCTGTCTTTATGTTTGTGCGCGCATCACATGAAAACTACTGATCCGATTTGAATGCGGTTTTCACATATGTATTTGTCTTCTTTTAACTTAACATCTGGTGTATAAAAATTTCTTCTCCAACTCTTTAACGGTGTGGGGGGAGAAATTTTAATACAATAATCTATACATCACGCGAACGACGTCACGGGTACATCAATATAGAACCCAAAAATGTGGTTAGATTTTTTTTGTACGTCTGTCTGTCCATCTATATGTTTGTGCGCGTATAACATGAAAACTACTGATCCGATTCGAATGCGGTTTTCACAGATGTATTTGTCTTCTTTCAACATAACATCTGGTGTATAAAAAAATTTCCTCCCACCCCTTTAACGGGGTGAGTGAAGAAATTTTTAAACAACAATCAACACGATACGCGAACGACGTCGCAGGTACACCTAGTATTGTATAAAAAACTAAGTTAGGTACTATGACGCCACCGTAAGGTGGCGCTTTTTATATCTAATAGATTAAATACTTGGTTTAAACGAGATCTAGCAAGTATTTTTTTTCCAAATCAGTGTTTTTTAAGTAATAGTTTAACTTGTAGCATTTAATTCTATTTTTTTTTGCTTTTATGCGAGCTTCTAATGACGTTGTAAAAACTGTGTTTTCATAGAAAGTAGACAAAACAATACAGATATTAAAGAAAACTTAATAAATACTAATTAAAGCTGAGGTTTTTTCGACGAATATTCATACTCTCTACAGGTACACTTGGCAAAAACTAATGCTAAGTGTCCACTTGAGACAAAATCTCGAGAGAAAATCCCGAGATATGTCTCAGGATGATGTCCATTTGATATCAATTGGGTCTCGAGACAGGCATGGGAGACTCGCTGGTGACTTTTAGTCTCGAGACCAAGACAATTCCGTGTCGACTTGAGAGTCAACACTGTGCAGTGTCCAAGTGTCGAATTCTTCAAAATGGATTCACGTCAGGCTGTCAGGCACTAGCTTTTATAATCGCGTATAAGATTGTACAAAAACGAAAAACAAAAATGAAAATAAAGAAGTGTTGGGTGAGAAATTGGGTGGATCGTCGAATGTACTTGGGAGCTGGTTCAGCTCTAGTAAATGAGTTGCGTTTGGAGGATGCACAGCAGTTCAAAAATTTTATTCGAATGTCTGCTGTGCAGTTTGAATTGCTTTTAGATTTAGTAAAACGTATAGTAGTAATAACGTAGATAATTTTTAATAATTTTTAGTAACGTTTTTAATTTTTTTAAACAATCACCACAAGATCACAAGACTAGTCTCAGCTCTTCCGGCACATACAGAAGACTGGAGACTAGATCTCAAGTACAGGAATTTGCATGTCCACTTGTGACAAGCTCAGTCTCGGAGACTTGTCACAACTTGTCTCTGAGACTTCTCTCAGACCCGTATACATTTGTGAGTGCAGTCTCGAGACTATTTTGTCTCAAGTGGACACGTACCTTAATACAAAAAATCTAGATTAAAGTGGCGATTTTTTTTTTCAATTTTATTACTATGAAAAATACAAATGAAACTACATTTATACAATACAATTTATTTTAACTCGACACAATTTTATGTTAAAAGTCCTGCTAAAGGGGTCATTCCAAATTTGAGCATAGCAGCTGTACCTGAATATGCTGTATCTTTTACTGCAGAAGTTGCTGTATGAAATACCTGTCCAAATGTATCGAAGATACCATTGTCTTTGTGTTTGGAACCGAAACTAGCATCAATAAGCTATAAAAAATAAAAATAAATAAAGATAATCAGAAATACTAATCTGCTCGCTGTGCTTCAAAAAACAATTAGCAACGACTAAACAGAGATAGAAAGTGGTTCCTCCAATTATCTATCTATCTTTTCCGCTTAGGATGTACGTTTGTAACCTAAAAAACCTCTAAGAAGACTTCCTGCAGAGGAGGAACAATTACTCTGCAGTTACGGATTTATACTCAGCCATCTGTATACTCATAGAATCTGTCCAGTGGAAAATGTCCTATGAAAATTTCCATTATTTCAGGTTTCTGAAGCACTAGAAGTAATTTAGAGTAGCTATGTAAAGGTGTATTAGCCTTTTTGATTACATTTGGCCTGGAGTGTTGTTCCAGTTGTTCATTTTACTTATTTTGAACTTTATCCATTATGAGGCATTTCGAAATGCCACAGAAAAGTTCAGATCCGATAAAGGAAAAACTAAATTATTTGCGAGATTACCAGTAATTTCGTTTCTGACAACCCCTTTATGCCCTGGTACCCATAGCAAAGTTACTTTGTTGTGTTAAGTCAGTTACTAAAAAGACTGTTTGTAGTTCTAGGTCGTTTTGGACTGTTGAGTCTTTAAAGAAGATTAGCTATCCGATACAATAAATAGTTTGGCTAATTAGAGAGTTTTATAATGCAATCTCTAGCATAGTTCCGCTTGGAAAATCCTTGGAAGATTCCCAGAGCTATTGGCAACCTTGTATCATAATCTGTAACCTCTATACCTACTCCTTCTGGTGTATTGGACCCATCAGTATAATAAGTTAGGGCTTCTTTAGTAAGTTGAGAGATTTCGTAATGTGTTAACTCACACTTATTAATAATAACAATTAGTGTTAGTTCAAAATCTCTTTTTGAAGGAATCGTCATGAATCCCAAGATGTCCTGTCAGATCCCCAGGTTTTCGAGACTTGGTACTTGTTAACCTATATTCGTTTTCCAAAACAATCCCTCCTACATGCAAATGCAATGGGAAAGGTCCAGAATTACGTGATTAGAGTGCTCACAATCGTTAGATATGACTAGACATTTTAGGTTTAAGATCCCATATTTAGCAAGTCTTACAAGTCATTTTGACATTTTTTTACAGTTATGTAACAGACTTTTGTATTAATTAATACATTTACTTAAGGTATTGTTTGTCAAATATTAAAAAAATTACTACACTGCGACCTGAAAGATCGTGTATACCCTATAACCATTTATGAATCCATAAGGTCTAGACTTACAAGAAAGTTTCTTTTCCGCTTAGGATGTACGTTTGTAACCTAATAAACCTCTCAGAAAACTTCCTGCAGAGAAGGAACAATTACTCTGCAGTTACAGATTCATACTCAGCCATTTCATCTGTACACTCACAAAATCTACGTGATCTACTGTCCACTTTGCTCATTTTACAAAGATGGTACCTCATTGGAAAATGTGCTGTTAAAATTTCCAGGATTTCGGGTTTCTGAAGCACTAGGAGTAATTAAGAGGAGCTGTAGTAGCCTTTTTGATTATCTTTGGCCAGTAGTTCATTTTCCTTATTTTGAACTTTATCCATTATGAGGCATTTCGAGATGCCGCAGAAAAGTTCAGGTCCGATAAAAGGTAAACTAGCTTCTTCTTTTGCGAGATTACCAGCAATTTTGTTTCTGACAACCCCTTAAGGCCCTGATACCCATAACAAAGTTACTTTGTTATGTTAAATCGGTTACTAAAAAGATTGTTTGCAGTTCTAGGTTGTTTTGGACTTAAACTTGGTAGACTGTTGAGTCTTTAAAGAAGCTTAGGTATCGGATACAATAAATAGTTTGGCTAATTAGAGCTATTTGTAATTCAATCTTTAGCATAGTTCTGCTTTGAAGATCCTTGGAACATTCCCAGAGCTATTGGCAACCTTGTATCATAATCTGTAACCTCAATCCTTCTGGTGTATTAGACCCTTCAATATAATAAGTCAGGGCAGGGCTTCTTTAGTAAGTTGAGAGATTTCGTAATGTGTTAACTCACACTTATTAATAATAACAATTAGTGTTAGTTCAAAATCTCTTTTTGAAAAAATCGTCATGAATCCCAAGATGTCCTGTAAGATCCCCAGGTTTTCGAGACTTGATACTTGTTAACTTATATTCGTTTTCCAAAACAATCCCTCCTACATGCAAATGCAACGGGAAAGGTCCAGAATTACGGGATTAGAGTGCTCACAATCGTTAGATATGACTAATGGGACATTTTAGGTTTAAGATCCCATATTTAGCAAGTCTTACAAGTCATTTTGACATTTTTTTACAGTTATGTAACAGACTTTTGTATTAATTAATACATTTACTTAAGGTATTGTTTGTCAAATATTAAAAAAATTACTATACTGCGACCTGAAAGATCGTGTATACCCTATAACCATTTATGAATCCATAAGTTCTAGACTTACAAGAAAGTTTCTTTTCCGCTTAGGATGTACGTTTGTAACCTAATAAACCTCTAAGAAAACTTCCTGCAGAGAAGGAACAATTACTCTGCAGTTACAGATTCAAACTCAGCCGTTTCATCTGTATACTCACAGAATCTACGTGTTCTACTGTCCACTTTGCTCATTTTGAGATGGTACCTCGGTGGAAAATGTTCTGTCAAAAAATTTCCAGGATTTCAAGTTTACTAGAAGTAGGTAATTAAGGGGAGCTGTCTAAAAGTGTATTAGCCTTTTTGATTATCTTTGGCCTGGAGTGTTCTTCCAGTAGTTCATTTTCCTTATGCTGAACTTTATTCATTAAGAGGCATTTCGAGATGCCACAGAAAAGTTCAGATCCGATAAAAGGAAAACTAGCTCCTTCTTTTGCGAGATTACCAGCAATTTCTATCGTTTCTGAAAACCCCTTTATGCCCTGTTACCCATAGCAAAGTTACTTTGTTGTGTTCAGTCAGTTACTAAAAAGACTGTTTGCAGTTCTAGGTCATTTTGGACTCAAACGTGGTAGACTGTTGAGTCTTCAAAGAAGCTTAGGTATCGGATATAATAAATAGTTTGGCTAATTAGAGCTTTTTGTAATTCAATCTTTGGCTTAGTTCTGCTTTGAAGATCCTTGGAAGATTCCCAGAGCTATTGGCAACCTTGTATCATAATCTGTAACCTCTATCCTTCTGGTGTATTAGACCCTTCAATATAATAAGTCAGGGCAGGGCTTCTTTAGTAAGTTGAGAGATTTCGTAATGTGTTAACTCACACTTATTAATAATAACAATTAGTGTTAGTTCAAAATCTCTTTTTGAAGAAATCGTCATGAATCCCAAGATGTTCTGTAAGATCCCCAGGTTTTCGAGACTTGGTACGTGTTAACCTATATTCGTTTTCCAAAACAATCCCTCCTACATGCAAATGCAATGGGAAAGGTCCAGAATTACGTGATTAGAGTGCTCACAATCGTTAGATATGACTAATGGGACATTTTAGGTTTAAGATTCCATATTTAGCAAGTCTTACAAGTCATTTTGACATTTTTTTACAGTTATGTAACAGACTTTTGTATTAATTAATACATTTACTTAAGGTATTGTTTGTCAAATATTAAAAAAATTACTATACTGCGACCTGAAAGATCGTGTATACCCTATAACCATTTATGAATCCATAAGTTCTAGACTTACAAGAAAGTTTCTTTTCCGCGTAGGATGTACGTTTGTAACCTAATAAACCTCTAAGAAAACTTCCTGCAGAGGAGGAACAATTACTCTGCAATTACAGATTCAAACTCAGCCGTTTCATCTGTATACTCACAGAATCTACGTGTTCTACTGTCCACTTTGCTCATTTTACAGAGATGGTACCTCGGTGGAAAATGTTCTGTCAAAAAATTTCCAGGATTTCAAGTTTACTAGAAGTAGGTAATTAAGGGGAGCTGTCTAAAAGTGTATTAGCCTTTTTGATTATCTTTGGCCTGGAGTGTTCTTCCAGTAGTTCATTTTCCTTATGCTGAACTTTATTCATTAAGAGGCATTTCGAGATGCCACAGAAAAGTTCAGATCCGATAAAAGGAAAACTAGCTCCTTCTTTTGCGAGATTACCAGCAATTTCTATCGTTTCTGAAAACCCCTTTATGCCCTGTTACCCATAGCAAAGTTACTTTGTTGTGTTCAGTCAGTTACTAAAAAGACTGTTTGCAGTTCTAGGTCATTTTGGACTCAAACGTGGTAGACTGTTGAGTCTTCAAAGAAGCTTAGGTATCGGATATAATAAATAGTTTGGCTAATTAGAGCTTTTTGTAATTCAATCTTTGGCTTAGTTCTGCTTTGAAGATCCTTGGAAGATTCCCAGAGCTATTGGCAACCTTGTATCATAATCTGTAACCTCTATCCTTCTGGTGTATTAGACCCTTCAATATAATAAGTCAGGGCAGGGCTTCTTTAGTAAGTTGAGAGATTTCGTAATGTGTTAACTCACACTTATTAATAATAACAATTAGTGTTAGTTCAAAATCTCTTTTTGAAGAAATCGTCATGAATCCCAAGATGTTCTGTAAGATCCCCAGGTTTTCGAGACTTGGTACGTGTTAACCTATATTCGTTTTCCAAAACAATCCCTCCTACATGCAAATGCAATGGGAAAGGTCCAGAATTACGTGATTAGAGTGCTCACAATCGTTAGATATGACTAATGGGACATTTTAGGTTTAAGATTCCATATTTAGCAAGTCTTACAAGTCATTTTGACATTTTTTTACAGTTATGTAACAGACTTTTGGATTAATTAATACATTTACTTAAGGTATTGTTTGTCAAATATTAAAAAAATTACTACACTGCGACCTGAAAGATCGTGTATACCCTATAACCATTTATGAATCCATAAGGTCTAGACTTACAAGAAAGTTTCTTTTCCGCTTAGGATGCACGTTTGTAACCTAATAAACCTCTAAGAAAACTTCCTGCAGAGAAGGAACAATTACTCTGCAGTTACTGATTCATACTCAGCCATTTCATCTGTATACTCACAAAATCTACGTGATCTACTGTCCACTTTGCTCATTTTACAAAGATGGTACCTCATTGGAAAATGTGCTGTTAAAATTTCCAGGATTTCGGATTTCTGAAGCACTAGGAGTAATTAAGAGGAGCTGTATTAGCCTTTTTGATTATCTTTGACCTAAGTCCTAGAGTGTCCTTCCACTAGTTCATTTTCCTTATTTTGAACTTTATCCATTAGGAGCCATTTCAAGATGCCACAAAAAAGTTCAGATCCGATAAACGGAAAACTAGCTCCTTCTTTTGCGAGATTACCAGCAATTTCGTTTCTGACAACCCTTTTATGCCCTGGTACCCATAGCAAAGTTACTTTATTGTGTTAATTCAGTTACTTAAAGGACTGTTTGCAGTTCTAGAGTGTTTTGGACTTAAACGTGGTAGACTGTTAAGTCTTTAAAGAAGCTTAGCTATTGGATACAATAAACAGTTTGGCTAATTAGAGCGTTTTGTAATGCAATATTTGGCATAGTTCCGCTTGGAAGATCGTTGGAAGATTCCCAGAGTTATTTGCAACCTTGTAACCTCTGTACCTACTCCTGTATTAGATCCATCAGTATAATAAGTCAGGGTTTCTTTAATAAGTTGAGAGATTTCGTTATGTGTTAACTCACATTTGTTAATAACCACATTTAGTGTTAGTTCAAAATCTTTTTTTGAAGGAATCTTCATAAATCCCAAGGTGTCCTATAGGTTTTCGAGACTTGGTCCTTGTTAATTTATATTCGCTTTCCAGAGCAATCCTCCCTTAGGCTCCCTACATGTAAATGCAACGTGGAAGATCCAGAATTACGTGATTAGAAGGCTCACAATCGTTAGTTATGACCAATGAGACATTTTAAGTTTAAGATCTTATGTTTAGCAAGTCTTACAAGTCATTTTGACATTTACATGAGAGGCTATCTGACGAATTTTAACTTTCATTCAGGGTACCTACGGATAAGCTGGTCGTATAATCAATTTTGACAGTTATATGTCCTTTTTACCACTTTTCCGGCATTTTTTCTTCATCCCATTTGATGATTATTGACTTGTACAGTTGTTCTCTTAATTCTTCTCCTCCATCTATCTATATATATATATAAAAATGAATGTTTGTCTGTATGTCTGTATGTACTCAATGAACTCAAAAACTACTGGACCGATTATTATGAAAATTGGTTGTATATGTATTTTTCCACGGAGAAGGTTTGTATGATATGCTCATTGATGCCACTCGCCACCAGGTGGCGCTGCAGACTAGCAACTTCTGTCCCGTTCAACCGATTGTCATGAAAATTGGTATGTATATGTATTTTTCCACGAAAAAGGTTTGTATGATATGCTCACTGATGCCACTCGCCACAAGGTGGCGCTGCAGACTAGCAACTTCTGTCCCGTTTAACCGATTGTCATGAAAATTGGTATGTATATGTATTTTCCCACAGAAAAGGTTTATATGATATGCTCATTGATGCCACTCGCCACCAGGTAGCGCTGCAGAGTAGCAACTTTTGTCCCGTTCAACCGATTGTCATGAAAATTGGTATGTATATGTATTTTTCCACGGAGAAGGTTTGTATGATATGCTCATTGATGCCACTTGCCACCAGGTGGCGCTGCAGACTAGCAACTTCTGTCCCGTTCAACCTATTGTCAGGAAAATCAGTATGATGATGTATTTTTAACGGGTAAGATGAATATGATATTCGTATTAATGGAAGTTACCACCAGATGGCGCTTCCATGTATCAAATTCAATACTGATTAATAGATATCTACACGAATTCGTATAAATATAAGTTCGAAAAATATATTTTTGGTGCCATAAGTAAAACAAAACTATAAACTTTCTTTCCTTCTCTATCTCTTCTTCTCTTTTAGTTTTCTTAAATTTATTTTAGTTGCTGGCGTAGCAACGCGCGCCGGGTACAGCTAGTATTTTATAAATTCCATATTTATACCGTCTAAACCTGGGGCTTTACCATGATGGGTGTTATTAATAACTGCATTAACTTCCTCTTTCTTTGTTTTTTCTAAATGGTTTTCATCCTCGTATTCTCTTCTTCCATATTTTCAATCAGCTCTTGGTCTTCTTGCTATGTTACTTTAAAGTAATCAGTCCAAATTTTTTTAACTTTTCGTCATTTTCTGATATTTTTCTATTTTTATACTTTATTCCTCTTATCATACCTTTAAAGATTTTGTTCTGCTTGCTGATTTTCCTATAGAATACTTGTGTTCTTGTTCTATTACTTTCTTTTTCTATTTCTATAATGTTATCATCTAACAGGTTTGTTTAATTTTTCCTATTTTATTCTTACACTCTTTTCTCAACTCTTGTCAAAATTACATCTTAAAAAAATTTAAAAAAGATTATTTCTTACCAATATAAAAGCAAGGAGTAAAATATACTTCATGGTGCTAAAAACTGCTCGTGTGTCACTTATTTTTTTTTATATTTCTATATAAAAATTATAATTCAATTAATTTGATGTTAGTTTTTATTTAGATGTGGGAGTACGTATCTATAAAAATGTTCTATATATTAAAAATATTTCACATAAATCAAATATATGGAATACGTTTGAATAGAATATCGTAAATTAATTCTTACTTTTTACTTCACAACAAGTTTATATTTTTGTAAACAAATTTAACAGGTGTGAATCCTTCAGGCAACTTGGAATTCTACATGAAATATAATTACATTTCCATTTAATCTACGTAAATGCATTTACAAGAAATAAATTTAATTTTATACGCAAATACTGAGTGTGATAATACTAGGTGGTCTGATAAGTAACCTAGTACGCCGATGAGGGTGTTGCTATCTCAAAAAAAAATAGTCTATAAAAAGTCTTTCAACATTTTTTTAGGTATGTGTGTCATATTTTCGTGCGATATATTTTTTTAAATTGAAGTCGGTACCAGTTGCTTTTTGGCTTATTGTACTTCTTTCATTAATTGATGTTACCCACTTCTGGATCTTGGTACCCTCTACTAGTTTGTTCAAATCAAAAGGATGGATGTTATATGTTTGTGGAAAAAATGGACTGTTTTCTGCGATCCAGTGCCTCGCAATGGTACAATACATGTTTTACTGTCTTAGGTTCCCTACCGCATATTTTGCATCTTGGGTCTCCATTATATATGAAAAAAACTTTCTGTTGATGGATACCGCATTTGCTAACCGTTGACCAAAACATGATCAAGTGATCACTTTTCAGCAGTGTTTGGACCTCATGAATAGAAGAAATTCGTCAGACTTTGGTGTTGAGTGGTAACCGTTAATAAAACGTGGATTTACTACCTAAATTTGGTAATCTGGGAAACCGTAGAAACACTTAGTAATTTAGATTTCTTATCTACACACCAGAGAAAAAAATGAACGTATATATGTCAAAGGACTGAAACCTGCAAGTGTGCTTCACAAAGCTGTTAAGAATAGCAATTCATAGGACTTCTGGTGTTAAGTGGTATCCATTAATAAAACCTGGATCCACTATCTAAATTCGAAAATGTGGGAAACCATAGAAATTTAGGACGATCAGTATCCCAGATTTCCTATTTAATAAATAAAATAGAAATTCGTCAGACTTTGGTGTTGAGTGGTAACCGTTAATAAAACCTGGTTCCACTACCAAAATTTGGTAATCTGGGGAACCGTAGAAACACTTAGAACGATCAGTAATTCAGATTTCCTATCTACACAACAGAGAACAAAATGAACGTATATCAGAGGACTGAAACCTGCAAAATTGCTGTTATGAATAGCAATTCATAGGAGTTCTGGTGTTGAGTAATAACCATTAATAAAACCTGGATCCACTATCTAAATTCAAAAATCTGGGAAACCATAGAAATTTAGGACGATCAGTATCCCAGATTTCCTATTCAAGAAATAAAATAAAAATTCGTCAGACTTTGAATAAAACCTGGATCCACTATCTAGATTCCAAAATCTGGGAAACCCTAGAAATTTAGGACGATCAGTAGGTATCCCAGATTTCCCATTCAAGTCTACACACCAGAGAACAAAATAAAGGCATGTCAGAGGAGTGAAGCCTGCAAAAGTAGGTACTCCAAAGCGAACATGAATGACTCAATGGATCGGAAATACTATGTTGGTACTGCAATATTAGACAAATAGCAGAAACTCAGTTATAAACGGCCACAGGTGTAGTTTCTTCACCGACTCACAAGAACGTTATTATAATGGTAAGATTTCGTCTTCAAATTGCTTCTTCATCCGGCTTATTCTCTTGATTTGGCCTCCTCAATTAAATATGTGTTCCCAACTTTTATCGTAAAAAGAAAATTCAGTTTGAACAAGAGATAATTAAAGAAACAAACGCATATTTTGCAGAACTTCCAGAATTTTATTATTATTACAAAAAGATAGTCTTCTTCGATTCATAAAACCTGGATCCACTAGGTATCTAAATTCGAAAATCTGGGAAACCGTAGAAATTTAGGACGATCAGTATCCCAGATTTCCCATTCAAGTCTACACAGCAGAGAACAAAATAAACGCATGTCAGAGGAGGGAAGCCTGCAAAAGTACTCCAAAGCTGTTATGAATAGCAATTCATAGGAGTTCTGGTGTTGAGTGGTAACCATTAATAAAACCTGGATCCACTATCTAGATTCGAAAATCTGGGAAACCGTAGAAATTTAGGACGATCAGTATCCCAGATTTCCCATTCAAGTCTACACACCAGAGAACAAAATAAACGCATGTCAAATGACTAAAGCCTGCAAAACTGCTCCAAAGCGAACATGAATGACTCAATGGATCGGAAATACTATGTTGGTACTGCAATATTGGACAAATTAAAGCAGAAACTCAGTTTAAACGGCCACATGTGTAGTTTCTTCACCGACTCACAAGAACGTTATTATAATGGTAAGATTAGGTCTTCAAATTGCTTTTTCATCCGGCTTATTCTCCTGATTTGGCCTCCTCAATTAAATATGTGTTCCCAACTTTTATCGTAAAACGAAAATTCAGTTTGAACAAGAGATAATTAAAGAAACAAACGCATATTTTGCAGAACTTCCAGAATTTTATTATTATTACAAAAAGATAGTCTTCTTCCATTCATAAAACCTGGATCCACTATCTAAATTCGAAAATCTGCGAAACCATAGAAATTTAGGACGATCAGTATCCCAGATTTCCTATTCAAGTCTACACAGCAGAGAACAAAATAAACGCATGTCATAGGAGTGAAGCCTGCAAAAGTACTCCAAAGCTGTTATGAATAGCAAATCATAGGAGTTCTGGTGTTGAGTGGTAACCATTAATAAAACCTGGATCCACTATCTAGATTCGAAAATCTGGGAAACCGTAGAAATTTAGGACGATCAGTATCACAGATTTCCTATTCAAGTCTACACAGCAGAGAACAAAATAAAGGCATGTCAGAGGAGTGAAGCCTGCAAAAGTACTCCAAAGCTGTTGTGAATAGCAATTCATAGGAGTTCTGGTGTTGCGTGGTAACCATTAATAAAACCTGGATCCACTATCTAGATTCGAAAATCTGGGAAACCGTAGAAATTTAGGACGACCAGTATGCCAGATTTCCCATTCAAGTCTACACAGCAGAGAACAAAATAAACGCATGTCAAATGACTAAAGCCTGCAAAACTGCTCCAAAGCGAACATGAATGACTCAATGGATCGGAAATAATATGTTGGTACTGCAATATTATACAAATAGCAGAAACTCAGTTATAAACGGCCACAGGTGTAGTTTCTTCACCGACTGACAAGAACGTTATTTGGTCTTCAAATTGCTTTTTCATCCGGCTTATTCTCCTGATTTGGCCTCCTCAATTAAATATGTGTTCCCAACTTTTATCGTAAAACGAAAATTCAGTTTGAACAAGAGATAATTAAAGAAACAAACGCATATTTTGCAGAACTTCCAGAATTTTATTATTATTACAAAAAGATAGTCTTCTTCCATTCATAAAACCTGGATCCACTATCTAAATTCGAAAATCTGCGAAACCATAGAAATTTAGGACGATCAGTATCCCAGATTTCCCATTCAAGTCTACACAGCAGAGAACAAAATAAACGCATGTCAGAGGAGTGAAGCCTGCAAAAGTACTCCAAAGCTGTTGTGAATAGCAATTCATAGGAGTTCTGGTGTTGAGTGGTAACCATTAATAAAACCTGGATCCACTATCTAGATTCGAAAATCTGGGAAATCGTAGAAATTTAGAACGATCAGTATCCCAGAATTCCCATTCAAGTCTACACACCAGAGAACAAAATAAACGCATGTCAAATGACTAAAGCCTGCAAAACTGCTCCAAAGCGAACATAAATGACTCAATGGATCGGAAATACTATGTTGGTACTGCAATATTGGACAAATTAAAGCAGAAACTCAGTTTAAACGGCCACATGTGTAGTTTCTTCACCGACTCACAAGAACGTTATTATAATGGTAAGATTTGGTCTTCAAATTGCTTTTTCATCCGGCTTATTCTCCTGATTTGGCCTCCTCAATTAAATATGTGTTCCCAACTTTTATCGTAAAAAGAAAATTCAGTTTGAACAAGAGATAATTAAAGAAACAAACGCATATTTTGCCGAACTTCCAGAATTTTATTATTATTACAAACAGATAGTCTTCTTCCATACATAAAACCTGGATCCACTATCTAAATTCGAAAATCTGCGAAACCAAAGAAATTTAGGACGATCAGTATCCCAGATTTCCTATTCAAGTCTACACAGCAGAGAACAAAATAAACGCATGTCAGAGGAGTGAAGCCTGCAAAAGTACTCCAAAGCTGTTATGAATAGCAATTCATAGGAGTTCTGGTGTTGAGTGGTAACCATTAATAAAACCTGGATCCACTATCTAGATTCGAAAATCTGGGAAACTGTAGAAATTTAGGACGATTTCCCATTCAAGTCTACACACCAGAGAACAAAATAAACGCATGTCAAATGACTAAAGCCTGCAAAACTGCTCCAAAGCGAACATGAATGACTCAATGGATCGGAAGTACTATGTTGGTACTGAAATATTGGACAAATTAAAGCAGAAACTCAGTTATAAACGACCACATGTGTTGTTTCTTCACCGACTCACAAAAACGTTATTATAATGGTAAGATTTGGTCTTCAAATTGCTTCTTCATCCGGCTGATTCTCCTAAATTGGCCTCATCAATTAAATATGTGTTCCCAACTCTGATCGTAAAAAGAAAATTCAGTTTGAACAAGAGATAATTAAAGAAACAAACGCATATTTTGCAGAACTTCCAGAATTTTATTATTATTACAAAAAGAAGACTATATCGAATAAAATAAAATAATTTTCTGGAAAAACATGTTTTTCATTTTAAAGAAAATGACTTACCAGACTTCCTAGTACATATAAAAAAGTTATTTGTATTTTGATTAGGTCTCTACACATGCTACACATTTATAAATTAATGAATTATACATAAATACGCATTAGAAGTGTAGTTTATAAATAAATATGTAAACAATGTATTTACTTTAATACTGGTAGATAAAATGGGAATTTAATTGTATTTCTTAAGTTCTTGACTCATAAACAAATATTCCATCTTTTCTTAATTTTCTGAATCATTTACTATAAGTACTCTTTTTTGTTCCAACTTTGGCTCTAATTCTCTTACCAAGTAGAAATTTCATTGATTTAGATGAATTCCTCGTAAGATATTTTAACATTTTTGAGAGTTAGTTATACTAATCAATCAATCTGGTGTTTGAAATATAAAAAATCATACAGAAACAGTAAGAATTTAATAAACAATAGTTTGCTTATCCTACAAACCCCTTGGCATTTTTGACATTTACACGAGAGCTTGATAGATTAATTTATACTTTCATTTAAGGTGCCGTCTTTTGTATGGTAGCCACAGATACAACAAAAAATGCCTTCATCAAGCTAGGCAAGGTTCAAAGACTTACTTGCCTTTGGATAGCCGGAGTTCTGAGAGGCACTTCAACAGCAGCAAAGAAAGTCCTGTTAGACCTTCCTCCTATTCATATAATCTTGAAGGGAAGCAAGGACTCCTAGAGACTTTAAAAATAATTCAGCAAAATTTTTGTTAGATCATAAAACAACAAAATAAAGCAGTGAATTGGAGAAGACATCTGGAATATGAAATCAGACCACAAGTTTTCCAAATACCTGCCCAAGAAAACATTCCAGGTAGAAATACATTTACGTAACTAATAGTCCAATGCGAGCACTGAAATCAAGCAGGGATATACCTATAAGATTAAAGAGGAACCAGGAGTAGGAATTTACAGTAATGATAAAAACGTAAAAAAATCTCTGTCCTTCTAGGAGCATATACATCCGTATATGCAATTTTGCAAGGCGCAAGTGAAAATAATTTGAGGAGTTACAAATCTACGTGGATCAATATAATCACAGATAGTCAGACAGCTTTTGGGACTTTCAAAACATCAAAATGCCGAATAAAACTAGATATCCTGGCGGAACATAACACTATCAAATTGGTTTGGGTACCAGCACATAGAAGAATACAACAGAACAAACAAGCTAATAAACTTGCAAGAGAAGGATCAACCACAACATTCTCCTGTTCAAAATCAGCTCTAGGGGCGGTCCTGAATCAAATAAAAGGCTGAATCCATAGAAAACACAACTAACACTGGGAAAGCATCTTTGGCCAAGCAAAACAAGACGTGGTCGAGAAGAGCTAAAACATTGTACAAAACTAGCAGATATCAGCTACGATCCATTAATGGTTTCATTAAAGACTATGCACCTGTCAACGGGTATCTGCAAACCATAAGACTTTTTAATAGAGACCCAACCTGCAGATAATACATACTATACCATTGCGAGGAAGTTAATCAGCCATCTATTAAACCTTTACAAAACAAGTAGACGGTACCAAGATTCTAGAGAGGGTGACATGAAACAATGCAAGAAGTAGAATAAGTCTAACTAGGCTGCAATCATTTTTAGAAAGTTACACAATAAGTCATATGGAGTTGTTAAATACTCCCAGAAGATTGCATCGTGGATCAGATATAGTTGAAGTTTTCTGTTTTCTGTCCTTATATTCGACAATTCCTTTCTATTTTTTCATGGCTTCTTCGTTAATGTCGTCTATTGTTTTACCCCAACGCAACATCGTGAAAACGTAGAAATCATTTTGTCTGTCGGTCTGTCTGTCTATAAACACATCTCATTTGTTATTACAAGGGTTAGAGATACAAATAATATGTCAAATTAAAGTGCTTGCTCTGAAGGCGCATTAAAGGTGATATTTTTTTTACTTCCGGTTCAAAAATTATAACCAAAAGAAGTAGTGTAAAGTCGTTTGAGGTGAAAACAGTAAAGTCACTTTTAATCTCAAAAGATTGTATGGGGTTCACTAAAATTCTTAGAAGGTTACACAACGGATCATATGGAGTTCCCTTTTTCTCTCAAACGGTTGCACAACGAGTCGGTTATGTCGTCTGTTAAAGTTTAATGGTTTCTTTACAACTTGAGTCAACGAGTTCCCTTTTACTCTTAAAAGGTTGCACAGTGGATCACATATAGTTTAAGTCATCCGTAATATGACATTTCTCTTTTGCTACATTTTTATTCCATACAGGTATTTAAGTTTCTGCTCAGGCGGAAACCCTACTGAAAACAGGAAGGGGTGAAAGTTGCCATTTTTTTACGAAAATTGTCGTTATCGATAATATGAATAAAAAAATTCTCAGTCGAAGGTGTTGATACAACAATTCGAAATTCTGACGGGCGGACACCTGAGTGGATACAAAGAAGGTGGTGGACAAGGGTAAAGGGGGCCAAAAGTTAAGCAAAAAATCATCATCGAAAGCTGGTGGCGAAAAGAGGTGGCAGACAAGGGCAAAAAAGACCAAAATTTGGTTCTCTTTATCCTTGTCCGTCACCTTCTTTGTATCCACTCAGGAGTCTGCCCGTCGGTATTTCCAATAATCCTATCAACATTTTCAACTAGGAAAATTTTCATCTACTTATATTATCAATTTCCTGTGATAAATGAGCAAGTTGCAAAGGAGAAATCTCATATTACGGATGACGGCAAAATTTCGACTTCAGTTCTTCTGCTATCACCTTTTCTAGTTATCCAGATACAGATCCAAATCCTGTAGATTAGACTATCTTGAAAGTGATGAGTAATAAATGAGTTTGGTGAATTTGTTTAATAAAACAAAACAGACTTTAGTTTAACATTTTTTTTATAGTTTTTAAATGCAAAATATCAATATCAATCCAATTTTACTTCTTTCGACCACCAAATGGAGCATATGGGGCTCCTAAGTTAGCCAACTGAGAAGATCCTTTAGCAAATGCATCAACCATTGCTTTAGCAACGTCAGCTGTATTTTCAGCAAAAATACCATATCCTTTGGCTGCTACCTGTGCAGGACTACCCAACATTGGTTGCTCTTGACCACCAGCAAACTCATCCATCTGCAAAGAACTGTAAATAATTAGGAAATATATCAAATTGTTTTATAAATATATTATGATAATAAAAATATGTACAAGTATATAATTATAAACATTAAATTCTCTTTAAAAACGTTTCTTTTTACCAATTTTTAAAATAAATCATTTGGAGAAGTCTTTAATCTTTGCTTAATCTATAATTGTCTTTATGAAGAAAATTTTGTTAAAGCAAAAAGTTACTAGAAGAAAGAGTTTACAATTTAATTCCACCAGCAATATACCTATGAGATACTCTTTTAAACGGCCTACAAGATGATAAAGTTATTCCGAGTTTTGAAGAGGAAAGAACGATAGAATTAGATTAATCCATCTTTATTCTTGTGTTGAGAAAGATTTGGTGGTATATTTTAAATTTTAAATACGTGAGTTACGAGTGAGAGGACAGCTACTCTCTTTATTGCTCTCTTTTTCTAGTACATGTCACGATTTACGCATATGTCTAGAAGTAGGTATATGCCCTAAGAAACAGTTAGCTGTACCTAAACTAACACACTAAACATATGAGTATTATTATCCGCCTTATTATATCCACTGTCAATAATTGTCTTTTGTCATTTTTTTATTACTATCAGCCTTTAATAATCCTCTGTCATTGATTGTTTATCATCAATATCTTGTCAGTTTTGTCATTTTTGTCAAAAGTTAACAGTTTTGTTAAATGTCAAATAATCTACTCCGATGTCTAAAACAAGCGTTACTTAAGGCCGATGTGCGTAAATCGTGATGTATACTCGAAAGAGAGAGCAACTGTCATTGCACTCGTACACTCACGTAATTGGCTGCCTCTTCTTTCCAGCCAATTACATGAGTGTACGAGTGATATAAAAGGTGCTTTCTTTATTGCCCTAAGAAACAGTCCGCTGTGAATCTTGACAGGTTACTGCCAATTGCGACAACATCTCTTTAGGATGAAATTAACAGAATCGCCGCTATGCAGAGGCTGCGAACAAGAAGAGGAAACAGTAGAACACATTATGTATGACTGCTCTGCTTTTTCTGAAATCAGAAGATCCGTGTTGGGTGAGTATTGGCTTACACCAGCCGATGTCAGGGAGATCCCCCTCGGGAGCCTCATCACCTATTTTAAATCACTAGGCCTGATGACAGCCTGAGGTGAGGATATCCCTACAATACGGGAGGATGCACAATGGGTCATATGTGGCCTCAGTGCTGGCTAAGCACTAGCTCGCCTCTCCCCAAATTTCCAGATCCAGATCCAGTCAGCTGTATGCATGATCCAGTCGTCATTAACGCATTAAACTTATGAGAATTGTCATCTTCCATGTCATCTGTCAATGATTTATCTCTTGTCATTCTTGTCATTTCTAGAAGTGAACCTGAGGCTCTATTATCCTCAGCCCTTTGAATTCAATGTCACTGATTCTTAATCGTTATTATCTTGACAGTTCTCTCGTTTTTGTCAGTAGTTAGGAGTTTTTCAGAAATGTCAACTGATATATTCCTATTCCATATTAAAAAGTAATTCAGAGTAAGCCAAGTTACTCCAATGTCTCAAATAAACGTCAATTCAGTGCTCGAAGCATATACTTCTTGAGATAGCGTCCGATGTGCGTAAATCGTGACATATATGTAATAGAAAGAGAAAGCAATAATTAAAGACAGCAACTGCTATCTTACATACGTAGCTAGCTGCTACTTTTTCCCAGGCAATTACATGAGTGAGATGAAAGTTGTTCTCTTTACTACTGTCTCATTCTCGTATGGCATGATTTATACACACCGCAAGCTGCCTATAAAAGTTTATACTCTAAGATTCAGTGAAACCGAAATAAAAATGATAAATGGTAATTATAGACCTATTAAAAATAGCTGTCTCTCGGTTGAAAAGAGAGAAAAGATTGCGGTACCCACTCAAGCTGGCCTGTAATTGTCAGTAGAGAGAAGACCGATAGGGTACTCCGATCTTCTCTCATAAGCACATACAGACAGCTCTAATTATTACGTTCTCTATCTACAAAACCAGTATGTTTAGTGTTTTAGTTGTAACAGAAAGTTACAAGTCAAGTAGAGAAACTAATCGAGAAACGGACTATTTTTTATTAGTACACCAATATATCTTTCTGCATGATATTAATTAAAAATGATATTCTTCATTTTTTACGACCCATTGCTGAAGGCATAGATCCAGCCATATCTGCCATTTTTCCTGCCATATCCATTCCTGTATCCATCATTCCTTTGGCAGCTCCCAGCATGCTTTTTGCAGCACCAGCAGCTGCTCCCCCGGCTTGGGAAGCCATACCAACGGGATCTGGCATTTGACAAGAAACAAATTCACCAGTCTAAAATACAACCAATACGCATTTAAAGATTAGTTTTTAATAAAATTGCAAGATAAAATAACTAGATGTCAAAAATTCTGAAACCGGTCCTTCACCAATAAACACAGTTAGAGTAGAAAGTATTGTTCAGTGCAACGACAGGTCCGGCTAGGGAATTTTTTTTTTTATTTTTAATTTGATGAACGCCTGGATCCATAGTCAATAAAACCATCAGTCATCGTCAAGGAAAATGCATATTTAACAAACAAAGTTGAACTACTGCTTAATTGTTATGTACACCATACTGTCCTTTCCAGGATAGTGCTAAAAAGTTGCTATGCTTTGTTTATGGAAAGCTGAACGGACCTCGGTTTAGAAATTAGCCACCCCAATAACGATAAATATCTGGGACGTCTATAGAATATTTGGAAGAGTGTTGACGGGTGTTTGAAGGCGGGTTAAAGGTGTTTTTTGGCCCAAAAACCGGCCTTACGGGTTACCCTTTTTCACACCAATAAAATTGTAGGCATTTATTTAGTTGACTAGCTAATTTTATACCGTCGGTTTTTCGTGACGGTTTGATGGTGTACTCCCATCATTTTTTCCTAACGCGTCAAAAGAAGCAAAAATTGACAACATTAAAATTTTTAAGAGAGTTATTAAATAAGACATCGAATAATTATTGAGCATACTCTTTATCTTATCTTATTATATAAAGCGAGCAACTGTTTGCATGTATTGCCATAGGTTCTCTAAGACAGCTCAATCGATTTCGTTGAAATTTGAAATATAGGTGCACACGTGGCAAAAAATCGATCTAGCTGGATACCACGTCTGGCAAAAATTTTTTTTTCCATTTTTCCAACTAGCCTTGAAATAAGGTAAAAAGAAAGAAAAAGAAGCAGACTATAGTAACTACTTGATGGATGAAATTTGTATCCACAACTGCTCTCATTAATCTCTTCTCACATCAAGAAGCAAGATACTTCAAGAGGCTTCTGGACTGGATGATGTATTCCCTGGAGAGGTGGAACGCTGGGTATAGGATAATCCAAAGAATTATAAGGGAAAAGGAGGAGCGTGATAGGCTCCTTTATAATTAGTTCAGCCACTGAGGAGGGTATTTTTTAGTGGGTATTCGAGGGACAGTTCTCTTGAGATTCCCATACTACCTGGCCTCGAACACCTAGAGGCCGGGTGTATAGTAAGTTCACATTTAGTGTATCTTAACTGATGCAGGATTTAAAAGTACCCACTGATAAAATCAAAGCAATAAACTAATTTATTTTGTGGTGTTTTTGCATTTTGAACTTAAAATAAAAATTTGGACTATAAAATGCGAAATTCGACTCAGAATACGTCAATTCGACAGAAAAGTGCATGTTTTGTGGTGTTTTTGCATTTTGAACTAAGAATGACTAAAAATTAAAATATGAATATTTCTACGTGAAAATAGAAAATATGACCAAAAGTTCCAAAAATAGACTTAGAATACGTCAAATCGACACAAAAGTGCTAAATAACGACTATTTAATACCTACTAAAATAGTTAAGCCGACCCTAAACGTTTGGGTAGATAATCTCTTTGGGACAATTCCTTAACAATAGATGTTTACTGTTTATTTTTACTCCCCGTATCAAAATGACTTTTATAATAAAGGTACACTAAATGTGAACGTACTATACATAAATTTATTTTTCTCCCCTCTTGCCCAATCCTGTCTGATGTAATGTCGTAAAGACAGTTCTAGACAGGGCCAGATCCGGAAGAAAGGGGTTTTTGTATTTTGAACTCAAAATGACTAAAAATGAAAATTTTGACCATAAAATGAATATTTCTACCTAAAAATGCAAAATATGACAAAAAATGCGACAAATCGACTCAGAATACGTCAAATCGACACAAAAGTGCTTAATAACGACTATTTAATACCAACTAAAATAGTTAAGCCGACCCTGAACGTTTGGGTAGATAATCTCTTTGGGACAATTCCTTAACAATAGATGTTTACTGTTTATTATTACTCCCCGTACCAAAATGACTTTTATAATTAAGGTACATTAAATGTGAACGTACTATACATAAATTTATTTTTCTCCCCTCTTGCCCAGCCCTGTCTGATGTAATGTCGTAAAGACAGTTCTAGACAGGGCCAGATCCGGAAGAAAGGGGTTTTTGTATTTTGAACTCAAAATGACTAAAAATGAAAATTTTGACCATAAAATGAATATTTCTACCTAAAAATGCAAAATATGACAAAAAATGCGACAAATCGACTCAGAATACGTCAAATCGACACAAAAGTGCTTAATAACGACTATTTAATACCAACTAAAATAGTTAAGCCGACCCTGAACGTTTGGGTAGATAATCTCTTTGGGACAATTCCTTAACAATAGATGTTTACAAGAGGTTATATATTTTTACTCCTCTTATCAAAATGACTTTTATAATAAAGGTACACTAAATGTGAACGTACTATACATAAATTTATTTTTCTCCCCTCCTGCCCAACCCTGATCTGATGCAATGTCGTAAAGATGGTCCCAGACAGGGCCACATCAGGAACAAAGGGCAAAAAAAGTTAATAAAATTTTGTAAAGTTCAATATGATCTAAAAAATAAATTAAAATTTAAACTCACCAAAAAGACTGCTAAAGCTGCAACTACAATAAAATATTTCATGATGCTTACAAACTTCTGATACACTTAATCTGATATTGCGCTATATATTTATATAAAAAATTTACTCCGGATGTATCAATTGCACCAAAAATTAAAATTAAACTAATCAACAATTTTCTAACAATAAAATCAATACGTAATTTGAATAAAAAAATATATACAATTACATAAAGTAATTATTTATTTTTATGTAATCATGAAACCGTATCGTAGGTAAAAATAACTTCTTGTTAAGTATAGACCTTAATGAGAAATTAATTGATAAATTAGCGTGTTGAAATCGTAATATTAATTATAATTATTATTTAATTTATGTATAATAAGTGATAATGGATGTAATTTTTATACAGATTTTATTACAATTTTTAATGTAGCTTATTATAGAGATGAGATTAAATGATTTTAGTATATTTTTTAATGTTAAAAAAAGTTATTGGATTTTTAAGATAGACTAAAATGTGTATGGTTGTTATGATGCTAGTAAGTATTAAAAAAAAAGAGTGTGCGTGTGTGTAACCTTTACGCGGGATTGAAGTAAAACTCGTTGACGTACGTATCGGAAAATAAATATTTAATTACAATTCAATTATATTTATTGTCTATATACTTTACAAAAAATGAGATGTTATATTTATATTATTCATTAGAAATAGGAATTTGAAAGTTATCATTATTTTTTTATATGAAATAATACATTTATGATAACTAAAATGTGAAACATAGATTTTACTCTCTAAATACCATTAATGTATTTGAAACCGTTTGAAAATTTTGAAAATTTCATAAATAAATTTTAAAAATTTAAGCTCCTCCCATAGCTGAAATCACACCGTTACTTCCATCAGAATCTTCCGTTAGAATCTAACGTTAGAGTTACCCCTAGTCGCGCCTAAAGAAGTTTTGCTTCAATAATAGGTAAACAATATTAAAAAAATACACACATTACGTTTAAAATGTGTGACTTTGTAGCTGTATCTACCTTATTGTAATACAACACAACACAAGAGCCATCGATAGTTAGATAACCATTTCATTTTGTAGCATTTTATAGCATATTCCATAAAATTTAAAATCCTGAGTTGAGTTTGTTTTCTTCAGTTCTAGGAAGGATCTGTTATTGCTGGTAAAAGATCAGCAATCCTGACTAGTGGTTTTATGGCCTTTATGGCTACCTAACCAAACCTAAAATAAGTATAAGCAAGTGTTAAAACATTTCGAATATTAACAAAAACGTGCAACATGCTTCTTTACTTAACGTAAAGCTTCCCTATAAACAATTATTTACTATCATAATATGTATGTATGTATATAAACTTACTTAATCAAATCATAATGAATGTCGCTGTCTCGTCTTTTTTTCATTTTCATTTTTCTTCAAATCTTTCTGGCGCTGATAATATGCCCTTTGACGTTCACAATTTCTTTTTATTTTTAGCTCTTTAAGTCTATAAAACGAAAATAGCTGGGTATAAATAATAGGTATAAATAATTAGGTATAAATAGTGTAATTACACACCAAAAATAAAATTTATGCATATGGAGTACCTACTCACTCATTTTCATTCAATATTTTTTCATCACTTTCTTCATTAATAAATCCACTTTGTTTATTCATATTTAAAACAAACACTTTATAAACAAATTTAAACTATTTACCACCAATGTATTTTGTTTGACAAGCTGTCAATTCATACAATTACAGATTTAATTTTATTTAATATACTTAGTAGGCGGAATCGTGTTAGGTATTTTGCATCAGGTTTTGTTTCCGGTACGCGGTACATTAGAATGACGTCACGTCCGTTAGAATTAATGAGTTACCCCTAGTCGCCGCTAAAGAAGTTTTACTTAAAAAATATTTGAGTTAACTTTTTCGAGATTACATTTTTTAAAATTTAAAATTTTAAAAACTAAAAAGAAATAAAATTTCATATTCAAATATACATATGCTCTGAATTAGTAGGAGAGAGATGCTGCACGAGAGCGACTACGTAATAATAATATAATCATTGAGTACACGATTAATTAACAATTAAAAAACAAGGGTTTATAATAAATTTAACACATACAATATATTGTAGCATTCCAAAACACGTACCTTTGAATTCAAGTAATTTACAAATTTATTTTTTCCCATGATCTTTCACCATATGCAAGCAAATTCACATTTTTAATTTACTTAAGTATATTATTGGGTTTAAAAATGGAAAAAATAGCATGATTAGTCGCCAATATCCAGAATTTAAAATTATGGTTTTTGATTGGTTAGTCGATTCGAAACAACTCGAAAACGTCCGATTCCTTTTAGCAAGTTGCCCGAGGTAATCAATCGTAACAGTCGGAGAACTTGCGTTTGACCCAATAACGGGGATCGTACTACCAATGGTGTTAGGGGTGACAGATACACCTGCGACCTATAAGATCTATTGTGTCCCCCTTTTCTTGCTATATTTCTGATGATTCCTCAGACTTATAGCAGCTCTTCTAGTCCTATCTTCCTTAGAAAGATTAGGATATCATTGGGTTTTAAATTAGATAGTTCTTCCCTTTCTATTTCGTATGACCCTAGGTATTTGACCCTAGAATTACTTAATGCCATGCATTCTGAAAGTATATGTATTGAGGTTTCATCCTTTACTTCACAGAATCTGCAGTTTGCTTCATTTACTAATCCTAGTTTCTTCATATGTCCTCTTAATCGACAGTGACCGGTTAGTATTCCTGTTATAATTCGGAGGTTTTTCTTACTCAGGTTAAGACAGCTGTGAGATCTCTTCTGGTTATAGTTTCCCAGGAGCGTCTTCGATTGTCTTAGTCCTTCTAGAATCTAGATCATTCCATTTTTCGCTATCCATTTTTTTCTTTAGTTTTTCTAAGATTGTACTACTGCTGATCCCACAGGATGGTTCTGGTCCCAGGTATGGGGTTTCAGCTCCTTTTTTTGCCAGTTTGTCTGCTGTTTCATTTCCTTCTATTCCTACGTGTCCTGGAACCCATAGGAGGGTAACAGTGTTATTCTGTCCTAGTTCATTTAATTTGCCTAGGCATTCCCAGACCATCTTTGAATTGATTGTATCTGAGTTCAGAGCTTTGATGGCTGCTTGACTATCTGACATGATTACAATATTCTGTCTACGATAGTTCCTTTCAATGTTAAATTCTATACATCTTTCGATGGCACGAATTTCCGCTTGAAAGATGCTTGGGTACGTACCCAAGCTTTCTGAGTATTTGGTTGTAGGTCCAAACACCCCTGCTCCTGTTCCTTTATCTGTCTTGGAGCCGTCCGTGTACCATTTTATGGCGTTTTGGCTTAGCCCCAATATGGTGTTTTCGTCCCATTCAGATTTGCTTCCCAGTTTAGTGGTAAATTTTCTTACAAAGTTAAATTTTTTTGGCATGTCATCTTGGGGCATTTCCCAAGTTTGATCAAGTTGAAGTGATCGAGGTTTTTCCTTGATTATTCCTTCTTTGTTCATTCTATATATTGTTTTCTTTCTTGCATTTTCTACTTGAATATGCAGTGGCGAGAGATTTAGTATTACTTCCATTGCAGCAGTGGGACATGTTCTCATTGCTCCAGTGATACATGCACAGGCTAGTCTCTGCATCTTTGTCCTCGTAGTGATCACATTAGCTCTCGTGCCCCAAGCTACTGCCCCAGCAATGTTTCTGCACACCATAAGGGCTTTTGTAGCTTTGTGTACCTATTATTTCGTTTTCGTGTTTGTTCCAGAGTAACTTATTATCTAGGATTAGCCCTAGATATTTGACCTCTGTCTTCCAATCAACGCTATTTCCACCTATTTTTATAGTTTTTAGTTTAGGTTTCTTTTTCCTTGTAAAGGCTATTAACGTTGACTTGGTGGGGTTGATATTAAGTCCCACTGAATCACACCACTGCTTTGCTGTGTTCAGTCCTCTTTGCACTATGTTGCAGAGGACGTTTTCATATTTCCCTCTTGTGAGCATAACTACGTCATCAGAGTAACCCTGGCAAGGTATACCTACTTCGGTCAATTGCCAGAGTAAGCTGTCTACGGTGAGGCTCCACATAAGTGGGGATGCAACTCCCCCTTGCGGACAACCTCTGGTCGTATTGATGGAGATAGTGTCTTGGCCTACCTTCATTTCTGCGATTCTTGTAGACAGTAATTGCGACAACCAGGTGGAAGTCGTTCTATCTACTCCTCTATCACTGAGTGCTCTTTTGACAGCCTCGTGTGGAGTATTGTCAAAAGCCCCCTCTATGTCTAGAAAGGCACATACCACGGTTTCTTTTGTGTTTAGAGCGTCTTGGATTTCGTCAGTCAATTGTATCAACGCGGTCTCCGTAGATTTGCCCGTTTGATATGCATGCTGACGAGGGTGCAGTGGCACCTGCTCCAAGACTTCTGTTCTAATATAGTTATCTACAGTTTTTTCCATCGTCTTGAGAACAAACGATGTAAGGCTGATTGGTCTAAGGGATTTAGGGTGTGTAGTGTCCTGCCTTGGGGATGAAGGTGATTCTTGCCCTCCTCCACACTTCTGGTATATATACCAGTTCAAAACTGCTCCGACTGATTCGGATCACATGAGGAATGATTGCCTCCTGCCCCTGTTGTAGTAGGGCAGGAAATATTCCGTCAGTTCCAGGGGTTTTGAATGGCTGAAAGGTGTTCATAGCCCATCTCAGCCGTTTCTTCACTGCATATGTGTTTTGCCATTGCAGTGTCTTCCCTGGTTGGTCTTCTAGTTTTGTACCTCGTATTTCCTGTGGTGTTTATGCCTGCAGGAAAGTGGGTTTCTAGCAGGAGCTTTGCTCGTTCTTTTTCGCTTTCTGTAAAGCGTCCATCTGGCTTTCGCAGTGCCATTACTGTATCTACTCTTCCTTTTGCTAAGACTTTGTGTAGTCTTGCAGCAGAAGGTGTAGAGTCTATTTCTTCGCAGAATTTTCTGAAGCTGTTTTTTTTGGCTTTTCTAATCTTTTTATTGTAAGTTGTGAGTTTCTCGGTGTAGCTCTGCCAATCTCCGTTACATTTGGCTCTGTTGAAGAGCTTCCTTGTTTCGGATCTTAGGTTTGACAGATGACTATTCCACCATATTGCGTCGTTTGACTTTCTAGTCCTTTGAAGAGGACAGCTTGATTCATAGGCATCGAGTATTGCCTCGTTTAATTCTATGAGATCATTTTCCAATACCAGGTGGTTTTTGGCTTTCCCTGTGGCTCGAAGGCCTGCAAGGTTTCTGTTTAAATTAGTCTTATAATTTTCCCAGTTGGTTTTCCTGGGGTTTCTCCTTAGTATAGGTTCAGGAGGATTGCATTCTAGTCTGAACATGATCAATCTGTGATCAGAAAGAGACGGTTCATTCGAAACTCTCCAATCTTTTACATGATCTTTCAGATTGAATGTGCTTAGTGTTATGTCTAACTTCCTTCCTTATTCTTGTTACAAACGTAGGGGTATTCCCTATATTATGTAGAATAAGATTCTTATTGAGAATAAATTCTAAGATTTGCTCACCTCTTTTATTGGTGTCTGTGCTTCCCCATATGGTGTTGTGGGTATTGGCGTCACATCCTATGAGTAATGGTAGCTTCTTGTCATGACAGTATTCTACTAGTCTTTGCAGTTCTAAAGGCGGTGCAGTCCCGTCTCCTGCAAAGTAGCATGAAACTATCATAACTTCTTGGCGTTTTTCCTTGAACTCGAGTTCAGCTTGAATCGGGACGAGATCTCTCGTCATGAATTCTGAAACACAACAATAATTAATACTGTTACTTACCAGGATGCAAGCTCTTGGTATGTCCGTATTACTTACATTGTATATCACCTTTGTATCCCTACTGGCCAGTCCTTTCACCTGCCCTTCACGAACCCATGGTTCCTGAATTAATGCAATTCCCATTTGGTTGCTGATAAACGTCCTTGATTTAACCGCTGAAGCTCCTTTAGCGTGATGGGCGTTTAGCTGAGCAATATTTATTCCCTTTTTTTTTATACCCCTGCTCCTCGTCGAGGACCCCTTCCTCACTTCCAACGAGGGTGTCATCTGACTCACCCAAGAGGGTGACATCCTCGTCCTGCACTTCTCCGACCTCCATGGCTGCCTTATTTTCTGAGTCTTTGCCATAGAGATCGGCGACGTGGAAGGACCCGATGCTTTCCGCATCGCTAGGTGTCTCTCTGGGTGAGCCACTACCACTTTCTGCTTGGGCAGTTTGCCCCTCTGGGTTTCCTTCCCCATCTTTCTTTTCTTCCCTTCTTAGACCGTGAACGGGGATTTTCCCGAACCGATAGAAGAAGGTGAAGCCCTTGTTCTTGAGGGATTGGCAGGATAGTTCATCTATCGCTGCCCTCAAGAGTTGCCCTGTCGCCTCTTCTTTCAGGCTGATGACTTTCCATTGGTCTGTCCTCAGACCCTCGTTTTGGGCTTTAATCAGCTGAAGTAGCTTCTCAGCTGATAGCCCTTTGCTCCTTGGGAGCAAGGCAGTGATGACATGTGATTTGGGGATGTCATCTCCCCTACATGTCGTCAGCCCCCTTCCTTCCCATTTCTTTAGGTGGGGTAACTTCAGCCGGAGGCACTTGTTAACAATACAATAACAGAGTTCCAAAAGGTGTAAATACTCATTTGTATAGTCATCAATAGCGAATGAGATTGTGTCCTAGTGTGGATTTGGTGGAAATTCTAAACCTTTTTCCCTTGCATTTACATATATTGAGGATTCTTCACAAACACTCCTATTTTCATTATTATCCACAGAGATAGCTTAGCAAAATACCTAAATCATCGACACCAAGTCTCCTTGTTTACTAAAACACATCATTTCCAGACTTTAAATTTTGCAAGAAAGGTACGACAGGTCCTACACATTCCAGGAACTCAATGTCTTAGCCCAGAACTGCTCAAATGCAAGGAATCAGCAACAAATCTAAGGTACAGATCCTTCTATTTAATCTTAGATGAAGATCCCCTTTTTATGAATTCTCTGTATAGTAAATCGAGAACTCCCTACAGAGATAACGATTTATTGGACAAAACTACACTGTCTTAATATTCATCCTCAAACAAACACTGAAGTGTCTTTTCCATCTTTACCAAATGCGCAATCTTACGTTGGAAGCCCTAGTAGAACCGAATGTTGGATATATATTGGCGCAACCTCGCGCCAAGATTGGAATCTTGGCGCTATATTGGTGCACAATATCAATATTCAGCCAATATTGGGCCAATATTGATAATGAATATACCGCCAAGATTCGGTTGCGAATGTTGGCCAGACATTGGTGCAATATTGATCAATATTGCCAATATATAACCAATATTGGATATATATAGGCTGCAGTTTTTTTTGTAATATTGCCTTGGCATTGGCAACCAATATTGGTGGAATATTGGCTAAATATTGGTTAAGCGAAATATTGATAAACCAATGAACTGCCAATAATGGGCCTATATTGCGATCAATATAAACCCAATATTGTGACACAATATTATGTACAGATTGGCAAGCCAACGTTTGGCCAATATAACTAGAGAACATTTTCAACAATATTGGCGGTTATGTATAAAACCGTATTGTATCCAATATTGGTTTAAAATGGACGTTTTATATTGGCCGTTATTGGGAACCAATATTGGCGGAATATTGGCTAAATATTGGTTGAACAAAATATTGATGAACCAACGAACTTTCTATATTGCGCCTACATTGCGACCCAATATTGTGACAATATTATGTATACATTGGCAAGCCAACGTTTGATCAATATTACTATAAAGACTATTTTCAACAATATTGGTGGTTATGTATAAAACTGTATTGTAGCCAATATTGGTTTAAAATGGACGTTTTATATTGGCCGTTATTGGGAACAAATATTGGCGGAATATTGGCTAAATATTGGTTGAACAAAATATTGATGAACCAACGAACTTCCTATATTGCGCCTACATTGCGACCCAATATTGTGACAATATTATGTATACATTGGCAAGCCAACGTTTGGCCAATATTACTATAAAGACTATTTTCAACAATATTGGTGGTTATGTATAAAACCGTATTGTAGCCAATATTGGTTTAAAATGGAAATTTTATATTGGAATCAATATTGGCAAGATATTGGCTAAATATTGGTGAAACAAAATATTGATAAACCAACGAACTTTCTATATTGCGCCTACATTGCGACCCAATATTATACCTCCAATTGAGATAAAGGACTACTTGCAAACACATTTTATTACAATTTAAAGATTATTTATAATTCAGGTATAATAAAGCATGCGGTGCCGTTTCCGTTAAAAGCAAAATTTACCAATAATTATTACAAAAAATTAAATATTATTAAAGATATATACTTTCAATAACGACTATGATCCAAATTCAATAGACAATATTATAAGTGAAAAAAATGTAGGTACAATCAAATGTTGGAACGAGCACCTATTTCCTTGGGATAACAATAAATAAATTTAAAAGTTTAATTTATATTGGAAATCCATCAATTAAAATAATAGTTATTTATGCAACTAGTGCGTAAAGTGACTTTTATTGACGAATGTGAAGGTTGTCGCATGAGCCGCAGGTGAATGCGACAATCACATGAGTCAAAAAAGGAAC